>JASKMD010000005.1:5099211-5316711 GCA_030144725.1 Haematococcus lacustris
GGGGTTGATGGGGGCGAAGGGGGCATGGGGGTTAAGGATGCATGGGGGGAAGGCACCTACAGTACTGTAGACATCTACAGTACTGTAGACCCCTACAGTACTGTAGACCCCTACAGTACTGTAGACATCTACAGTACTGTAGGTGTCTACAGTACTGTAGACCCCTACAGTACTGTAGACCCCTACAGTACTGTAGACACCTACAGTACTGTAGACCCCTACAGTACTGTAGACATCTACAGTACTGTAGACATCTACAGTACTGTAGACCCCTACAGTACTATAGACACCTACAGTACTGTAGACCCCTACAGTACTGTAGACACCTACAATACTGTAGACACCTACAGTACTGTAGACACCTACAGTACTGTAGACACCTACAGTACAATAGACACCTACAGTACTGTAGACATCTACAGTACTGTAGACATCTACAGTACTGTAGACCCCTACAGTACTGTAGACATCTACAGTACTGTAGACATCTACAGTACTGTAGACCCCTACAGTACTGTAGACATCTACAGTACTGTAGACATCTACAGTACTGTAGACCCCTACAGTACTGTAGACACCTACAGTACTGTAGACATCTACAGTACTGTAGACACCTACAGTACTGTAGGCAGCAGCAGCATGGGTGGCAGCAGCAGCAGGGGGGGGGGGCAGCAGCAGCAGGGGGGGGGGCAGCAGCAGCAAGGGGGGGGGCAGCAGCAGCAGCAGCAGGGGGGCAGCAGCAGCAGCAGTAGGGGGGGGTAGCAGCAGCAGCAGCAGGGGGGCAGCAGCAGCAGCAGTAGGGGGGTAGCAGCAGCAGCAGCAGTGGCAGCAGCAGCAGCAGCAGTGGCAGCAGCAGCAGCAGTAGGGGGGGCAGCAGCAGCAGCAGTAGGGGGGTAGCAGCAGCAGCAGTAGGGGGGTAGCAGCAGCAGCAGCAGTAGGGGGGGCTGCAGCAGCAGCAGTAGGGGGGGCAGCAGCAGCAGCAGCAGTGGCAGCAGCAGCAGCAGCAGTGGCAGCAGCAGCAGCAGTAGGGGGGGCAGCAGCAGCAGCAGCAGTGGCAGCAGCAGCAGCAGTAGGGGGGCAGCAGCAGCAGCAGTAGGGGGGGTAGCAGCAGCAGCAGCAGTGGCAGCAGCAGCAGCAGTAGGGGGGGCAGCAGCAGCAGCAGTAGGGGGGTAGCAGCAGCAGCAGCAGTGGCAGCAGCAGCAGCAGCAGTGGCAGCAGCAGCAGCAGTAGGGGGGGCAGCAGCAGCAGCAGCAGTGGCAGCAGCAGCAGCAGCAGTAGGGGGGGCAGCAGCAGCAGCAGTAGGGGGGGCAGCAGCAGCAGCAGTGGCAGCAGCAGCAGCAGTAGGGGGGGCAGCAGCAGCAGCAGCAGTAGGGGGGTAGCAGCAGCAGCAGTAGGGGGGTAGCAGCAGCAGCAGCAGTAGGGGGGGCTGCAGCAGCAGCAGTAGGGGGGGCAGCAGCAGCAGCAGCAGTGGCAGCAGCAGCAGCAGCAGTGGCAGCAGCAGCAGCAGTAGGGGGGGCAGCAGCAGCAGCAGCAGTGGCAGCAGCAGCAGCAGTAGGGGGGCAGCAGCAGCAGCAGTAGGGGGGGTAGCAGCAGCAGCAGCAGTGGCAGCAGCAGCAGCAGTAGGGGGGGCAGCAGCAGCAGCAGTAGGGGGGTAGCAGCAGCAGCAGCAGTGGCAGCAGCAGCAGCAGCAGTGGCAGCAGCAGCAGCAGTAGGGGGGGCAGCAGCAGCAGCAGCAGTGGCAGCAGCAGCAGCAGCAGTAGGGGGGGCAGCAGCAGCAGCAGTAGGGGGGGCAGCAGCAGCAGCAGTAGGGGGGCAGCAGCAGCAGCAGTAGGGGGGGGTAGCAGCAGCAGCAGCAGTGGCAGCAGCAGCAGCAGCAGTAGGGGGGGCAGCAGCAGCAGTAGGGGGGGCAGCAGCAGCAGCAGTAGGGGGGTAGCAGCAGCAGCAGCAGGGGCAGCAGCAGCAGCAGCAGTGGCAGCAGCAGCAGCAGCAGTGGCAGCAGCAGCAGATATAGTAGGGGCACTGTAGCACTTACCTACCTTTTGGCTGCTGAGTGAAGGGGGGGGGAGTGGAAGAGTGAAGGCGGGGAGGGGAGGTAGATGTGGAAGGCGGGAGGTGGGAGGCAGGGAGGCGGGAGACGGGGAGGCGGGAGGCAGGGAGGCGGGAGGTGGGGAGGCGGGAGGCTCAACCGGGTTGGGCTGGGCGGGGGTGGGTTGGGTTGGGGGCATGGGTTGGGGTGGGTGGGGGCGTGGGTTGGGGGCATGGGTTGGGGTGGGTGGGGGCATGGGTGGGGGTGGGGGCGGGGGAGGGAGCGGGGGCGGGGGCGGGGGCGGGGGCGGGGGCGGGGGAGGATGAATTGGGAGGGGGTGGTTGTGTAGGGGAAAGGGAAGTGGAAGGGAGGTGCACACTAGACCTGCAACCAAGGGGCGTGCACGTGCGGTAGGGTGACCAGGCTGGGCACTGTGTTAGCTATCACCGTGGCCTTACCTTTGTGGTTCTCCTGGCCTCCTACCTGCTCACACCAGGCAACATATCCCATGCGCCAGTGGGGTGGGACTGCGGTGGGGAGTGTAGGGTTTAGGGAAGGGAAGGTGGGGTGAGGTGGGGGTTGCGATGCCACGTCAATCGAAGGGTGGGAGAGGGGAAGGGTAGGCTTGACAAGTATGGGAGGGGAGAGGGAGGGAGAGGGGGAAGGGAGGGGTGGGAAGAGGGTGGGTGGGGTGGGCTTTCTCCTGGCTGCTGGGATGTCAGGGGAGAGGTGACGGGGAGGGGGGAAGTGGGGGGTGGGTAGAGGTGGAAGTGTAGGGACGACAAGCTGGGCGTTGGTGGTGGGCGTGGGAAAGGGGAGGAAAAGGGGATGGGGAAGGGTGTGACGATCAACCCTGCAGCGGGACAAGGGGCATGCTAGCGGTTAAGGTGGGTACAGGGTGCCACATACCTGCACTCACCTTCTGCTGGGGTGTGGTGTATATGTGTGTGGGAGGAAGGGGAGGAAGGGGAGGGAAGGGAAGGGGAGGTCCATGGGGAGGGCGAGAGAAGTGGGGAGCGCATAGATAGTCTCACGTGTAGGCGCACAAGACCTGCGGCAATGATGTGACGATTTGTGTAACGAAGCAAACATTGGACATGGGAACTAGATGCACTCACCATTAGAGTAGGGAGATGTAGAGCTGGCAGATGGAGGGGCAGGTGTAGCAGCCCTCCATTACAACCCACCTTCCTTTGTCCTCACTTCAGTAGGAAGTGCAGGGTGGGAGAGTAGGGTTGGGCTGGGCTGGGCTGGGCTGGGCTGGGCTGGGCTGGGCTGGGCTGGGCTGGGCTGGGCTGGGCTGGGCTGGGCTGGGCTGGGCTGGGCTGGGCTGGGCTGGGCTGGGCTGGGCTGGGCTGGGCTGGGCTGGGCTGGGCTGGGCTGGGCTGGGCTGGGCTGGGCTGGGCTGGGCTGGGCTGGGCTGGGCTGGGCTGGGCTGGGCTGGGCTGGGCTGGGCTGGGCTGGGCTGGGCTGGGCTGGGCTGGGCTGGGCTGGGCTGGGCTGGGCTGGGCTGGGCTGGGCTGGGCTGGGCTGGGCTGGGCTGGGCTGGGCTGGGCTGGGCTGGGCTGGGCTGGGCTGGGCTGGGCTGGGCTGCAACACAAGGGAGGCAACAGTGGGAACGTTGTGGGAGGTGATGAAATGGTGGTGGTGGTGGTGGTGGTGGTGGTGGTGAGGGGGACCGGGAGGGGGTGGTGAACAGGGAGGTACTAGGCGTGATTGTAAGGCCTGCAGCAACCAGGTGTGGTAGCGGTTAGGCTGGATACTAAGGGCTATGCTGCGCAATGCTAGCTCCTTCTAAGCTCTTACCTTGGTCCTAAGCTCTTACCATGGTCCGTCTGGCCTCTTCGCTGCTCACAACACGTTGCACCTGCCTTGCGTTGGTGCATCAATGCTTGCGATAATTGCGGAGAATCGTTGCGAGGAAACTGGCCGCGAGGCTAGCTGCGATGCTGGCTGCGAGGCTGGCTGCGAGGCTGGCTGCGAAACTGGCTGCGAGGCTGGCTGCGAGGAAAATGGCTGCTAGGCTGGCTGCGAGGTGAGATCCTCGCACCGAGCTGCCTCACAGGTATGCTTCTGCGCTGCTGGACCAGCTGTGTGGCCGCGAGGTTGATTGCCGAGTATGTGGCTGCGAGTATGGGGTAGATGTGGCTGCGAGTATGGGTAACCTCGTGCGATGCCATCTGTGGACCAGCTGTGTGGCCGCGAGGTTGATTGCCGAGTATGTGGCTGCGAGTATGGGCTAGATGCGGCTGCGAGTATGGGTAACCTCGTGCGATGCCATCGCTGCAATACCGGCTACACGATGCTGCGACTAAGTGTTGGACGGATGCCTGAATGCAAGTGAGATGTTCAGAATTTTTTTAAGTGCTTAAAGGCTACAGTACTGTAAGTGGTCTCTCGAGGTACCTCGAGGTACCTCGAGGTACTGTAGATGTCTACAGTACTGTAGATGTCTACAGTACTGTAGATGTCTACAGTACTGTAGATGTCTACAGTACTGTAAATGGTCTCTCGAAGTACCTCGAGGTACCTACAGTACTGTAGATGTCTACAGTACTGTAGGTACCTACAGTACTGTAGACATTTACAGTACTGTAGATGTCTACAGTACTGTAGATGTCTACAGTACTATAGGTACCTACAGTACTGTAAATGGTCTCTCGAGGTACCTCGAGGTACCTCGAGGTACTGTAGATGTTTACAGTACTGTAGATATCTACAGTACTGTAGATGTCTACAGTACTGTAGAGGTCTACAGTACTGTAGATGTCTACAGTACTGTAGAGGTCTACAGTACTGTAAATGGTCTCTCGAGGTACCTCGAGGTACCTCGAAGTACTGTAGATGTCTACAGTACTGTAAATGTCTACAGTACTGTAGATGTCTACAGTACTGTAAATGGTCTCTCGAGGTACCTCGAGGTACCTCGAAGTACTGTAGATGTCTACAGTACTGTAGATGTCTACAGTACTGTAGATGTCTACAGTACTGTAGAGGTCTACAGTACTGTAAATGTCTACAGTACTGTAGATGTCTACAGTACTGTAAATGGTCTCTCGAGGTACCTCGAGGTACCTACAGTACTGTAGATGTCTACAGTACTGTAGATGTCTACAGTACTGTAAGTGGTCTCTCGAGGTACCCCGACAGTACTGTAGACACCTACAGTACTGTAGACATCTACAGTACTGTAGACATCTACAGTACTGTTCGTGTACTCGCGAGGTACCCCGACAGTACTGTAGACATCTACAGTACTGTAGCATGGCCGTATCTCACCAACCGCGCAAAATCACGAATTTTAGTTTCAACCCCCAATCTTACAATGCCTTCATTTGACTATGTACCAAGTCCGAGGCTCCGAATCTCAAAAATGCTGTTACTAATTTGCCTGAGTGTACCTATGTGTACCTATGCAGTAGCCTATGCCGGATGTTATTGTATGAGTGTCAGTGTGCCGTGGTGCACCAGGGCAACCCATCGGGAACATCGCGACCACGCCGGAGCGCCCAACACGAGGCTTACATTGTGATGAGGCTGACAGTGCCAATGTAACATAGCCGCAGTCCCAACCTTGCTTTAAGGTTGCTCTCACAGTAAGCGAGTGACCAGGCCGCAAACTCGGCCCCAATCCGAGCTGCGACGCCCATCCTGTTCAATGCAGCGCGTTGATGCCGTTTCTACAAAGAACGGGCGCCACAGCGTCAGGCCGCAAACTCCCTCACTCGCTCACACTCGGCCGCCAAAATCGTGTGTTCCATGTTGCACCAGCCGCCGTTGCGGGTTCTGCCACTATTGTCAACCCCCACCCCTCTAATCCCGATAGACTAGCCCAATCGACTAGCGATCCTATACTTATTCCTTCATTCGAAGGTGAGAATACCCAACCCTGACAGGATTCGATCTAGGGACCTCTCGCACAAGTGCCACTTCCAGGTATTAATACCTCTAGTACCGATAGTACCCAAAACATCAGGCAGGTATTAATACCGGGCACACCCTACCGGTCGGAGGTTATAAGGGGCGGGGGTGACCAGCAGCATTGGTGGCTTGATCTGACAGGTGATGAGCTGTGTGGATGACCCAGTGGATACATGGCGGGCCCTTGCTGCTGCTGCTGTGGCCAATGACTGCAGCGACTGCTCTAGGTCACCCCGGCCATTGGCCATGCCAATCCGTGCCAGGCCTGACGCTCGCACCACGCGCTAGCGAAGGGTAGCTGAGGCTATCGCGGTAAGTCACGCGCGCTGAAACTCGCGTTTTAGACTGAAGCCTCCCAGATCACTCCGCCCGCCATTCCCGCATATTGTGAACATGGTCGCTCGCTGCAGCCTGAGGCTCAACGGGGTGCGACCGTACGTGGGTCGCAGGTCGAAGCGCAAGATTCCCTAGGTTGGGTCGGGACCCCTCATGGCCCGGGCCTTTCCTGACACCTGCGCCCTGGGCTCTGGGCCCTGGGCCGGGACCTGCCTAACCCTGCCTCCAAGCATGCAGAGCATCTCACTGAGGTGTCAGCAGCACCGTGCGTGGACTTTGTTTCGCTACCGTGCACTCTATTGAAGCCTTGGCCCCATCATTTCGGAGCTTCTGGCAAGACCATAAACTTTTCGACCAGTGGTCCTTTCCGCGTGCTTCCACCTTCTGTGGATAGCTAGGCGGGTCTATATGGACCAAGCTGGAAGACCTGGCCTACTCTGGGCCCTTGTGCTGGGCGGCGACTGGCTCAAACAAAGACCTGCAGGCCAGGTGTCGCCCAGACCTGCCTGCTGCTGTGAGGTCCGCCATGCATTGGTGGCTTGATCTGACAGGTGATGAGCTGTGTGGATGACCCAGTGGATACATGGCGGGCATTTTCAAGGCCTTGCTGCTGCTGCTGTGGCCAATGACTGCAGCGACTGCTCTAATACTGCTAGTCTTGCTGCTGCTGGTCAGAAACATCATTGGCAATGTATGGCGCGTTAGCGTCATCAACGGCAGTGATGATGATGTGGCTTACACCGCTTAAGCCGTCAGCCGTTAGGCTGCTAGGCCGCCCTCCCCCTCTAGGGGTTCGGGACTTTCTGTAACGCACTTCAAAGCAAGGTGCACAAACAAAGGTGCACATGGGCTCAACATGAAGTCATGCAAGTTCTCATTATTGTTCTGTAAAGTCATGGCAAACTCCGGCTGCTCCCTGATGGAACTCGTGGCAGTGCACTCAAAGATGAAATGCATGGCGTCATCCACTACCCCCTCTGTGCATCTGGTGCATGTGCGATCAATGAAAGTAACCCCCTCAAATCGAGCCTTCTCCACCCCCAGACCGCTGTTGCCTAACCTGAACCTAGTCAGGCTCGTGCGAACTTCTGTAGAGAGCTGTCTGTTCAGCAGGTGATTGATGCCAATGCCGTCCCCATGCTTGAACCATGCAGCATACGAACATCTCTCCCGATGCACCGTCTCAGGTAGTCTAGGGTCTCCCTCAAACCCAATCCAACGCCTCCCCCACCTCTCGAGCCACTAGACTTCCATAGCCTTGGTGCCTAGGACCATGTCCGGGCTCAAGGTGACCTCTCCCCCCATCAGCTCTCTGGCGGCAAGCTGGAACTGAGCACTCCAGCTGGCCTGACACCTCCTGTCACCAAAGGCAGTTTCAAGAGCTTTTCCAAACCTTCGTTCATTACCTCCCTCTTCTGTACATGTTCCTCACATGAAGCGATCGCTATTTTGTTGGCTATGGGGCGACGACGCTCTGTCAGATGCCACTCTCAAACTCTGTTTGGCGGACAAGTCCGTCGATGCAGTCTATTCCATCTCGCTCCCCGTGCACCGCACTTTGCTGGCCGCCCACAGCGAGTACTTCAAGGCCAGGCTGCTGCGATGGGCAGGCAGCGGGTCGCAGGGCGCTGTCAGCTTCCAGCCCTTGACCGTTGTGCAGCACTTTGCCAAGACAGGGAGTCTGCCTGCAGGGCTCACTGCCAGCCAACTAGCTCAGGTATTTGTGGAACAGTGGGCACTGGCCAGATGGTATAAATGGGGTTTGAGGGGTTGTCATGGCGCACCCATCTATACTGACCTTGGTGACAGGCACAGCCATGCAAACACCATGCATGGCTGCATTGCAGGCATGTAAAGAGGCTAAGGTCCAAGATGACTTGCGCTGCGCTGAGGCATGCAGCCAGGCCTTGGTAGACCAGGTTGTGGAGCAGCCTGAAGCCAGCCAGCTCCCTACACCTTGCTTGGAGGAGACCTTTGACAGCCAGGCTGAGTGCGAAGCCGCTCGCTTGGTGGTGCGCTGCATGTACGAGGGGAACCTTGATGAGGAGGTCAAGCACCCACTGACACTGGCCAGGGTGAGCTGGCTGCAGCACCAGGGGCGTCACTGTGTGCTGTGGTGTGGGCTGGAGCGAGCTGCAAGGGCTAGGCACCTGGGGTAAGCATTCACTCGGCGTTTTCCCCGAGCTGCAAATGCTGCATCGCCCTAGAGCTGGTGATGGCTTGCAGTGCGATGAGTACATTACAGCCGCATAGCATTATGACATCTGCCTCCAGTCTTCACTATCATTCATGCATCACAGGGCTTTAAGTCACACATCCAGTAAGGGGGACATGAGCCTGGTTCAGCTATGACCCTGTGCTTCCCCTGCTTGCTGCTGCTCTACGCCTTGCTCACCAATCCCTATCCATGCTGTTTGCTACTTCATTTCTACACAGGTAGCTTTGGCCTGCATACAGGCATACACACTCCTGAGTACTCTTTGGCCTGCCTGTGCAGGTGTGCTGTGTGGCTGAGCGCTGGGCATTCTCCTCCCTCTCCAGCTCATGCCTTCAGAAACTTATTGAGCTCCCGCCCTCCCAGCTGGCAGCGGAGCAGCTGGTGCTGGTGCTGCAGACCCTGCCTGACAGCTGTGACTTGCTGCCTGAGCACAAGAAGTGGCAGCAGCTCGTGCTATGCTGTATTCTGAGTCTATTTGGAGATGTCCACGCCGTCATCACCAGCGCCCAGCTGAGGACAACCTTCCAACAGCTGCCCTTTGCAGCAGTGCAGCAGTGGGCAGGCAGCGATGAGTTGACAGTGGACAGTGAGAACAGCGTGGTGGAGCTGATCAGCCTGTGGATGGCTGGGCCAGGAGGTCGGGCCTGCTCTGATGAGCAGCAGCAGCAGCTGTCCTGCCTGGTGCGGGTGCAACACCTCAGCCCAGGTGGGTCACTCGTTAAACCTTCACCAGTTTATGATGAACTGTACCCTCACCTGGCAGCAACATTGTCTGATGAAATGCAAACTAGCTACCATAGTGCTACGAGCTCAGGCTGAGGTAGGCAGGGCAAGGGTTTCAGGTTACTGGTACCTGCCTGTATGTCTGGCGTGGTGTGCTTGCGCAGCCTATGCTCAAGGTCGTTTACCCACACTGGGCTGGTTTGACATCCCTGAAGTACTCACTGCTGTGGTAGTACAAGCAGCAAGCTGTGGGTGCATGGTGGGGATCCTGAACACAGCCCTCCCCGCCTGGTCTGCTGCACCCCGCAAGCAGCTTAGACCCACTGAGCTGCTGCGGCGCACCACCATCCGCTGGGATGTGCCCCGGCAGCAGCTGGTTGACCTGCTGGCCAGCGAGGACCCGGCAGCCGATATCTGCTCAGAGCCAGTCTACGCTGCAGGGGCGGGCTGGCAGGTGTACCTGGACCTGCAAAAGGACGAAGAGGATGAGCCTGGCTACACTCTGGGCTGCTATGGCCACCTGGTGACCTATGCTGAGTGCAGGGGCCATGCCCTGGGCGCCAAACTGCCGCATGGCACACATTTAAAAGATAATATCAGCTTAGGCACCAGTCTGGGCCATGACTGGTCTGCTGCATTGGTCCTGACTTCCTGGGGTTCCTCCTCCTTCCTGGACAAGAGCCTGGCCACAGCTGCAGACCTTGACCCGTTCCTGGAGAATGGCTGCCTGCAGATTACCGCAGCTTTTCAAGTGGTGCACAGGGCTCGTACATAAGTAGTGCTGGGCACATAGTGCTGCCATGTACGGCAGTGAGAGGATTTTGTGCACTGGACTGGTTTGACATCCCCAGGGCACCGATGGATGTAGTGACGCAGGCAGCCTTTTGTCGGTTTGGCATGACTGGGGTGGTGCTGGACACAAACAAGGCCCCTCCCGCCTGGTTCACTGCACCCCACAAGCCGTTTGACCCCACTGAGCTGCTGCAGCTGGCCAGCAAGCACCTGACAGCCAGGATAGCATCGAAGGCGGAGTCCTCTGGAGGGGCAGGCTGGCAGGTGCACTTCAGACTGGCAAGGGGCACAAAGGATGCGGCTGGCTTCACACTGGGCTGCTACGGAGAGCCAGTGACCTATGTCAACTGCAGGGGGCATGCCATTGGAGCCCCGTCGCCCCACATGGCACACACATGCGAGGCGTCAATGGGCTACATTGACACACAGCTGCTGCACTGTCCATGTCCATGACCTGCGATGCCGTAGGCATATCCACAGTGCATGTGTGGTAACACAGGCTCACTGTCATGAGGGGGTTGGATGATTATTGCAGATGTTACAGCATTGACCCGCTTGCATGACTGCATGGATCCGCTGGGATGTGTTTTTGTAGCAGCTGCTGGACACCTGGCAGCGAAGGCATCAGCTGGACCAAGCTGGAGGACCTGGCCTACTCTGGGCCCTTGTGCTGGGCCCTTGTGCGATTAGCTTAAACAAAGACCTGCAGGCCAGGTGTCGCCCAGATCTGCCTGCTGCTGTGAGGTCCCCCATGCATTGGTGGCTTGATCTAACAGGTGATGAGCTGTGTAGATGACCCAGTGGATTCATGGCGGGCATTTGCAAGGCCTTGCTGCTGCAGCTGTGGCCAATGACTGCAGTGACTGCTCTGATACTTGGTCATTGGCAATGTATGGAGCGTTACCGTAGGCAGTGGCGGCAGCAATGAAGGCAGTGCATGCATGTGCTTTCATCTAGTCTTTTCCCAACACCTCCCTGTTCCTTACATGATGCGCCCGGTTTTTGCTTCGCTATGGGGCGACGACACGCATTCCGATGCCACTCTGAAACTGTGCTTGGAGGACAAATCTGTCGATGCGCCCTGCTCCACCACGCTCCCGGTACATCGCGCTCTGCTCGCCGCCCACAGCGAGTACTTCAAGGCCAGGCTACTGCGATGGGCTAGCATCGGATCGCAGGGCGCTGCCAGCTTTCAGCCCTCGACCGTTGTTGCGCACTTTGCCGAGACAGTGCATTTGCCTTCAGGACTCACTGCCAGCCAACTAGCTCAGGTGATGGTGGAACAGCGGGCACTGGTCAGATGTTGAAGACCGACTTTTGAGGCTTTTTGGACATGGCGCACCCACCTACACTGACCTTGGTGACAGGCACAGCATTGCAAACACCATGCATGGCTGCATTGCAGGCATGTAAGGAGGCAAAGGTCCAAGATGACTTGCGCTGCGCTGAGGCATGCAGCCAAGCCTTGGTAGACCAGGTTGTGGAGCAGCCTGAACCCAGCCAGCTCCCTACACCTTGCCTGGAGGAGACCTATGACAGCCAGGCTGAGTGCGACGCCGCCCGCTTGGTTGTGCGCTGCATGTACGAGGGGGAGCTATCTGAGGAGGTGAAGGACCCACTCACTCTGGCCAGGGTGGGTGGCAGCGAGCGAGCACACAGCCACCCAGTGGCGAGCCAAACACCTGACACCCCACAAGATCAAAGCATTGGGGACTGCGTCCTTTCAGGGACTAATAAAGCCAGGCTGCAAGGGCCAGGCACCAGACATTCACTCAGCGTTCGCCGCAAGCTGCAAGGGCTGCATCGTCACAGAGCTGGTGATGGCCTGCACTGCATCACAGCTGCATAGGATCATGTTTCGTGAGGGGACACGAGCCTAGTCCAGCTGTGACCTGTGCTTCCCCCGCTTGCTACTGCTCTATGCCTTGCATACAAACCCCTATTCGTGCTTCTTGCTACTCCACGCATACACTTTCAAGTAAGTGCTGTGCAGGTGTGCCGTGTGGCTGAGCGCTGGGCTGTCCCCTCCCTATCCAGCTCATGCTTACAGAAGCTGGTTGCCCTGCCGCCCTCACAACTGCCAGTGCAGCAGCTGAAGCTGGTGCTGCAGACCCTGCCTAACAGCTGTGCCCTGCTGCCTGATCACAAGAGGTGGCAGGAGCGAGTGCACAGCCTGGCAGTAGAGCTCAATGCCCTTCTCTTACTGCTGCACTTGTGTGAGGATGTCCACGCCGTCATCACCAGTGCCAAGCTGAGGGAGTACTTCCAGCAGCTGCCCTTCGCAGCAGTGCAGCAGTGGGCAGGCAGCGATGAGTTGACAGTGGACAGTGAGAACAGCGTGGTGGAGCTGATCAGCCTGTGGATGGCTGGGTCGGGAGGTCAGGCCTGTTCCCAGGAGCAGAAGCAGCAGCTGTCCTGCCTGGTGCGGGTGCAACACCTCAGCCCAGGTGGGTGCCACAGGTCACACCTTCACCTCACACCTTCACCTCAAAACTGTATGGTTATCATGAGCATAAGATCATCAAGAGCATACTCACCCTCACCTGGCAGCGCAGCTGGTGTGAGAAGTACTACCTGACAAAACTCCAACCAGCTACTATACTGCTGCGTGCTTAGGCTGAATGATGTCTGACCTCCACTAGGCTGTATGCCTGGCTTGTTGTGTGCATGCGCAGCCTATGCCCTGGGTCGACTGCCAGCACTGTCCTGGTTTGACATCCCTGGAGTACTCGCTGCTGTGGTAGCACCAGCAGCCAGCTGTGGGTGCGTAGAGGGGTTGCTAAATGAGGGCCTCCCCGCCTGGTGTGCCGCACCCCGCAAACAGCTTGATCCCGCTGAGCTGCTGCGGCGCACCACCATCCGCTGGGATGTGCCCCGGCAGCAGCTGGTTGACCTGCTGGCCAGCAATGACCTGATAGCCGAGGTCTACTCAGAGCGGGTTGGCAGGTGTGCCTGAGCCTGGACGAGGGCACAGAGGACGAGCCTGGCGTAAAGCTGGACTGCTACGGACGGTTGGTGACCTATGCTGATTGCAAGGGCCATGCCCTGGGCGCACCACTGCGACATGGCACACACTTGAGTTACACTATCGACAAAGGCATCAAACTGGGTCATGACTGGTCAAATGCATGGGTCCTGGACGATTGTGGTGACAATTCCTTCCTGGACAAGAGCCTGGCCACAGCTGCAGACCTTGAACCATTCCTGGAGAATGGCTGCCTGCAGATCACCGCGGCATTTCACGTGATGCACAGGGCTCGTACGTAAGTAATGCCGGGCACGCACAGCTACTGCGTTTGGCAGTAGAGGTAGGTTGTGTGCTGCTGAGTGGTTTTGTGCTGCTATGGTGGCGCTGGGCTACACACGCTGGCACTGCTGTACATTGTATTGTAATCAAGAATTGAACAGCCATGAGTTGTTGCTTATTTGGTGGCTCCAAACTACTTCTTGCAGAACCCTGAATGAAGGTGATGGCGTTGAATAGGCTACCTGAAGCGCAAGCCAGCTTAGGGTTAGTGAGCTACGTAAGGAGTGAGTGAGCTATGTATGCTTTGAGTTGCGTGTGTGGTTTGGATCCTGTAACCCCAGCAGCTGCCCTCCTCCCACGTAGCCACTGCGGCCAGTGCTCCACCGACATCAAGGAGCAGGCAGTTGTCAGCTGTAGCAAAGTCAGCAGCAACAAGCCCTGGGATGCTGGAGCCTCTGCCCAGGGATGCCTACATGATGCCTAGCCCCACCCCAAAGCTGGGCTGTGACAGATGATTGGATCAGGTTTGGTATCCAGGCAGCCAACTCTGCCTTTGTCCGAGCCATCAGCAAGGTGAGGGAGTGCTCCGTGCCAGGGGTATGACGGACTAGCTCCAATGGCTGCAGTTTGGAAGGCAGGGCCAGGGTGGTGGCGCAACGACCCTAGCAGCACTGTGACCAGGGTGAACTTCACCCGGTGAAGGGGCATCGACTCTAGCAGCAGTGCCTGTGACTGCCAGCCCGACACTACCAGCACCAGCAGCCTGCCAGACGACCACAACCATCAGCAGCAACAGAAGCAGAAGACAGGTGTTAGAGCGAGTCGCGGTCCCGTATGATATGTGATAAGTTGCCCGGGAAAAAGCAAGGTGGTGTAAAAGATATGTCATTGACCAACACCTTGCCGCTGCTGCTTGTGCGCTAAGAGGAGCTCACGGAGATGCTGCTCGCGCATCCTCTAATCATCAAGCGCGTAGGAGCACCAGTAACACCTACTCGGAAGATTCAGGCTACTCCACCGTATGCCCGCTTGGGGCAAGCGATGCAGCCTCTCCGTAGCGCCGCTAAAAACCCCTACGCTTGGCTATGGGAAGACAAAACCCTGGCGGACGCGACTCTGCTCCTGCGCGTCACGGGCAAGCCAGCCGGTGCGGCCTCTCCCGCCGGGCTACAAGTTCATCGCGCCGTGCTGGGTGCTCACAGCGAACACTTTAGGACCCAAGTGCTGCGGTGGGCTGACGGCGAATCGCAGCGCGTGGCGGATTTCCAGCCAGCCATCGCAGTGGCGCACTTCATCGAGGCTGGCGGCCTGCCTGTTGGGCTCACTGTCCACCAGCTTGCCCAGGTAATGCGGGCAGGCCGAGAAGGAGGCGGAGAAGAGGGCGCAGAAGGAGGGCGAGGGCCGGTAGGAGGCGTAGGGCGTGGACATTGGCCACCAGGTGCTAGGCACTGCTATGCGATGCAGGTGTGCAAAGAAGCCAAGGCCAGGGACAAGCTACAATGCGCTGAGGCATGCAGTCAAGCCATGATGGCCCTGGCTTGGAACGAGGCAGTCAAAGCCCAGGCTGTACTGCCCTGCCTGGAGGAGACCTTTGACAACTTGGAGATGTGTGATGCCGCCCACTTGGTGGTGCTCTGCATGTACAAGGGGAAGCTGGCTGAGGAGGTGGAGGACCCACTGACACTGGCCAGGGTGAGCGGTTTGGCCTGCAGTGGTTGTGGCAATGCCTGCATGGGCGTTGCATTGTGCACAGCTTTCAGCGTACCATAGGTTTTCAACCAGACGTAAGGACTCCATGCAGAGGGTGTGTGGCAGGGTCAGGGTCACCCTCATACAATGAACACCATGGACATCATATCCAACAAAAAGCAACATTGCGGAGCGAGCTGCGAGGGCTAGTCACCTGGGGTAGGCATTCATTTAGCGTTTGCCGCAAGCTGCAAGGGCTGCATTGTCACAGAGCTGGGGGTGGCCTGCAGTGCAATGACTACATATGATGATGCCACCTGCCTGCAGTTCTCGATCTCATCCACATCCCATCAATCACATCTATCATTCATCCATTACCAGGCATCTCTTCCAAGCCTCACATCCAGTGATAGGAACATGAGCCTGGTTGCTGCTTACAACCTTGCCCACCAACTCCTATCCATGCTGACATGACACCTGATCATACATCACATCAGCCTGGTTCAGCTATGACCTGTGCTTCACCCGCTTGCTACTGCTCTACGCCTTGCTCGCCAATCCCTTTTCGTGCTGCTTGCTACTTCACGCATACACACTCCTGAGCACCCTTTGCCACCTTTGCCACGCATACACATTCAGGTACGTGCCGTGCAGGTGTGCCGTGTGGCTGAGCGCTGGGCCTTTTCCTCCCTCTCCAGCTCGTGCCTGCAGAGGCTGGCTGCCTTGCCGCCATCACAGCTGCCAGCGGAGCAGCTGGTGCTGGTGCTGCAGACCCTGCCCGACAGCTGTGCCCTGCTGCCTGAGCACAAGAAGTGGCAGGAGCGAGTGCACAGCCTGGCAGGAGAGCTCAATGCCCACCCCATACTGCTGCACCTGTACGGGGATGTGCACGCCGTCATTACCAGTGCCAAGCTGAGGGAGTACTTCCAGCAGCTGCCCTTTGCAGCAGTGAAGCAGTGGGCAGGCAGCGATGCGTTGACAGTGGACAGTGAGAACAGCGTGGTGGAGCTGCTCAGCCTGTGGATGGCTGGGCCTGTTGGGAAGCGCTGCTCTTCGGGCGGTAGAGAGCAGCTGTCCTGCCTGGTGCGGGTGCAACACCTCAGCCCAGGTGGGAGTCACACCTTCACCTCACACCTTCACCTCACACCTTCACCTCTTAACTAGATGGTTATCATGAGCATAAGAGCATCAAGAGCATACTCACACCTGTAACTCATCCTCACCTGGCAGCACAGGTGGTGTGAGAAGTACTATCTGACAAAACTCCAACCAGCTACTATAATGCTGTGTGCTTAGGCTGAATGTTGTCTGACGGGCTGTATGCCTGGCTTGCTGTGTGCATGTGCAGCCTATGCCCTGGGTCGACTGCCCGCACTGTTCTGGTTTGACATCCCTGGAGCACCCACTGTTGTGGTCGCACAAGCAGCCGGCTGTGGGTGCGTTGAGGGGGTGCTGGATGAGGACATTCCCGCCTGGTCTGCTGCACCTCGCAAGCAGCTTGACCCCGCTGAGCTGCTGCGGCGCACCACCATCCGCTGGGATGTGCCCCGGCAGCAGCTGGTTGACCTGCTGGCCAGCAAGGACCTGACAGCCAAGGTCTGCTCAGAGCCAGTCTACTCTGCAGGGGCGGGCTGGAGGGTGTACCTGAACCTGAAGAAGGGCACAAGGGATGAGCTTGGCTTCACTCTGGGCTGCTGGGGCAAGGTGGTGACCTATGCTGAGTGTGAGGGCCATGCCCTGGGCGCCAAACTGCCCCATGGCACACACGTCAAAGATAACATCAGCAAAGGCACCAGTCTGGACCGTGACTGGTCAGCTGGATGGGTCCATGAGACCTGGGGCTACTCCTCCTTCCTGGACAAGAGCCTGACCACAGCTGCAGACCTTGACCCATTCCTGGAGGATGGCTGCCTGCAGATCACCGCAGCTTTCCAAGTGGTGAACAGGGCTCGTACATAAGTAGTGCAGGGCACACACAGCTGCTGCGTTTGGCACCTGTGTTGGGTTTTGTGCTGTTCAGTCCACATTCAGGGTGATTGTGTGCCGCTATGGCTATATTATGTGCAGTTATGTTGGCACTAGGCTGTATTGACACACAACTGCTGCACTGCCCATGTCTATGACCTGTGTTGTCATGGGCACATCTACTGTGCACGTGTGGTGACAGAGGCTCATTGCCACAAGGGGGCTGGCTATGTCGCTAGAGTTGCAGGCCTTTGCCATGATTAGCACACCGGCATCTCAATTGCATGATTGTGGTGGTAACAGCATTGATCCGTTTGCATGGCTGCATGATTCTGATGGGCTTTTGGCTCTTCTATGCAGCAGCGTGTTTCATAAGCCGGGTTCTGTGGGCAGAGGTCTCCAGCTTTGAGGGGGAGGTGCAGGCCTTTGCCATGACTAGCAGTAGCATACAGCTGTAATGGTTGCATGAATGTGCTGACATGTGTTCCAACGGGTTCTGTGAACAGAAGTTTCACTGCTTGTTTGAACAGCGTACAGCTGTAATGGTTGCACGGATCCGCTGGGGTGTGTTCCGGCAGCAGCTGCTCGAACCTGCTTGACAGCTGGCAGCCAAGGCATCAGCTGGACCAAGCTGGAGGACCTGGCTTACTCTGGGCCCTTGCGCTGGGCGACGACTGGCTTAAACAAAGACCTGCAGGCCAGCATGACGGTGGCCAGCCGGACGCGTAGTAGTAGTTGTTACACTAAGGAGGAAGGGCTCGGGTGGATACAAGCCAACCCCCAAAGGTGAAAGACTGAGAAGAGAACAGGGAGAGAACAGGGAAAGAGAAGGGGAAAAACCTAGAAGAAACAGAACTTAGAGAAGGTTGGGAGCTGAAAGGTGAGGGGGAAAGCCCACGAGAAGCGGAGGAGCTAGAGATGCAACAGGTTAGAGCTAGGAGGGCTAGAAAGGAGAGGGGAGTGAAACGCGTTAAGAGTCAGTGGGTGGTCAGTGCTTTGTCAGTCAGGAGCTGTTGCCCCCAGCGGCAGGGCTGGAGGCAGCAGGAGTGCATGCAGGCCAGGCAGCAGCGTGGATGGCCGAGTCACAGCGGTGGGCAGGGTCCCAGGGGCGCTGGTGGCAGCAGCTTAAGCTGCACAAAATGCTTGCTAATTGTGTGCGGAAGGAGTTGCACATGGCCACACAGGTTGGCATGAGCTGGGTTCTGTTGCTGCACTGGCCTTTACCATCAAACTATTTCCACCCTGCAGCAAAATTCTCCGAGCATCGTTGCCACACCTGTCGTCCATCTACTAATTCGAGTGCCACGTAAGGGTTGAACCAGTCTTTAGCCTGATTTGACGGTGTTTAAACTGAGCCCATTATTTTTCAAAACACATTTATGTTTTCATATTGTGTCTGGCTCCAAGCTCGATGGTGTGGTGGTGTCAATGCAACAGGGAACAGCTTATTAGTGGCAGAGGTTGGGGCGGTCAAATGCACAATCATGCCACGAGGCCAAGCTGGTGGGAGGCCAGCACATAGTCAATGCGCCTTCGCACCGCCTGTGCCAGCGCAGGCACTGTGTAGTCAGCAGTGTCAGCAGCCTGAGACGCGACAATGAGCTGCAGCTGCTCCTTGGCTGTAAAGTCCAGGTCCCCGGGCGTGAGTGCACCACTGCTGGCAGCACACTCCCCGGTGACCGCTGGGTCTGTGCTAGCAGCTGGCATCTGCACCTGCAGCAGGAACAGGGCCTGCCATGTGGGCACTGCCTTGCCGTCTGCCTGCAGGCTGCCCGCTTCAGACATGGCATTGTTCAGGACTGCAAAGCACCCTGTGCTGAGGTGTGGCAGACCAGTGACGAGCACGACTGAGTTTGGGTGGGACTTCAGCTGAGAGGCCAATCGCTGCTGCAGCTCCCCTGCCGCCCCTGGCCCCTGCAGCTCCTCCCCATTGATCAGCAGCAGGTGGCTGGCCGGCTGTACAGCTGCTGCCACCGCAGCTGCAGCTGATGAGCAGGCGGTGGGGTGCTGGCAGGTGAGCAGCATGCTAGTGGCCTTGCCCTTGGCCCGGGCCCGCTGGGAGGACAGCTGGTAGACGTCCTCCAGGTCCATGGCTACTGACATGTGCAGCCCCCTGAGGGCACCCAGGCTGAGCGCTGACTGCCACAGGCGGGCTGTGGACCTGACCCCATGAGGGTTCAAGCGGTGCCATGCAGCTGACATGGAGGTCTGGATGTGCTGGATGCCCAGCTCTGCCTGCTGCTGGGAGGTCTGCCATGCATGGTTGGCTTGATCTGACAGGTGACGAGCTGTGTGGGTAGCCCAGTCGGATGCATGGCGGGCATGTTCAATGCCTTCCTGCTGCAGCTGGGCGAACTGCTGCTGACTGGTATGCTGCCATGCACGGACTTCGCTGCAGAAGGCAGGCTTGGGGGTGAGCGGCAGGAGCGTGTCTGAGCAGAGTGCTACCAACACAGCTACGGTAAGGAACGCTGCTACAGGGATGAGTGTAAGCAGGCACAGCAGCCGTCCAAGCTTGGAGCGCTGCTGCAAGGGCTGAGACTTCTTAGCAGAGGGGCGCAGCTTGGGGCTGGCTGGCTGCTGTGCGGGCAGGGTTTGACGCAGGCTGCTAGGAGGTGGTGTGGGGCGTGTGGTGGTTGCGGGAGAGTGCTGGGTGATGCCAGCTGTGGTGCTGGGACCTGGTGTAGGCTGACGGGCCGGGGAATGTGACACAATGACGCTTGGCATTGGGGGTGGGATGGGTGTTGGAGGGGCGGAGTCATCCTGGGGCAGCGGTTGCTTGCTTGCCGTCATGATGTCTGCAGCCAACAACACGGCAATTCACGGGTGCACACAAGCTAGGAGGGCTGACCGTGCCAAGGCCTTCATCAGCACAGAGTTATAACGCCAAGTGGCCGAGTGGCAGTAACAGCATTCGTGGGGGCAACAGCCAGCAAGAGACAGGCAACGAGCCACATCACTACTGCAGTCATCATGGCGCCACGGTTTGTGGACCCGTACCCATCAGCACTAACACCAAGATGCTCATCGACAAAGCCCCTGGTATCAACCACTCTGTAGTATGCATCTGTTGCGCTGGTGCTATCCCAGCATCAGCTGCGGTGCCTTCATGGATTTGGGTGACCTTGGCCTCGATGTGGTCAGCAACAACAAGCTTCAGTGAAATGAGCAGAAGCACCAGCTCTTATACTACACCAGCCTGAACCTGTTGCAACTGGACAGACAGGGGCATACACACATGCGTGCTGCGCAGGCTGATAAGGTTTGACATAGGATGCCAACTGGACAAGCGGAAAGGAGCAAAGGTTGCATGCACATGACTTGCAGCTCTTACAGTTGTGTGTTGCAGCAATGCTATTTACTGTCGCCATTCACCAATGAAAACGGTGGTGACAGTCATGTTGCTACAAGTGCTGCCAGCTAAAGAAGCGCCAGCAACCTTCTCATGCATCTACCATGCAATGGGATGATAATGCTGTTAACATCACTGTAGTAGTTGGGCTCACCTTCTAGTTGCTGCAACCGTCTTGCAGGAGTCTGGGTACTGAGAGACTCTGCCATGAGGGGCTCATGTTCCACCTTCAATGTTTTCTGCTGAGTTTGAGGTGTTGCTGACCTCGGCGAGAGCAGCTTCACAGGGCTTACATTCTGCAATGCGTGCGACGATGAAATACATGATGGGAACGCCCCGCACAGGCGAAGGTACCACGCTTTGGCTGACCTTAAACTCAGTCGTTTCCACGATGTCCTCCACCTCTTTGACTCTTGGTTTGACTCTAGGTGCCTGGCTGGTTGTTGCGCGGCTGTTGGCTTCCTCCGAAGGCTTGTCCGTAGAGGATGTTTGCCTCCCGCTACGTGTGCTGACCATCCTTAATTGACTGTGCAGCCAGGAACGACTGCACGGGAACTTATAGGGCTCTGTACTGTGTTGTTTGCGTGCATTGACCAGGTTCAAATAGCAACCACTTGCCAACCATTAGCCGGTCATTTCCACCTCCCCACCCCACAGCGGAGGAGCCAAGAGGGTCGGCGGGGAGAATATAGGCGACGAGGACTTCGTTACGATGATAATGGACCAGCGACGGAGCCTATGCAGCCAGTAGCCATGGCAACCTAGCAGCAGACCCGGCCCTGACAGAGTAGCAATCATCAGTCTGATCAATGCACTTATAGCCAGCAGCATGGTGAGCCCGGTTGGGGCCTGAGGTGGTGCCATGAGGTGCCGCCCAACCCCCCTCCCCCTGCCTAGGCCCCCCCTGCCCACACCCCACCTCTCCCTTCCCACCGCCCCCCCTGCTGCAGCTAGTCCAGTTCCACCACCCAAGCCCCCTCATAACACCAACCCATGCCTCAAATGCTGTTGGGAAGGCTTGGGGGCTCTGCCTGCCCCTGGCATTGAGCGCCAGCACGGCTACAAGCTGGTCAATGACCGGCTGCCCAAGGATGACCGGATGAGTAAGGATGGCTAGGCTCGCAACCACTAGCAGCTGAGCAGGATGTGAGCCTTACAAGCATCAAGCTATTACTTTCGATAGGAAGCCTAGTGATCTTAGGAGGGATTGTGCCACCGGTGTTGGGGATTGTAGTCATCAATAGTACACCCGGTAATCCACAGGTCAACACCTCGACATGTATTGCATGGATGCCTCGACATGAGTGTGTGGTGTTACGTGACCATGCTGAGTAAAGTAGCATGCGGATCTGAGATCTCTACTCCCATGTGAGAAAGTGTTAGTGGTGAGGTGTTCTGAGGCTGGGTCCGATTCCCAGGTAGATGGACTACGCCCTGATCTACGATGGATACCTCAGAACACTATAGCCGCTAACGCAACAGTGGTTCCGGCCGATGCCCTGAGCCGGACTGGGTGTGTTTGAGCCGAGCGACAGAGAGCGTCCTGGTTGGCGTGTGGAAGCACGGTTGTATTGAAGCGACTGTAGTGCGCCAGTGTAGTGCGCCAGTGTTTGTAAAAGTCGCGAGGCGACGGCGGAGTGCGGACGCTGAGTGGCTAGTGAGCCTGTGTGGCTAGTGAGCCTGCGTGCGGAAGACCTTTGTGCGGTACAATGACCCAGTCGGCTGAGGGAGATTCTGCGAGAGCGGCGATGGAAAGGGGCAATAGTCCGGAGGACTTGCAAAGAACTGTGGAGGCCTTGCAAGCTCAGTTGGCCGCAAAAGAGCGGGAGTTGCAAGAGTCCCGCGAGCAAGGGAAGCGTAGTGGTGGCCCAGGAAGTAGTGGGCGTGAGGCGATTGAGCGCCGAGAGGCACATTCTGGAAGCGCGGCCGGGGGTGGTGCAAGCCAGCATGGAGCGCTTGCAAACCTTGGCGGAGCTGGCCTGGGACTCCCAGTGGGAGAGGCAAGTGGTCGGTCGCTGCCAGGAGCACCAGCGGCACAGCATGTGGTCAGAACGAACGTGAGCCTGCCTGAGGCTTGGAAGATTGATGATGTGCTGCGGAATAGGGACTTTGAGTCTTATTTCTGGCTTGTGGGTCAATGGTGCCGTGCAACGCAGCAGCCACTGGTGGCGGGAGTGCTGCAGGCGCTGAGCGGAGACCTGAAGGCCGCCGTGGTACAGCTGGTGAGCAGCTACAGGCAACAAGGCAAAGATCTTACTGATGCGGAGCTAGAAGCGTGGCTTAGGAGGGCCACTGGGTGCACCAATCAGAATAATGAGGCGGATCTGATGCAGAAGCTGGTGGATCGGGAGTATCACCAGAAGGGAGCGGAGTTGATGAGTTACTGTCTGCAGTTTTCGCTGATGTCCATGCGCTTGCATCGTTTGCCCCAGGACCTCCTGTGTATGTACTTCATCGCTGGCCTGAAACCTGAGCTGAAGCGAGAGTGTGCGACTATGCCCGATGGGAAGCGATGGGAGTCGTTGGATGCCTTGCTTGCTTTTGCACGTGGGCGTGATGTTGCTGCGCGAGCTGCCAAAACTTCTGTGCGTGCTGTCACTGCACCATTGGCTTCATCCCTGCCTGACGACGATGGGTTTGATGGAGGGCCCGGAGTGGCCGTGTTTGCGGGGCGAGGGCGCAGCTTCAGTGGAAGGAGCAATGGGCGCTCACGAAGCCGTTCTGCTGATGGTGGGCGTACAGGGCAGGGTCGTTTGAATGAGCGACTGGACCGGTTCCAGCCGGCGGACCTGCGACGCCGTGATGAGGGTCGAGGGCACAACAGAGGCCGCAGTCCAAGCCGGGACGCACGCCATGTGTCGTTCGCAGACGACCGGGACAGTGCCAAGAGGCACAAAGGGTCCAGCCAGGACCGTGAGACGTGCTACGAGTGTGGAGGGCAAGGGCACTTCGCCAAGGACTGTGCTAACAAGCGGTGGAACCGTGGTGGCCGTGGTGACTACAATGAGGGTCAATAGGGCTTTGCCTGGTGGGAACGAGGTGCAGACCTGCCAGGACCGCCTTTGTATGAGCCTATACCTGTGTTTGATGAGAGATCAACATGTAAGAAGCTCATCTTGGCTACCGCACCGAATGGGACTCTCAATGACAAGACTGAGACGCTACAGCTACCCTTCATGTATGTGGGCCGCTTTGGAGGCAGGACATGCCAGATTATGATGGACACTGGCGCTACCTTCAGCATCATCAGTGATCAGTGGCTGCAAAAGCACAAGATAGACCCATCTGATGCTACGTTGGAGAAGGAAGCCATGAGGCCAACACCAGTATTGACTGCCAACAATGAGCGTGTGGTGCTGAATGAGAAGAGGACAGGCCTGCTGGAGATTCAGAAGAGCAAGACTATCGTAATGGCCAGAGTCATGCCCAGAGTAATTGAAGGTGTCGACTTAATCCTGGGATCGGACTGGCTGTTCGCCAACGACGTGGTGATGAAACCGAAGCACGGGGTGTGCACGTTATTGTCGCCTGAGGGCAAACCGGTGAACCTGCTGGCACTTCGCTCGAAACACCTGCCATCTTTTGAAGCCGTAGCTCAGGCTGCCGTAGCCTCAGGAGGGCTAGTCGAGCCAGCGGAACCGCTCAGCGTGGGACAGACGGCGAGGCTGCTTCGCAAGGGATGCCGCAGCTTGCTGCTATTGGTGCAGCCTGGCAGTGAAAGTGACACAGAGGGCTGGCACAAGGGGAGCCTGGCTGCTGCAGTGGCAGGCTGCAAGGAGAGCAGTGGAAAGGATAGACCTGAGCTGGTCACAGATGCAGAGCTGCAGGCTGTGCTAGATGAGTACTCTGATGTGTTCCAGGACATGCCGCCAGGTCTGCCCCCAGACAGGGGTGTAGGGCACACCATCAGGATGGAGTCTGATGCTCCGCCACCATACAAGCGGCCTTACAAGCTGAGCCCCAGGGAGGAGGCTGAGGTCAAGAGACAGGTGTCAGAGCTGCAAGCCAGGGGGCTGATAGAGCCCAGCGGTAGCCCCTATGGAGCCCCTGTGCTGTTTGTGGAGAAGAAGGACGGGTCGTTGAGGATGTGTATTGACTACAGAGCACTAAACAAACTGACGGTGAAAGACAGATATCCCCTACCGAGGATTGATGACCTCTTTGACAAGTTGGCTGGCAAGAAAGTGTTTAGCTCCCTTGATCTCCAATCCGGGTACCATCAAATCAGGATCACAGAGGCGGACCGGCCCAAGACAGCATTCCTGACGCCCATGGGGCAGTTCCAGTTTAAAGTGTTGTGCTTCGGGCTTACAAACGCTCCTGCTACCTTCCAACGAGTCATGAACAACGTGTTTCGACCTCTGATCAACAAGTCTGTGCTGGTTTACATTGATGACATCCTGGTCATGAGCAATACTGCTGAGGAGCATGTGCGACATCTGAAAGAGGTGCTGGAGCTCATGAGACAACACAAGCTCTACGCCAAACGCTCCAAATGCGAGTTCAACAAAACAGAGCTGGCGTTCCTCGGCCATATTGTGGGCGAACATGGCATTGCTGTCGACCCAGCAAAAGTGAAAGTGGTCCGGGAGTGGCACGTTCCGCGCAACCTGAAGGATCTGCAGGCCTTTTTGGGGTTGGCGAACTATTTTCGGCGCTTCATTCCTAACTTCAGCGCTATCGCTGCGCCGCTGACCGACCTGACCAGCAAGACGGCTGCGGCACAGTTCGACTGGCAAAAGTTCGGGGGGGCACATTTGAAAGCATTTAATGGCCTGAAAGACGCCCTGTGCTCTGCTCCTGTGTTGGCGCTGCCTGACTTCACCAAGCCCTTTGTGGTGTGCACTGACGCGTCGCTGGTGGGCACTGGAGCAGTGCTGCTGCAAGAAGGCAGACCCATAGCTTACACCAGCAAAAAGCTGTCACCACCTGAAACAAGGTACTCTACAGGAGACCAGGAGCTGCTAGCCATCATCAGGGCTGTGAGGGAATGGAGGTGCTACCTGGATGGAGCTGTGGATGTTACAATACAAACTGATCACAACCCCCTAATCTACCTTCAAACGCAAGCAAACCTGTCAAGGCGGCAGACACGGTGGATGGAGGAGCTGTCCCGTTACAAGTATGAAATCAGATACCATCCTGGTGCGGACAATGTGGCTGATCCCATCAGCCGCAACCCGGCGCTCAGCATGCCTGCCACAGAGAGCTGCCCGGTGCTACTGCTGGTGCCTGGACATGACGGTGCAGTGCTGGCTGCCACCACCCGCCGCACAGCAGCTGAGCTCCGCAAGATGGCTGAGAGAGAGCAGGCTGTGGCCAGGGAGAGGGCCTATGAGGCTGGCAAGCTGACCCCGCCTGCTGACATGGCTGCTGGCACGCCTAGGGGGCTGCAGCCAGGTGGGGGGGAAGCCCTGCGGCAGGACACACAACAACAAGAGGCCAGTGACGGGTCAGACCCCACGACGCTGCTGCAAGCAGTCAGGCGGGCCTACGGGACAGACAAGCGGTTTGACGAGGCTGCCTTCACCTCAAAGCTACACCGGCTAGAGGGGCTGTGGCTAACAGAGCGTGGCCAGGTGGTGGTGCCTAATGATGAGAAGCTGAGGAGGAGAGTGATACACACCATGCACGATGCCAAGTCTGCGGGTCACTTGGGCATGACAAAGACCCTTGAGCAAGTAACACGCTATTTTGTCTGGCACGGTGTGTCAGAGGCTGTCAAGCACTACGTGCGCACCTGCCACTCGTGCCAACTAAACAAGTCCAGCGCCCAGAAGCCCGCTGGCAAGCTACAGCCGCTGCCCATCCCCTTGAGGCCTTGGGGCTCCGTGTCGCTGGATCTCATTGTGAAACTACCTGCAAGCGGGCCAGCCAAGTATGATTCAATTCTGGTGATTGTGGACCGGCTGACCAAAATGGTACACTTGGCCAGAACCTGGGAGCGCATGAATGCCGTGCAATATGCCAAACTCTTTGTCGACAACGTGTTTCGGCTGCATGGCTGGCCAGACAGCATTGTGAGCGACAGAGGACCTAACCTGAACAACAACAGGTTCTTTGTTGAGCTGGCGGCGCTACTCCAGGTGGACCTGGACCTGTCAAGTGCTTACCACCCCCAGACCGATGGTCAAACGGAACGCATGAACCGGGTGATAGAGGAGATGCTAAGGCATTACATCAGGCCCGACCAGAAGGACTGGGCGGAACACTTACCCCTCGTCGAGTTCGCCATCAACAATGCCAAGCAGGAGTCCACCCGTTGCACGCCCTTCTACCTAAACTACGGCTACCATCCGCGAGTGGCTGAGCTGCTGGACCTGCCCCAGAGAGTGCCGCAGGCGCACGAGTTCGTGGCCAATGCGAGGCAGGCGGTGGAGCAGGCCAGGCAGTGCCTAGCCCGAGCGCAGAAGCGCATGAAGGCCTATCAGGATACTAAGCGGCGTGACGCGGTGTTTGAACCTGGCGACATGGTGTTGTTGAGCACACAAAACATGAGGGGCAGAGTGGGCCAGCCTGGTGCCAGAAAGCTGAAGCCACGCTATGTCGGTCCTTTCCGAGTTGAGTACATGGTGGGCAGAGCAGCAGTGAAGCTGGACCTGCCTGAGGAGTGGTCCCGGATCCACCATGTGTTTCATGTGTCCCTTGTGAAGCCTTACAGGACCTACGATGCCTCTGACCAGGTGCCTGGGCACGCAGGCCCACCCCCACTGCAATGGCTAGATGGAGAGCCAGAGTACAAGGTGGAGAAGGTGGTGGATCACCGGCTGGCCAAGAGCCAAGGCAAGCGGGGTGGCAAGCCCAAGAAGAGACAGTTGGAGTTCCTGGTCAAGTGGCAGGGCCATGGGGACGAGCACAACACGTGGGAGACCAGGTCACAGCTGGTGGGATGCCATGAGTTGTTGACTGCGTATCTACAAAAGCTCGGTTTGGAGTCTGATATGGTCGAGGCTGAGGCGGTGGGCTGATGTGAGGAGGCCATGAAAGGAACTCAGACACCTAGCGCTAGTGTGGGCGCGAGTGACGGCACAATGTGCCTGAGCGGGGCAACACCACGGTGGTCAGCTGAGTGCAGCTGAGCCAGGTGGGGGGGAATGTTACGTGACCATGCTGAGTAAAGTAGCATGCGGATCTGAGATCTCTACTCCCATGTGAGAAAGTGTTAGTGGTGAGGTGTTCTGAGGCTGGGTCCGATTCCCAGGTAGATGGACTACGCCCTGATCTACGATGGATACCTCAGAACACTATAGCCGCTAACGCAACATGTGGTGACATTGCTCAATGCACCTGCCAACTGTAAAAGAGATCCTCAGCTCATGTGGGATAGAGCTGGGGAGCACATGGTGTGCCGGTTGATGGGAGCTGATGTGCTGGCCAATGCCACGTGTGCATTTGTGGGACGGGCCACAGCATTGCTTCCAGTGCCTTGCAGGTGAATACCTTTCCACCCCCAAATTTGGAGCGCTGGGCAATGTCCCAATCGAGCTAGCGACAAGCATTACCCTGGGATGAATGCTACACACACACACACTGGCATGTGCGTGTCTCCTCCAACCTGATGTCGGCCACTTGGCTTGACTTCAAAGGCATCCCTAGCACATCACCATCACTATCACTATAATCATCAGCAGCAACATCATCATGGCCTCCTGATGTACCCACCAGCTTAGCCTTGTGCCTCTCAACAATATTCTGCAGTCATGGCAACCATCCATAACATGCCATGCTCAGTTTCAACATCATGTGCCGGCTCATAAACGTAAGTGTCTTTATGACAGCTGTGGAGTTCCTGGTACGCCAGGTGCCTGCCATGCGCCAGCCCTAACCATGGTGCTGCGGTGTGTAGAGACACTCCTAGATGCCCCCCCCCTCCATGGCTTGCAACAGTGAGCCCTATGCCATGGGCATGCTGAATGTCATTCACGCCACCGGTCATTGGCATGTGAGAGCAATCCTCAAGAGCTCAACCAGCTCTCCGATGACGTCATGTGGGTAACTTCGATGGTACATTTGAGCACCCCTTGGCTCAGCTGTGATCCCGAGCTGTGTCAGGCATGGCGTCGTATTCTTCGGGTCACAGGCTTCCCACTATCTCCATCATCATCATCATCTTTAGCTCCTTGCAATGTGGATGAAAGGTTCTCTGCTCGCTTTGTGCTTGCTGATACATCGCTTGCTGCAGCCCCTCTGCTAGATCGCTCTGTCAACACCACTCTTCTTCTCAATAGATACCTGCACCCAGCAATCCTCAGTTTCAGGGACCTGCACAAATCTGGAAAGACAGCTCAGGCACTGGACAGGTAAGCAAGGTTGACCTGATGCTCACGAAGAGTCCAAGCAGCACGACGATGGCCACTACGGCCATAGGCGCCTCCACTCCCGCAAATGCTTCGAGCATTCTGCAGTCGGCAACAGCCGGAAACGATGGACGTAACAAGTTCTAAAAGTACGACACAGAGGTCTGTCTGGCTTCAGAGCCCAGCATCCCAACAGCTTCACGACGATGACGGTTCGCGAAGTGACCAAGAATGACAAAAGAGAGCTCTAGATAAGTGCGTGCACACGTCACATTCTTGCATCAGTATTGCTTGTCGTGCTACGAGTCGCAAATATACACTGTGACTGCCATCTGTTAGCGCATTGCAATGCTTTCTTAGTCCAGCATGCGATCAACTGATCATGTTGTTTGCACCCATTTACTTCAGCAGCACAGCCTCAAGGCAGCGTGAGGCTGTGCTGCTGAGTGTGGTGCTGCATGGCACCCTGTTTGGCCTGATGCCAGGCGGCTGCTTCCTGCTGCTGGGCTGGCTGTGCTGGCGGGCGTATGGCCAGGCCTTCCTGGACCAGGGCTTCCTGCACCACCTCAGCCGCCAGGACCACCGGTGAGAAGAGCTGGGGGTGTGTACAGCGCCTGCGTACGCAGGGTGTGTGTGGTAGCTAGGTGTGTGGACAGGGCCTGGTACAGACTTATGCAACAGGATCCATCAGCACCTGCAGCATGCAAGGCACACAAGGCAGGGTGATGACCAGGTAGCGTAGCCGGTTAGCAAGTCATAGCCAGTGAGGGCTTAGGGGTGAGGGCTGAGGGGTGAGGGCAAGGCAGCTGAGGCAGGGGAGCTGGCAGGGGTCTGCAAGCCATGTTCCTGCTGTTGCTGCGCTGCTGCTGCTGCGCATCCGTCCCAGCCTCCATCTACCTTTCCAGTCCACTGACAGCCCTTACCATACACAGCCACGCCACGCTGGGCCACACCTGCTTTGGTCATCGCCCTGGTCAAGTGCTGGATGGCTGAAGGGCTGAAGCGAAGGGAACCCAGCCATTCCCCGGTCCACAGCTCACGCAGATGCACGCAGCCAGGATGAACGCAGATGCACGCAGCCAGGATGAACCATCACGGGTGAGCGCCAGTGCACTTTGGCTTTGCACTGCTGTGCTGTGTCCTCGTATGTGGCCCTACGTGCGAGATTTGCACCTGCTGCGCAAAAGGTGCCGTGTCGTCCCACGTGTCAGTTCCCCTAGTTGCCTAGGTCCTCCCTCACTCGTCAGTCACTCACTCGTCAGTCAGTTGTGCACCTCGTTGTCGTAATCTCTGCACCTCGTATTGCAGATGGACATCACGAAGGCCTGCGTCGCTACGCATTGTAGACTCGCACGCCCAGGCAAGTTTCATCGCTGATGTCTCGCATTTCCGACTCCTAGGTTAGGGACATGCATCGGTTTCTCGCTGTTGTGGCGAAGTGTACGGACTTTCAGATGCAGAAGGATAGGGATACAGGAAACTGTCTCGCATTAGTGTCCAGGGCAGCTGAGACTACTCGCACACAATGCGGCACAGCCATCACGTAGTCGACGCCAGATGCCAGTCGCACGGTGGAAGGGTTAGGGATGTGGTTGGCTCTAAGGTGCGGCGGTATGCGAGGCTGGGAATTGGAAGGAGTAGTTACAGCTTCCACCTGCCCCGGCCGGTCGTGATCGCGCGCCCCGACACTCTGTAGAGTGTAGCCCCCCTTGCTAGCCCTGTCCCTCGCTTATAGGCATGCAGCGCGGTATGAAGAGCACGGTACCGGCCCTGCTGCTCCTGGCGCTACTGTGCCTGTCTCAAGGTCAGTCTGCCAGCCTCCCGTGCAGCATTCCGCACCTTGCCACCACCAAGTGGCCATGGTTCCTTGTGTGATGGCTGCATGCCGCTCACTGCTCTCAACCGCACCTCATATCCACATTTGTCTGCATTGAGTGCTCTGGGGACAGTGCTCACGATAATGGTACCTGCATGGCAGCAGCAGCTGGCATGCACTTGGCTGCTCGCCAGCGCTGCCAGGCATGAGGGTGCTGACATCCCCTTCACCATACCGCTCATTGCAAAACCATTGAAGCGTTCTTATCATGACCTGCGGTGACCCACTCGGCATCTGTGCACGCTGTGCTCTGTTCAACCTTCTGTGATGTTCGGCATGGCACATGCTTGAAGCTCTGGCCTTGTTCATCTGACCTTGTTTGTATGGCCTCAACCGCATGTCCCCTGGGTTGTTGCAGCCACACAACTGCCATGGTGTGAGCGGTATACCTGCCACGGTACTGCCAGTAGCTAAAGTGGGTCCCTGCCATGCACCCCACACCTTGGACATATGCGCTTGTTGGGTTCTAGCCCGGCATCTGCGTTGAATAATCCTTACAGTAACTTGCTGGCACATGACTGCCTGCTCTCCTCAGCAAGCATGCACTTGCTGGCGCTGACAACGGGCGCTGCCCTGTGATGTGCTAGCATGGTCAAGGTCATTGTCAGAAGCTGCTCCTCATCACCACACCACACACCATTGCATCATCAAATCTCCCCTCAACTCTCAATTCTTCATTGTTCACCTTTATTCACCATGGTCCTTCTACCTTGTGCCATTGCTTCTTGGTCACATCGTCCAACACTGCAACGCCTGCCATTGTGCCGACCTCGCATGTTGTGGTCATGAGTGCAGGCTGGCGTGTGGCGGCACAACCTGCTCCCAAGGGCAGCTACCAAGACACATGCTTTGTATGCTATTGGATCGAAGATACGCCGCATTACTACTGCGACAGATGCAGAACATCTGGCGGCGACTTCAGAGAGTCAATGCTGGCAAACGCAGCTACGTGCGCATATGCTTCTAACTGTGATGGTAAGCTGAGATGTAGCGACAACTGCTGATTGTAGTGGACTCAGGCAGATTGTACCTGAGTTGTATCAGACTAGCATCAAAGCTTGACATGTACAAATGTGTTGCCTCGTTGTTTTTTCTTTTCGTATTGATGTAAACAGTGCACATAGTCTGCGCTCACACGGCAGTCGCAATCGTCACCTCAGACGGTAGGCTACTCTGGGGCCTCGCTACTCTCCTCGTCATCGGAACCCGCGCGATTGGACGTCACATTCACACTACACCCACCTAGTCGCTGTGTTTCGGCCTGTACGCGCAAGAAAGGGGTACGCGTTGCCTCGCAACGACATTAAATTGGAGCAGGCGAGGCCAGCAACGCCGCCTCTCGCGGCAGCGGTCCAATGCAAACTGAGATCTGCTGGTGTTGGCGAGAGGACATGCCGCCCAGCAACAACCTGTCTGAGGCCTGCCAGGGTTGTGAGGCGGGCCAGCCGTGTTGCGCCTGCGTCGGGTGACTCGAAGCCCAGGGAGTTAACCGCTTCACAATGCAGCAGCAGCTGTGACAAGAGCCGCAACAGAGCTAGCACCAGCACCAGCACCAGTGCCGCAACAACTAAACATCCTTGCCACCAGCATCAATAGCACCACAGCCGTAGCACTGGCGCAGTGCAGCAGCCACACTAGCTTCGCACACGTGTTCACACACATCTGGTCACCTTCGGCTGGTGAGGGCGTTCGGGTGTGCTGGGCATGGCGTAGAGGACCGCTGCAGGGACCGCCGGCTGGGCAGGCAGCCGGGTCGGGTAAGCAGGGGTACGCCATAGCCAGCAGGGGCCAACTGGTCCACCTGATGCATACAGGGAGGGGGCGTGGCTGTGCAGTGGGTGTAAGGAGGCAAGGACACCAGGGAAAGCTGGGGCAGCGTGTCCCATGTCCTTAACAGAGAGATAGGTCAGGATTTGTGGCAATTGGGGCTCATGTGGCGTTTGCGGGGATGCCTGGCATGTGGTTAGCGGGAAGGGTTGGTATTGCAATCAGTTCCTAGAACATTCCCACTCCCCACACCTTCCCTTCAACCTGGGCTATGTGGTGGCTGTAGGAGACAGCTGCCGCTGGGACCATGGTAAGGGCTGATGTTCTTCGACTTCTATAGCCTAGCGCTGATGCCCACTTCCAAAACAAGCACATCTCGGCAACCTAAAGCTAAAGTCAGGATTTGAGTAAGGGGTATTGCTGTTGAGTGTTTGCAGGCTGCAGAGCCAGGCCAGCAGGGTACAGGCGGTCCGAACAAGGCAGCATTGGGCAGGGGGTGGCTACGAGGCCAACTTGAAGGGTGGCGAGGGTGTAGAGGTGGTGTCAGGGTTGTGGCAGCAGGGCTCGGCATCGCCGCTAGCTGCACCCCTCACCCCTCACCCTCTCACCCTCTCACCCCTCACCCTCTCACCCCTCACCCCTCACCCCTCACCCTCTGCACCCCTCACCCTCTCACCCTCTCACCCTCTCACCCTCTCACCCTCTCACCCTTGGTCCTGACACCTAATGGAGCCATTAGGAACAGCTGCCTTGCCTGCCTTGGCTGCGGCAAAGGCCGAGGCTGCGTCGCATTCTTGCATCGAGTGCTAGGATTAGCAGTGACACACTGTAACGGCCATCTGTACTCAGCAAACTGTTACGGTTTTTAGCTGAGCGTGCGATGAATATAATCATGATGTTCGTGGCCATTTCCCTCATCCCCCTGTACTCACACTCTTAAGGGGCTGTATAGTGCAATTCAATGTACCTGTGCGTAAATCACAGCAGATCATTTGCATGAAGGGCATTATTTCCAATGCGCACCGCAGGCCTGTTGTGGGGGAGTGCGGCTATCCGACTACTGCTGGTAGTCGCTGGTGGTGCTTTCACTGACATCGACTACATAGTTTTCACCGATGCGGCACGCTACGTCGCCCAGGGGGAGTCCCCCTACTCACGCGCAACTTACAGATACAGCCCGCTGCTGGCCTGGCTGCTGGTGCCCAATGTCCTGCTCACCCCTCTATGGGGCAAGGTACGGGTAGACTATTCAACATACTCCACGACAGACAATAGGTATGCACTCATGTCAGGATGTGTCCCCTAGTGCCGTAGCTGCCATTAAAAAAGTAGGGCTGCACACAGTGCACCAGCAGCCTGGTTTGACAGCTTGCCAACAGGAGTCACACCTCTGCGCTGCAGCTATTGTTCTCTGCCTGTGACATCCTGGTGGGCCTGCTGGTCTCGCGCCTGGTCAAGCAGCAAGGCGGCAGCGAGGCAGCAGCCTGCGCAGCTGCAGCGGCATGGCTGTACAACCCATGGACGTTCACAATCTCCACCCGTGGCAGCTGCGACGTGTTGGTGGTCCTCCTGCTGCTGTGGACACTAAGTAGCCTGCTGGAGGGCAAGGCTGCGAGTGCGGCAGCAGCCTATGGGCTGGCAGTGCATATGCGCATCTACCCCATCATCTACGCGCCCAGCATCGTGTTGTTCCTCGCTGCACGCTCCCTTCTGAAGCAGCAACAGCTGCGACGTGGCAAGGCAGTGGCAGCTGCGGCTGGTGCTGGGACAGCGCAAGCAGGGGCAGCAGCGGGAGAAGCAGCTGCAGCCAAGGAGGAGGTGTCAGAGGCAACAGCCAACCTGCAAGCTGTGTCAGGGGAGGGGCCTGGTGCAGAGGAGGTGGAGGGCAGGGCAGCAGTCGAGAGCCCAGATCATGAGGGAGAGGGCACCCCGGCCGCCCAGCCGCCCCGTGGCCCACACCTGGTGCCAGGTGCTGCTCCAGACACACTGAGCCAGGACCCAGACCGTGGTGCTGGGCAAGAGGGCTTGTTGGGTGACGAGGGCGGAGGGGAGGGCAGGGTGGAGGAGGGCGCAGGCCAGGCCTCAGGGCCACCAAACACCCTGCACCAGGCAGGGGCTCCAGCTGTGGCTGATGCCGGGCCCATGGCAACAGGCAACAGGGGCAGTGCCAGCACAGGGAGCCTGAACAGCACCGCTGCCAAAGCATCCAGCCATCCAGCCGCAGGCCCAGTGCCCATCAGCCAGCCCACTGCTAGTCAGGGCTGCAAGGCAGCCTGGCGCCCCCCTCCCCTCACGCTGGCCTCCCAGCCCCTGAGGCAGCGTGAGGCTGTGCTGCTGAGTGTGTTGCTGCATGGCACCCTGTTTGGCCTGATGTCAGGCGGCTGCTTCCTGCTGCTGGGCTGGCTGTGCTGGCGGGCGTATGGCCAGGCCTTCCTGGACCAGGCCTTCATGCACCACCTCAGCCGCCAGGACCACCGGTGAGCAGAGCTGGGGTGTGGACAGCGCCTGGTACAGCATCCTGCACCATCACCACCTGCATCGTGCAAGGCACACAAGGCAGGGTGATGACCAGGAAGCTGGTCAGCAAGTCATAACAAGAGAGGGCTCAGGGCTGGGTGAGGGCTGGGTGTAGAGCAGGGCAAGGCAGCTGAAGCAGGGGAGCTGGCAGGGGGAGCTGGCAGGGTGTGTGTGTCGAGGGCGAGGTGGTGGGGAGCTGGTGAGGGCGGGGCAGTGGAGGAAGGATTTGGGGCAGGGGGAGTAGACAGGGATATGTGGCATGTGGGGCTACTGACTGAGGGTAGGCATATGGGTAGGCATATGATTCACTGCCACACACAGTCATGGCAAAAGCATGTGCCATGATGCAGGCCTTGCTCCAGCAGTTGCCAAAAGCAATTGTTCCTAATGAAAAAGCTTGGTGTGTGTCGCCAGTGCTGGGACGCCCTGTTGCCCACCTGCCTGCAGCCACAACTTCTCCATCTACTTCTACGACATCTACTTATCCTATGCGGCCCACCGCCCTCCCAGTCCCGGCACCAGCCTGCAGCCAGGCACCTGCTCAGAGCCTTGGGGCAGCAGCCAGCAGCCTGGCCCCCCTGAGGAGCCGGCAGCCCACCCGCCTGACAGCCCCCTGGCCGCCCTGCCCCCTGACCTGGCTGCTCAGCTGCCCCCCAGCCTGGAGTGGGTGGTGGCGCTGGCCATGCTGCTGCTCAGCCCCAGGCTGCTGGCCTTCCTGCCGCAAGCCCTGGCGCTGGCTGTGCTGAGCTGGCGGCTGCATGAGGAGCTGCCGCTGTGCTGGCTGGCACAGACCCTGGCCTTCGTGGCACTCAACAAGGTAGGCTGGGCCAAGAGCAGGCAGCGGAGGGGGGGCGGGCGGGCTCAGTGCTGCAGCAGCGTGAAGGGGTGGGCGGTGGGGAGGAGGGGGTATGGGAGGAATGAGAGGCCAAGGGATGGAGATGGAGATGGGTGGGTCCGGCTGCTGACCCAACACCGCTTGGGGAGTGGACAGAAGCAGGGGCTGGGAGGTGGCCTCTGTTGCCATCTGGAGCATAGCTAGGCACTTCAATGGCTAGCAGGGCGGAAAGGGGCAGGGAGGAGGACGGCAAGGGGCAGGGAGGATGGGTAGGTCCAGGGAGGCAGGGCGAGCAAACCTGCAGTGCAACAGCTATGGATCCAGGAGGTGAGGGAGCCAGCATGTGTAGGAGCATGTTGATGCTGAGTAGGAGGCATTGGTGCGCTTGGCTGGCGGTGGAATGCTGTACCGGGCTCTGCCTTGCCTTGGGCCTTGCCACGGGCTGCTGGCTGTGTGGCTGCCTTGCCCTTGAGGGGCTTCATGCGCTTGGCTGGCGGTGGGGGCTGTGGCAGGATGCGTTGGGGCACTACAGCGGCCACATCAGGCCCCCACATGGCCGGGGCCAGGAGCAGGCAGCGGAGGGGGGGCGGGCGTGCTCACTGCAGCAGCAGCGTGGAGGGGGGTGGGGTGGTTTCAATTGAGCACTGGCTGTAGCTGTGGCTGTTGCTGTGACAATACAGCTGACAACACAGCCTGCACAGTGGATAGGAGCAGGAGCTGGGAGTCGGCCTCTGCGGTTGTCTGGGACAAGCTAGGCAGTTCAGTGGCCAGGGGGCTGGAAAGGGGCAGGGGAGAGGATGGCAAGGGGCAGGGAGGATGGGTAGGTCCAGGGAGGCAGGGCAAGCAAACAGGCAGTGTAGCAGCTGGAAGGAAGCTGGTGAGGGAGCCAGCATGTGTGAGATCATGTGTGAGAACAAGTGGCCTGTTGATGCATTACGTGCCTACTGATGCTTGTGCTGGTGACAGGTGTGCACTGCCCAGTACTTTGTGTGGTGGCTGAGCCTGGTGCCCCTGGTGCTGCAACACATTGCCTGGCCGCCCCCGCGTGGCCTTCTGCTTGCTGCTGGGGCCTGGGCGGCTGCGCAGCTGCACTGGCTGGCATGGGCATACCAGCTGGAGTTCCAGGTGCGCAGGGGCTGGCCATGCGGGACAACTATGACTGTGGGCTGCCAAGGTCCTGTCAGCTGTGAGATTGGCTGACTCCATTTTTATTCATGCGCCAGCGGCCACACCACACATGTCTGACGCAGGCCATGCTGCTTAGGTGAGCAAGGTTCACATTACCCTGCTTGATGTTGCTGCGGCCGCGTACTCGTCGTTCCCTTACAAGCCGTGTTGTGTGCCCGGTGCGTGCATACCGCAGGGTCGATCCGTATACTTGATGGTCTGGGCCGCAGGCCTCATGTTTCTGGCCGCGAATGTCCTGGTGTTGGTGCAGCTCCTCCGACACATACAGCCGAAGATGAGCTTCTTGCGCTGCAGTCTTTACCTGGTCAGCAGGGCGCGGCTGCACTCCTAGGGCGCCAGGACACCCGCCCTCCTTCTCTTCACCTGCCACCCCAACCCCCTGACCCTTTCCCCCCGCCATCGACCCTTGACCCCTGAGGCAGCGCGAGGCTGTGCTGCTGAGTGTGTTGCTGCATGGAGATGCCATGCCAGCACAGCAGCCTAGTAACTGCACGACCTAACTCAGTCATGCATCTGCTAAGTCCGAGAGGAATGGAACCGTGTAGTGCTCAGACACTGGCAGTAGGCTGCCAACTGTATGTTGACTTTGTTTTACGGGACAGGCATGGCTTCACCCTCGACTGTTGGTCACCATCAGGGCAACACCACCAGGGGCACCGGTCTGGATGCTGATAGGAGGACCGCATGGTCGTAGAGGAGTGGGGCAGCTCGTCCCTGTTGACCAAGGGCCTCAGCAAAGTCTAAGACCTTTCCCGAATTCCCATTCCCGTGTTGACCAGACTGCTGAAATCACAATGTCAAACAAAGACATCCATGGCAGGCTAGCCTCTTCTACATACGACTTTGGCTGGCTGAGGGCATGAGGGGTGAGGAATACCTCCACAGACTGAGGCCTGGCTACGACAACGAGATAACCCATGCGCTTACCCACACCCTTACACACATCACCCAGGGCCTGGGCCTGGGCCTGGGTACAGCTTGCAGTGCATGAGATGTGTGTGCTGCTGAGGGCAGCCTGAGCAGCCGAGCAGCCTTGTTTGTGAGGTAGATGAGGGGCAGTCACTCACTCAACAACTTGAAACCGACCAATCAACAGCCATCCAACAACCTGGGAATAATGCGGCTCACTCTGGAACAAGTCGGGTGCAGCAAGCCAGGGGCTGCAGGAGCCTCTGGCCCAGAGTCGGGCCAGACTCTGACACTTACCCTAACACTTACCCCACCCTGCTGCCTAGACCCACCCAGAGCACATGGTCAAGCCAGGCAGGCGGTCTGTGGCGGCAGTGCTGGTGGTCAAGCTAGTTTCCAGGCAGCCCAGACCGGGTCAGACCCAGCAGCAAGCTGAGGTGGTGCCAGGGTTAGGGTGCAGTTGGCCCAGGAGGCGCAGCCTACCAGTACAGTGTGGGTGAGGCAACTGCACTACCACCAGGAGCAGCTGAGGGTTAGCTGTTCTTGGCAGTGCCTCAAGGACCTCGTGGACCTGGCTAGACATCCAGGCACAGGCGCTTCAGCCTCTGTCGCCCCAGGGTGTCTGCCCCGTGACCCGTTGTTGATGGTTTGCTCCGTCATGAAACCCTAGCCGCGGAACCCCTGGCGGTTTATCGCCCGGACAACCAAAGATGCCGGGACAACACTGCCCTACTGCCGCTCTTGACATTGTGCGGTTATTGGCAACGGGAACGCTAGGCGTGAAGCAAAGATGTCCTGGCCGTGAAAAAGGGCCAAACCTCGAAGAACCCTACTGGCGCTCTTGACATCGCTCGCACTGTGTGGCGGGGTAGCCGGATGTTTCGTCGCTAGCCGTCAAGACGCAGGAGCAGGAGCGGGCTCTTCACCCGAGCTTAAGCGATGTCGCCTGGTCCGGGCAAAACTCAGCCCCTGTTCGCCTGGCTTTGGAAAGATGAAACACTTGCAGACGCTATCCTGCATCTGCGTGTAGCGGGTCAGCCAGCCAATGCGTCAGGGTGCGTCGTGCTGAGAGTACATCGCGCCGTCTTGGCTGCCTACAGCGAGTACTTCAGAGCAAAGCTGCTGCGCTGGACCGACAGCGAGTCGCAAACTGGTGCCGACTTCCGGCCCACCAGTGCAGTGGCGCAGTTTGCCGAGACTGGCAGTCTGCCTCCAGGGCTCAATCTCATCCAGCTGGCCCAGGTGAGGAGGAGAGATGGCAGGCTGCAGCTTTGCAAGAGAAGGATTGTATCGACAGCATCCCGCTTGTTCACGATGCAGGTGTGTAAGGAGGCCAAGCTTCAAGTGGCTCCTCCCTGCATGGAGGCATGCAGTACAGCTATTGCAAACCTAGCTTTGGGGGATTTGTGCTGTCCCCAGCCCCCTCTGCCCTGCATTGAGGAAACATGTGCAAGCAAATCTGAGTGTGATGTCGCCCACTTAGTGGTGCGCTGCATGTACGAGGGAGGGCTGGCTGAGGAGGTGAAGGACCCGCTCACACTGGCCAGGGTGGGTGGCAGCAGTAAGCCTTGGCTAGTTGCACACCTGACACACCCCCGCAAGATGAAACCATTGGGGACTCTACACAGGGACCACTCAAGCCTCTCACATACACACTCCACGTTTATCATATGTAAGCATGTGCTGTGCAGGTGTGCCGTGTGGCTGAGCGCTGGGCCTTCTTGCCCCTCTCCAGCTCATGCCTACAGAGGCTGGCTGACCTGCCGCCCTCACAGCTGCCAGCGGATCAGCTGGTGCTGGTGCTGCAGACCCTGCCTGACAGCTGTGTCCTGCTGCCTGAGCACAAGAAGTGGCAGCAGGTCGTGCTATGCCTTATTCTGAGCTTATTTGGAGATGTTCACGCTGTCATCACCAGCGCCCAGCTGAGGACAGCCTTCCAGCAGCTGCCCCTTGCAGCAGTGCAGCAGTGGGCAGACAGTGATGAGTTGACAGTGGACAGTGAGAACAGCGTGGTGGAGCTGATCAGCCTGTGGATGGCTGGGCCAGGAGGTCAGGCCTGCTCCAAAGAGCAAAAGCAGAAGCTGTCCAGCCTGGTGCGGGTGCAACACCTCAGCCTAGGTGGGTCACGCACTCCGTCACCTGCGGCTTTCACTGAGACGAGCATACCCATTAATTGCTAGCTAGGAGTGGCAAACTGTACAAGGAGCTGAGCAGTCCTTGCACGTCGCTGACAGTGGCTGCCTGCTGTGTGTATCTACAGCCTACGCCCAAGTACGTTTGCCTACACTCCAGTGGTTTGACATCCTGGGAGCACAGATGGATGTAGTGATGCTGGCAGCCAGCTGTAGGTATGGCATGACTGGAGTGTTTGGGGTCCCGGGTGAGGCCCCCCCCGCCTGGTCTGCTGCACCCCGCAAGCCTCTTGGCGCTGCTGAGCTGCTGCGGCGCAGCACCATCCGCTGGGATGTGCCCCGGCAGCAGCTGGTTGACCTGCTGGCCAGCAAGGCCACGACAGCCAAGATCTACTCTGAGCCAGTCTACTCTGCTGGAATGGGCTGGAGGGTTTTCATCAACTTCAGTAAAAAGAACAGCCAGGACGCGGCAGCTGGCTTTGGACTGGGCGTGTTAAGCGAGCTGGTGTCATATGCTCAATGTGGATACCATACCATTGGTGACAAGATGAAAGCGGCGCCACTGCAGTTTGCCATACACAGGCAAGCCTCAATACCAGCAGGCATTGCATGGACATCATGCACCATGGTCACTGATTGGGGTTGGGCAGATTGGCTCCAGACAGCCCTGGTCAGCCCTGACGACCTGGAGCCCTTCCTAGAAGGTGGCTGCCTACGGGTCACAGCCTGCTTCAGGGTGCCACACAATGGCAAGGAGCTGCCATGACCTGAGGGTGCTCTGCTGCCAGCCCTGGCCAGCCACTGTCGGCCCACCAGCTAGGGCATGCAGTCAGCAGCCCCCACAGCCCTCCCAGCCAAGCCCCCTGGAGCCAGTGCCCGCCTCGTGGCAGACTGGGCCCCTCCTCAACCCCAGCTCCCTGGCTGCTAGGGACTGCACCACCACCCAGCAGCTGCCCCGTGGCCCGGCCCAAAGCTGGGCATGACCTCAGCTGCATGGCCATCATGGGTTCAAAAGGGGCCAAAGGTGGCAGGGACAGCACCACATGGGCACCAGGGACCGCCAGCAGGCCCATGCATGGAAAGTACACAGTGCAGCCAGCGCATCCACCCCAGCTGTAGCATGCTGCAGTATGCTTCACCTGTTTCAACCTACTGTGGCTGCCACTAGGCTCCCAGCGCCAGGGCCGGAGCCATCAGGCAGCAGAGTACCTGTGAGCCCTGCCCTGCCCAGCCCTGTCCTGGGCTAGTGGCTGCCCCCACTTACAAGCAGCAGCAAAGGCTGGGAGCCTGTAGCAAGCTGAGTGAGTTGGTGAGCTAGCAGCAAGCTGAGCAGATTGAGTCAAGTCCTGGGCCTAAGTGGCTCCCAGGCTAGGCGGCAGGGCTCGAGGCAGCGGGCGAAGGTGGCAGCACAGGGGCTTTAGCGTTGAGGATGAAGAGCCTGCTTTTGATCAGGGACCAGGGAGAGGAGCAAGCGTGGGTTGCAGGAGGCATAGCTTGGGTCCAAGCTTTTTGTACTTGACTCTGGCTGCCCATCGCTATGCCTCTGTCGAACTGTCCGGATTTGACCGTACTTGGACATCAGCTGCGAAGATGTGAGAAGACTACTGCAGCTTGGCTCCTTTCTAGATATTGACTTGCTGCTGCCTAGTGCGAACAGAGCCCACCAGTACAGATTAAGAGTGCGCCCACAAGTAAGCATCTTTTGTCTGAGTTGCGATGTGCTTCTACAGCTTAACTCTGAGACCGCTCAGGCGTGACCAGCCCAGGCCCGCTGACCTGTCTGCTTTAGTCAGGTAGCGCCAAAGCTTGGTATTCGGCTAAGTTGCCCCGCCCCGCCCCGCCCCGCCCCGCCCCGCCCCGCCCCGCCCCGCCCCGCCCCGCCCCGCCCCGCCCCGCCCCGCCCCGCCCCGCCCCGCCCCGCCCCGCCCCGCCCCGCCCCGCCCCGCCCCGCCCCGCCCCGCCCCGCCCCGCCCCGCCCCGCCCCGCCCCGCCCCGCCCCGCCCCGCCCCGCCCCGCCCCGCCCCGCCCCGCCCCGCCCCGCCCCGCCCCGCCCCGCCCCGCCCCGCCCCGCCCCGCCCCGCCCCGCCCCGCCCCGCCCCGCCCCGCCCCGCCCCGCCCCGCCCCGCCCCGCCCCGCCCCGCCCCGCCCCGCCCCGCCCCGCCCCGCCCCGCCCCGCCCCGCCCCGCCCCGCCCCGCCCCGCCCCGCCCCGCCCCGCCCCGCCCCGCCCCGCCCCGCCCCGCCCCGCCCCGCCCCGCCCCGCCCCGCCCCGCCCCGCCCCGCCCCGCCCCGCCCCGCCCCGCCCCGCCCCGCCCCGCCCCGCCCCGCCCCGCCCCGCCCCGCCCCGCCCCGCCCCGCCCCGCCCCGCCCCGCCCCGCCCCGCCCCGCCCCGCCCCGCCCCGCCCCGCCCCGCCCCGCCCCGCCCCGCCCCGCCCCGCCCCGCCCCGCCCCGCCCCGCCCCGCCCCGCCCCGCCCCGCCCCGCCCCGCCCCGCCCCGCCCCGCCCCGCCCCGCCCCGCCCCGCCCCGCCCCGCCCCGCCCCGCCCCGCCCCGCCCCGCCCCGCCCCGCCCCGCCCCGCCCCGCCCCGCCCCGCCCCGCCCCGCCCCGCCCCGCCCCGCCCCGCCCCGCCCCGCCCCGCCCCGCCCCGCCCCGCCCCGCCCCGCCCCGCCCCGCCCCGCCCCGCCCCGCCCCGCCCCGCCCCGCCCCGCCCCGCCCCGCCCCGCCCCGCCCCGCCCCGCCCCGCCCCGCCCCGCCCCGCCCCGCCCCGCCCCGCCCCGCCCCGCCCCGCCCCGCCCCGCTGGCGAACGACACGTGCAGTGAGGCTGTCCCTAGAGGTCCTAGCTGGGGTCCCTGCCTCTCCTCTCCTCCCCCTTCCCCCCTCCTCTTCCCCACCACCACAACCACCACCTCTTAAGCCACCTCCCCCTCAATACGCTGCCAGGAGCAATTGCCAATAGCAGCAGCCACGACAAGCCCGTTCCCTCTCAAAGCCTGGAAGACTAGGTGAGACTCAGCTGACTTTCTACAGTCATGTTGCTTGTACTCGGGTGCACATGCAGGAAGGAGGAAGAGGAGTTTAGATCCCTTGCCAGTGGGGACTGCATTTGTTTCCCAGCATTGTCGCTATTGCAAGCTAGCGGGAGCTCAAGCGCAGGTGGTCAAGAATTAGATGGCCATGGGTTGTTGCTTCTTTAATTGCTCACATCTCCTAGACCCCGCCCATGCCCATTTGGAATGGATGAAGGTGGTGGCAGACTAGGGTGAGCCAAAGCCATCCCCTTGCTTCACTTTGCGTATTTTGCGTGTGTTTTGGCTCGTGTAGCCCCAGCAGCTGCCCTCCTCCCAGGTATCAACCACCGGCATCCAGGAGCTGGTAGCTGTCAGCAAAGTAGCAAAGTCAGCAGCAACAAGCCCTAGGATGCTGGAGCCCCTGCCCAGGGATGCCTAAATGCCCAGGAATCCTTAAGGATGCCTAGCGCCAGCCCAAAGCTGAGCTGTGAGGTGTGATTGGATCAGGGTTGGTATCCAGGCAGCAATCCCTGCCCTTGTCCGAGCCATCAGCAAGGTGAGTGTTAGAATATGAGTGTTTGTAGGCAGCCAGCCTCAGACCTTCGTATGTGCAGGTAGAAACCTGACATGTGTGAAGGTTGAAGTTTGCTCTTAAACTTGCTCCTTAGCCCCTTCCTGTAATGCAAGATCTGTGATTCCTTTCAGGTTATGGGCCCTCATAGCTGTTGTGCTAGGGAGCAGGGATAGACCAGTGCGCATTCGGAGCCATGGCCGCGGAGGGTCAGCGCTCAGTTATAGTACCCTTGTTGACAGAAGCCAACTCAGAGGAGTGGTTCGTGCGACAACAAGCTTACTTAGTGGTTCATGATTTATGGGACGTCGTTGAGGACGGCGTAGAGACTGTCTCCGAGGAAGGGAGCAGCACCGTTACTGACGCCAGTGCCAAGGCGAGAAAGGACGCAAAAGCCAAGGCGATCATTTCGCTAGCTTTGTCCACGCAGTTTCTGCAACTCGCGAAGGAGAGCAGGACTGCTGGGGAGCTGTGGAAGCGCTTGCTTGAGCTGTTCAAGCGCTCTGCAGCAGCAAGTCGGATTCAGCTAGTGATGGAGATGGCTGATCTCAGCAAGGAGCCAACCGAGTCGATGCTGCAGTACGTGGGCCGTGCGGAGGCCCTGGCCGGCAAGATTGAGCTGACGGGGAAGCCTTTTCCAGATGTGCTGTCCTTCGTGCTCAAAGGGCTGTCACCTGAGTACAGGCATGTGGTCACGCAGATTAAGTTCATGGAGGAGCCCACTCTGCAGAAAGTGATGCCTCATCTGCTCACCTGTGAGGTGGAGATAGATAAGGGGGGTGGTCAAGGGTGGTTAAATGGGAGTGTGATGTCCATGCACCCTGGGCACGGAGGCCGCAGTGGCAAGGGAGTCACTAGTGGCGGTGCTGGCAGTGGAGGTGGCATTGCAGGTGGTGGCTTTGGGCGTGCCAAGGTCTGCTGGACTTGCGGGGAAGAAGGGCACCTGGCAAAGGACTGCCCCAAGCGCAAGGGCCGGGAGGGAGGTGCGGTGTCGAGCAGCCAGGAGTCTATTGTGTCTGCCAAATTCTCCAATGCCCTTCTGTAGCTACAGTGTGGTAGCGCTGTGGAAGGTTGCTGACCCTGAAACAGCTCTGTGAGGGCTGTGGGTACAGTGTGGTAGCGCTGTGGAATGTTGTTACCCTGAAACAGCTCTGTGAGGGCTGTGGGTACAGTGTGGTAGCGCTGTGGAATGTTGTTACCCTGAGACAGCTCTGTGAGGGCTGTGGGTACAGTGTGGTAGTGCTGTGGAAGGTTGCTGACCCTGAGACAGCTCTGTGAGGGCTGTGAGTGTGGTGTTGCAGCTCTGTGGGAGCAGTGTGTGAGCTGAGTGAAAGCTGTGGCAGCTCTGTGGGAGCTAAGTAGGAGCTTTGCAAGAGACCTGTGTTAACTGTGGTCTTGGTTTCAAGTGTTGACTTTTATGAGTCTGGCAGGCTAAGGTGTAGAAGTCTGAAGTCTGTCTGTGTGGGAGTGTTAGAATATGAGTGTTTGTAGGCAGCCAGCCTCAGACCTTCGTATGTGCAGGTAGAAACCTGACATGTGTGAAGGTTGAAGTTTGCTCTTAAACTTGCTCCTTAGCCCCTTCCTGTAATGCAAGATCTGTGATTCCTTTCAGTGAGGAGATGCTCCGTGCCAGGGGTAGGGATGAGCGGCGACTCTAGCAGCAATAACTGTGACTGCCAGCCCGACACTGCCAGCACCAGCAGCCTGCCAGCCGACCACAACCAGCAGCAGCTCCAGAAGCATAAGATAGCTGTTCGAGACAAGACAGTTGCAAGCGCAAACCGAAGACAGTTGTTCGAGCGAACCGCGGTCCCGTGTGAGATGTGATAAAATGCCCGGGAAAAAGCAAGGTCGTGAAAAAGGTTTGTTATGTTGGGTAACCTCGTGCCGCTGCTGCTTGCGCGCTAAGCAGAGCTCACGAAGATGTTGCTCGCGCATCCCCCGATCATCAAGCGCGTAGGAGCCGTAGTAACACCTACCCGGAAGATTCAGGTTGCTCCACCGTGTGCGCGCTCGGGGCGAGCGATGCGGCCTCTTCGTAGCGCCGCTGAAACCCCCTACGCTTGGCTCTGGGAAGACAAAACCCTGGCAGACGCGACTTTGCTCCTGCACGTAGTGGGGAAGCCAGCCGGTGCGGCCTCTCCCGCCGCGCTACGAGTTCATCGCGCTGTGCTGGCTGCCCACAGCGGACACTTCAAGACCGAAGTGCTGGGCTGCGCTGACGGCGAATCGCAGCGCGCGGTAGACTTCCAGCCATTCACCGCAGTAGCGCACTTTATCAAGACCGGCAGCCTGCCTGCGGGGCTCACTGCCCAGCAGCTTGCCCAGGTACTGCAGGCAGCGGGCGGGCGGAGAAGGTCACATGATGTTGCCCGTTGTGGCAAAAACACGTGTAGGCATCGGTAGAAGCGGAGGAGGAGGCGGAGAAGAAGGATGATGGTCAAAGTGCTGGGAGTTGGAAGAGTAGGATGTAGACATGTGCTGGGCACTGCTGTGCAATGCAGGTGCGCAAAGGAGCAAATGCCAGGGGAATGCTACAATGCGCTGAGGCATGCAACCAAGCCATGCGAGCTCTGGCTTCAATTGAGGCGGGCAGGCCCCAGCCTGTGCTGACCTGCCTGGAGGAGACCTTCAACAGCCAGGCTGAGTGCGATGCCGCCCGCTTGGTGGTGCGCTGCATGTACGAGGGGAACCTTGATGAGGAGGTCAAGGACCCGCTGACTCTGGCCAGGGTGAGCTCAGATAGAGATACAAACAGCCATGAGACTTTGGCTCAGTATGGCCAACACTGGCAGCCCAGCGCCATAGCAGTCATGCTGATGACCGATATTTTGACATAGGACCCACTCATGCACGTGCACAATTCGCAGCTAAGCATCTGCCAAAACAGCGTCACATCACCTCTACCTTACTCTCTGCCTGTCACCTCCCATTGCCTGTGCCTGCTGCTCGCCTGTGCAGATGTGCTGTGTCGCTAAGCGCTGGTCGTCGTCCTCTATCACTACTTCATGCCTGCAAAGACTTATTGACCTGCCACCCTCACAGTTGCCACCGGAGCAGCTGGTGCTGGTGCTGCAGACCCTGCCTGACAGCTTTGACCTGCTGCCTGAGCACAAGAAATGGCAGAAGCTTGTCAACAGCCTCATATTTGGCCAGTATGGAGATGTCCACGCTGTTATCACCAGCGCCCAGCTGAGGACAGCCTTCCAGCAGCTGCCCTTTGCAGCAGTGCAGCAGTGGGCAGGCAGCGATGCGTTGACAGTGGACAGTGAGAACAGCGTGGTGGAGCTGATCAGCCTGTGGATGGCTGGGCCTATCGGCAAGGAATGCTCCAAGGAACAGAAGCAGCAGCTGTCCTGCCTGGTGCGGGTGCAGCACCTCAGCCCAGGTGGGTCACAGGCGATATCACTTTTTTTCAATGCCATGGATGATACTAGGGCACGGGTGCAGCAGTGCTAAGGATAGCTCTCATGATGCTTGTGTGCCCGCCAGACTGCCCACCTGACTGCATGTGGCTGACTGCATGTCCCGTGTCATGTGCAGCCTATGCTCAAGGTCGTTTGCCTACACTGAAGTGGTTTGACATCCCTGGAGTACTTTCTCCTTTGGTAGCACAAGCAGCCAGCTGTGGTTTTGGCATGAGCGGGGTGATTCACAGGGACAAGGCCCCTCATGCCTGGTTTGCTGCACCCCGCAAGCAGCTTGACCCTGATGAGCTGCTGCGGCGCACCACCATCCGCTGGGATGTGCCCCGGCAGCAGCTGGTTGACCTGCTGGCCAGCAAGGACCTGACAGCCAAGATAGCATCAGGGCCAGTCTACTCTGCAGGGGCGGGCTGGCGGGTGTACCTGGACCTGAACAAGGGCACAGAGGATGAGCTTGGCTTCACTCTGGGCTGCTGGGGCCAGTTGGTGACCTATGCTGAGTGCAAGGGCCATGCCCTGGGCGCCAAGCTGCCATATGGCTCACCCATCAAACATGTGATCACCAAGGGCGACGCTCTGGGAGCTGCCTGGGTAACCATTTGGGTTAAAAGGGGTTGGGGCTCCTCATCATTTCTTGGTGTTCGCATGACCACCGCCACTGACCTTGACCCATTCCTGAACAAGGGCAGCCTACAAATCACCGGAGCTTTCCAGGTCATGCACAGGCCATGTGCATATGAAGCCCCGGCACGCTGCCTCAGCCGGGCACAAGCAATCGGTGCAGTATCATGTTGTGTTGCAGTAGTTGTAGGATGTGGACTAGTCATGTACTTCTAGTCAGGAGGACCCCTTGGGCTGCAAGAGGGGAAGTATGTGGCACTCCATAGGCTAGATGGTGGTGGCACACAACAGTCTCATCGATTCGCTAACTTACCAACCTGAAGGTGTGTGATGCTGTGATGGAGTTCCGCACTCGAGCACATGGTCATGCAACTAACCTCACTCCGCACTCATTCAACTGCGTTCATAATCATGCTGTAGACAATGCTTAATGGTTGATGGTTAATTATGCTGATCAGAATGGGAGCGTCGGCATCAGCAGCAGCAATGTGGCGCGGAGGCAGTTGGCCTTACGGCCTGTTAGGGCCTGTGTCATTGCATTTCGTAACTTCGTATGACGCTGACGAGATGTCTAGCTCTCATGCGTTAGCGCTTGCAGTCTGTGGCAGCACCAACATAGTGTGATGAGCCAGTGCCGCTGCCTCTGGATGCCATTCCCATACTGATCTCCTCCCCACCCACTACCCTCCCCATTGCAACCCCCGTCCCACCCCACTGGCGCATGGCAGGTGCAGCATTCTGTGAAGAAACCAGCAAGGAGACAACATGGAGCAACACGGAGTAGCCACAGTAGCCTCACCACTAGCCTTGCCCCATTAGTAGCCTTACCACTAGCACTTGCAGCAGGTCACACATATGTTCACACATATGACCCCTCCCCCCTTTCCTTTATCATCCCCCTCCCCCTACCTTGCCCCCCTCCCTCCCTCCCTCCCTCCCTCCCTCCCTCCCTCCCTCCCTCCCTCCCTCCCTCCCTCCCTCCCTCCCTCCCTCCCTCCCTCCCTCCCTCCCTCCCTCCCTCCCTCCCTCCCTCCCTCCCTCTTCCTCCCATGCCACACCCCTCATCCCAGCCTTCCAGCAGCTGCCCTATGCAGCAGTGCAGCAGTGGGCAGGCAGCGATGAGTTGACAGTGGACAGTGAGAACAGCGTGGTAGAGCTGATCAGCCTGTGGATGGCTGGGCAGGAGGGGTGGAGCTGTTCCCAGCAGCAGAAGCAGCAGCTGTCCTGCCTGGTGCGGGTGCAACACCTCAGCCCAGGTGGGTCACAGGCGATATCACTTTCTTTTAATGCCATGGATGAGACATGGGCACAGGTGCAGGAGCAAGCAGGGCAGCCAGGGTTCGAGGTTTCTGGCACCTGACTATATGCCTGGCTAGTTGTTTGTATTTGCAGCCTAAGCCCTGGGTCGACAGCCCAGGAGGCATGGTTGGGGTAGCGCTGGAGTCAGCGCTGACTACCTTTCGGGGCGGGGCGGGGGCGGGGCGGGGGCGGGGCGGGGGCGGGGCGGGGGCGGGGCGGGGCGGGCGGGGCGGGGCGGGGCGGGGCGGGGCGGGGCGGGGCGGGGCGGGGCGGGGCGGGGCGGGGGCGGGGGCGGGGGCGGGGCGGGGGCGGGGCGGGGGCGGGGCTGGGGGCGGGGCGGGGGCGGGGCGGGGGCGGGGCGGGGGCGGGGCGGGGGCGGGGCGGGGGCGGGGCGGGGGCGGGGCGGGGGCGGGGCGGGGGCGGGGCGGGGGCGGGGCGGGGGCGGGGCGGGGGCGGGGCGGGGGCGGGGCGGGGGCGGGGCGGGGGCGGGGCGGCGGGCGGGGCGGGGGCGGGGCGGGGCGGGGGCGGGGCGGGGGCGGGGCGGGGGCGGGGGGCGGGGCGGGGCGGGGGCGGGGCGGGGGCGGGGCGGGGGCGGGGCGGGGGCGGGGCGGGGGCGGGGCGGGGGCGGGGCGGGGGCGGGGCGGGGGCGGGGCGGGGGCGGGGCGGGGGCGGGGCGGGGGCGGGGCGGGGGCGGGGCGGGGGCGGGGCGGGGGCGGGGCGGGGGCGGGGCGGGGGCGGGGCGGGGGCGGGGCGGGGGCGGGGCGGGGCGGGGCGGGGCGGGGCGGGGCGGGGCGGGGCGGGGCGGGGCGGGGCGGGGCGGGGCGGGGCGGGGCGGGGCGGGGCGGGGCGGGCGGGGCGGGGCGGGGCGGGGCGGGGCGGGGCGGGGCGGGGCGGGGCGGGGGCGGGGCGGGGCGGGGCGGGGCGGGGCGGGGCGGGGCGGGGCGGGGCGGGGCGGGGGCGGGGCGGGGCGGGGCGGGGCGGGGCGGGGCGGGGCGGGGCGGGGCGGGGCGGGGCGGGGCGGGGCGGGGCGGGGCGGGGCGGGGCGGGGCGGGGCGGGGCGGGGCGGGGCGGGGCGGGGCGGGGCGGGGCGGGGCGGGGCGGGGCGGGGCGGGGCGGGGCGGGGCGGGGCGGGGCGGGGCGGGGCGGGGCGGGGCGGGGCGGGGCGGGGCGGGGCGGGGCGGGGCGGGGCGGGGCGGGGCGGGGCGGGGCGGGGCGGGGCGGGGCGGGGCGGGGCGGGGCGGGGCGGGGCGGGGCGGGGCGGGGCGGGGCGGGGCGGGGCGGGGCGGGGCGGGGCGGGGCGGGGCGGGGCGGGGCGGGGCGGGGCGGGGCGGGGCGGGGCGGGGCGGGGCGGGGCGGGGCGGGGCGGGGCGGGGCGGGGCGGGGCGGGGCGGGGCGGGGCGGGGCGGGGCGGGGCGGGGCGGGGCGGGGCGGGGCGGGGCGGGGCGGGGCGGGGCGGGGTGGGGCCGCTCATCTTCAGTCGATGAGGAAATAAAGAAAATCATTGAGGCTAGTAACAAGGCTGCTAAAGGCCACATGACCGTGCGTATGTGTTTGCAGATCACCTCATCCTTTCAAGTGCTGCACAAGGCCGAACCCAAAGTGGTGCCCATAGGGACATTGAAGCGGCCTTAGCCATACACAGATGCTGTCCTGTGCATATGTGGTGTATTTTGCTGCATGACAATCACATATGCCCACACAAGGGAGGAGTAATGCTACGATTGAAAGGCTTTGTTTGTCTGCCTGTACATTTGGTCGATGCCCAGTCAATTTTCTTTGCCTGACTGTCTTAAGCAATGCATGCAAGTCAGCATGCTATAAAAGCAAAAAGCAATGCGAGCACAGCCATGACGGCGATGGGATGACAGCTGGTGTGTTCACGTAAGCCTGGTCAACCCTGAGGCGGTGATGCAGGTGCCAGCGGTGATGCAGGTGCCAGAGTGCGGGAAGAGAGGCAGGCAGGGCGATGAGATCGACATGACCCATGCGTTCTCAGGCTAGCAGTGACGGCCAGGAGCTGCTGTCTGAGGTGCGTGAGCTGAAATCTGCCTGAGCTGAGGTAACACAGCTGGCAACAGGAACAGAGCATGTCCAGCTGCACTTTTGCTGAGCCAAATGCTCGTGGTGTCAGCAGCTGACACAACCTCTCAGGCAGGGACATCGCCAACAATTGCCCCAGGCAGTAGTTGCCTGCAGCTGGCAGTGTGGCAGTGAGAAACGCCAGTCCTTGTGGCTGGGGAGTCAGTGGGTCTACCAGGGCTAGGGCAAAGGTCCATGGTGGCAGGCGCAGCTGGCTTGAGACCTACTGCCACGACTGGGTGCATACAGATGGCTGCACTGCATGACCACCACTGGAGGGGCTGGCTGGTTGCAGCATTAGGCCAACAAAGCCATAGCTGTCAGTCGCACACCAGCCTCACTCTTGTCCTTCCACTGAGTATGCCCGAAAGCATGAAATGCCCTACATGAACATGGTATGCCAAGGTGGGTGGTGTGTTCCCAGGGGCCAAGTACTCGGCTGGGCCACTCTAGGTTTCACCACAAGGTGCACAGGGCCTGGCTTCACGCTGCTGGTCAGTCCGGGCATCAGGGCTGCCTGGCGCCCCCCTCCCCTCACGCTGGCCTCCCAGCCCCTGAGTCAGCGTGTAGCTGTGCTGCTGAGTGTGTTGCTGCATGGCACCCTGTTTGGCCTGATGTCAGGCGGCTGCTTCCTGCTGCTGGGCTGGCTGTGCTGGCGGGCGTATGGCCAGGCCTTCCTGAACCAGGCCTTCCTGCACCACCTCAGCCGCCAGGACCACCGGTGAGCAGTGCTAAGGGTGTGGATAGCGCCTGCTACAGGATTATGCAGCAGGATCCATCATCCGGGCACATGCAGAGAGGACGGGTGCTGAGGGTTGAAGGCTGAGCAGGGCAAAGCAGGCAGGGGGTATGGCAGGCAGGTAGGGGTCATGGCAGAGCAGCTGGCAGGGTGTATGTGCCGAGGGCGAGGTGGTGGACGATGGGGTTTAGGGCAGGGTAAGAGGACAGGGACACGTGGGGCTACTGGCCATGGCCAGGGTTGACATGGGTAGGCATATGGGTAGGCATACTATACTCCATCAAGCAAAGTCATGGCAACAGCATGACGGGAGGCAAACAGCTGCAGCTTTTCCTCTGCATGTGAACTCAATAGCAAAGCAAGCAGTGTGACCCAGGTGTGCCCTGATGCAGGCCTGGCTCCAGCTGCTGAAAGCAACCGTGTAGTACCTAGTGTAGAAAGCGGTTGTAGCGTGTTGCATGCGCTGTGACGCCCTGTTGCCCACCTGCCTGCAGCCACAACTTCTCCATCTACTTCTACGACATCTACTTGTCCTATGCGGCCCACCCCCCTCCCAATCCAGGCACCTGCCAGCCAGGCACCTGCTCAGAGCCTTGGGGCAGCAGCCAGCAGCCTGGCCCCCCTGAGGACCCGGCAGCCCACCCCCCTGACAGCCCCCTGGCCGCCCTGCCCCCTGACCTGGCTGCCCAGCTGCCCCCCAGCCTGCAGTGGGTGGTGGCGCTGGCCATGCTGCTGCTCAGCCCCAGGCTGCTGGCCTTCCTGCCGCAAGTCCTGGCGCTGGCTGTGCTGAGCTGGCGGCTGCATGAGGAGCTGCCGCTGGCCTGGCTGGCACAGACCCTGGCCTTCGTGGCACTCAACAAGGTAGGCCGGGTCAGGAATAGGCAGCGGATGGGGGTCTGGCGGGCTCACTGCTGCAGCGGCGTGAAGGGGTGTGGGTGAGGAGGAGGGGGTATGGGAGGGGTGGGTCCGGCTTCCGACCCAACGCCACCATTTCCTTTCAGGCATCTGTGGTTCGAAGGTTGGAGAGGTGTTTAAGGAGTGGTTAGGGAGTTGTGAAAACCCAGTACTGGGCTGCAACTTGGTACTGGTCTGCAAGCTATCACTGGGCTACAGGGGTGAGGGGTGGGTGGAAGGGGTTGAGTTCGAGTGAGCACTGGCTGTAGCTGACAACACAGCTGTACAGTGGACCGGAGCAGGAGCTGGGAGGTGGCCTCTGTGGTAAGAGGACCAAGCTAGGCAGCTCAATGGCCAGGGACAGGAAGGGGCAGGGAGGGTGACGGCGAGGGGTCAGGAGGGGTCAGGAGGTGAGGGAGCCAGTATGTGTAAGAGCATGTGTGAGAGCATGTGTAAGAGCATGTGTGAGAGCATGTTGATGCTGGGTGCCTGCACTTGGCTGCCTGCTCAGCCTTGATACGCTTGACTGGCGGTGGAATGCTGGACCGGGCTCTCCCTTGCCCTGGGCCTTGCTATGGGCTGCTGGCTGTGTGGCTGCCTTGTCCTTGAGGGGCTTCACAAGGCAAGGCAGGCAGGTGGCCTGGTGTGGCCACAGTACTGGTGTCCACGCTGCTTTCCAAGCAGCCAGGTAAGGGTCAGACCCAGCAGCAAGCTGAGGGAGTGGGTGGTGTCAGAGTCAGGGTGCAGGTGGCCCCAGGGGACGCAGCCTAGAAGTACAGTGTAGGTGAGGCACCCTGAACTAGCACCAGCTGCAGCTGAGGGTTAGCTGCTCTTGGCTTAAGGCTGAGTCACGGCCCTGGCCTCGGGCGCCCCATGCCCCGTAGGCCTTATAACTTGGGCATGGATACTGGCGACACGCTCCATCAGCTTAAGGATAGGGTAGGATTAACGACGGCCAGGCTCTGCAGCAAGCTGAGGGAGTAGGTGGTGCCATGGGTAGGGTAGCGTAGCACAGCTTAGCAGAACAGTGTAGGTGAGGAAACTGCACTAGCACCAGCTGCAGCTGAGGGTTAGCTGCTCTTGGCAGTGCCTTAAGGCTGTGTCGCGGCCCTGGCTGGGTATCCCGGCACAGGCGCTGCAGCCTCTGGTGCCCCAGCGTGTCCGACCCGTGACCTTGCCATTTGCACCTTGCTCCATCTACTTTTAGGATAGGGTACGATTTACGAAACCCCGTGAAATTCAGATTTGGTCATCTGTCGCGGGTTAGCCAGTGGAGCCAGTTGAGCCCGAGAAACCTTGGCTGTGAATAGGGGCAGATCCCGAAGAACCCTACTGCCGCTCCTGACATCGCTCGCACTGTGTGGCGGGGTACATATCTTGTATATATCCCGTATAGGCTGTGAGAAGGGCAAACCCCCGAGGAACCCTACTGCTGCTCTTGACATCACTCGAACTGTGAGCTCGCATTTTGCCGATAGGCGTCGAGGAGCAGGAGCAGGAGCGGGGCTCTTCACCCCAGCTCGAGCGATGTCGCCTGGTCCGAGCGAAACTCAGCCCCTGTTCGCCTGGCTTTGGGGAGATGAAACTTTCGCAGACGCTATCCTGCATCTGCGTGTAGCGGGCCAGCCAGCCAATGCGTCAGGGTGCGTCGTGCTGAGAGTACATCGCGCCGTCTTGGCTGCCTACAGCGAGTACTTCAGAGCAAGGCTGCTACGCTGGACCGACAGCGAGTCGCAAACTGGTGCCGACTTCCGGCCCACCAGTGCAGTGGCGCAGTTTGCCGAGACTGGCAGCCTGCCTCCAGAGCTCACAGTCATCCAGCTGGCCCAGGTGAGGAGGACAGGTGGCAGACATCATTCTTATGTTAGCAGGGTTGTATCAATAGCCAGGCAGTGAAGCTTTGTCTACTAACAGTCTACTAACAGGTGTTTGAGCTTTTGTTCACAGTATGGTGCTGACAGCATTCTGGTTGTTCAAAATGTAGGTGTGCAAGGAGGCCAAGGTTCAAAACGCTTCACTTTGCATCAAGGCATGCAGCCAAGCCTTTGCAAACCTAGCTGTGGGGAATCTCGGCAGTCCCCAGCCCCCTCTGCCTTGCATTGAGGAGACCTATGCAAGCCAGGCTGAGCGTGACACCGCCCGCTTGGTGGTGCGCTGCATGTACGAGGGGGGCCTGGCTGAGGAGGTGAAGGACCCAGTGACACTGGCCTGTGTGAGTGGCAGCAGTATGCCTTGGCTAGTTGCACACCTGGCACACCCCGCAAATCAAAATCAAATCAAAACAGGGACTATGTTGTTGAGTTCCCCTTGCTGAGCTCCACATGTCTTCTCTTTCAGGCATGTGCTGTGCAGACATTACATAGCAAACGCTGTATACAGAGCTGTATTTAGACAGCATCAGGGGCGACATCGTGTAGTCACTGCAGTTTGGTTACTTAGTCCAGTATGCTGATACCGAGCAAGCCCACAAACATCAGGAGCAGTGAGCTTGCCACACAGCTGACTGGTGCATATGTTTGTACAGGTGTGCCGTGTAGCTGAGCGTTGGGCATTTCCCTCCCTCTCCTCTACTTGCCTACAGAGGCTGGCTGACCTCACAGAGCTAGTACAGCGGGCCCGTCCGACAGCGGACGGGGCACACGGACCAAGCTGCGGCCTCCGGCCACAGCGCTCTTGCACCAGTCCTTGCACCAGCTCTTGCACCAGGCCACAGTGCTGAGTGCTGGCGAAGTTCTGGATGTGTGAGTTTGAGTGCTGAGTAAGTGAGTCCCCCGACGTCCAACCCCTGACCTGTCTGCACAGCAATGGCTCGTGTCTGCCCTACCAACCCCTTCTTGGTGTCAGGGCCAGCAGGCTATGCAGCATACACCTCATTGTACACAGCATTATCTGTAGGGTTGGCCTGAAGCGTATGCGGCGACTAAAATGACGGTATATACGTATGTTCTACTGTATGTGTAGGTCCGTAGGGCGAACCGTAGGTGCAAGGTCATCATTTTGCAAAAGTGCAGTATGCAGCTTATGCACAACAACGACACACCCTGCTGCCCTGTTGTTGCCCTACCCTGACCGGCTGCCCTGCTGCTGCCCTACCCTGCCGCTGCCCTGCTGCTGCCCTACCCTGCCCGGCTGCCCTGCTGCTGCCCTACCCTGCCCTGCTGCCCTGCTGCTGCCCTACCCTGACCGGCTGCCCTGCTGCTGCCCTACCCTGCCCGGCTGCCCTGCTGCCGCCCTACCCTGACCGGCTGCCCTGCTGCCCTGCGGCTGCCCTGCCCGGCCCGGCTGCCCTGCTGCTGCCCTACCCTGACCGGCTGCCCTGATGCCCTGCTGCTGCCCTACCCTGACTCGGCTGCCCTGCTGCTGCCCTACCCTGCCCGGCTGCCCTGCTGCTGCCCTACCCTGCTCGGCTGCCCTGCTGCTGCCCTACCCTGCCCGGCTGCCCTGCTGCTGCCCTACCCTGCCCGGCTGCCCTGCTGCTGCCCTACCCTGCCCGGCTGCCCTGGCCTGCTGCCCTACCCTGACCGGCTTCCCGGCTGCCCTGCTGCTGCCCTACCCTGACCGGCTGCCCTGCTGCCCTGCTGCCCTGCTGCTGCCCTACCCTGACCGGCTGCCCTGCTGCTGCCCTACCCTAACCGGCTGCCCTGCTGCCCTGCTGCTGCCCTACCCTGACCGGCTGCCCTGATGCCCTGCTGCTGCCCTACCCTGACCGGCTGCCCTGCTGCTGCCCTACCCTGACCGGCTGCCCTGATGCCCTGCTGCTGCCCTTCCCTAACCGGCTTGCCCTGATGCCCTGCTGCCCTGCTGCTGCCCTACCCTGACCGGCTGCCCTGCTTCCCTGCTGCTGCCCTACTCTGACCGGCTGCCCTGATGCCCTGCTGCTACCCTACCCTGACCGGCTGCCCTGCTGCTGCCCTACCCTGACCGGCTACCCGGCTGCCATGTCCGGGTCTCGTCGCCACAATCCTCGTATGCATCATCAGGTGGTTCCCGTGCAATGACTGTCATGGCTGGCTGTCTGCTCGCAGCGACTTGCATTTGACCCGCGATTACGGACACACCGCAATCACGGTGAATTGTGCGCCCTGCATCCTTCTGCACGGTCAAACCTTTGGTATTCGGGGTACGCTACGTATACCTGTGTAGCCCTCGTTACTGCAATCATCTTGCCTACTTGTCGCAATGCCCTGTTAGAGCGGCACGGAGGAGGGTCGCATGAGGAGGCTATTAGAGCTGGCTACGCTGTAGCTAGTCAGCAGCCGCAAGCCAAATGTGGCCGCAGCCATCGTTTGACTTGACTCGTTTGACTTTTTGGCAGTGCACAGTTTGACTTTTTGACCGTCCGCGGAGTCAGAACGATCTCTTCGCTGGCTGCATCGCCAACGTTTGCTGAGCCAGGTTCGCTGGTAGCTACTATTTGTGGGGCGTTAATACCGCAGATCGGAAGTCGATCTCACGGCACAGTGCTTCTTTCAAGATTTTGTGCGGGGGAAGTCCTTACGTAATTAGTGCGAGGCTGTGTGCGCAATCGCAGGCCATTCCGCCGACCCCCCCCCCTAGCGATTTTGAAGATATAGATGTGCTGTGCAGACATTACATAGCAAACGCTGTATACAGAGCTGTATTTAGACAGCATCAGGGGCGACATCGTGTAGTCACTGCAGTTTGGTTACTTAGTCCAGTATGCTGATACCGAGCAAGCCCACAAACATCAGGAGCAGTGAGCTTGCCACACAGCTGACTGGTGCATATGTTTGTACAGGTGTGCCGTGTAGCTGAGCGTTGGGCATTTCCCTCCCTCTCCTCTACTTGCCTACAGAGGCTGGCTGACCTCACAGAGCTCGGGGTGACCTGCAGTGCGATTACTGCATATGATGTGACATCCACATGCCTCACATCCAGTGATGGGGACATGAGCCTGGTCCAGCTGTAACTTGTGCTTTACCCGCTTGCCATTGCCGCGTCGTGCATACACACTCCCATAAGTACTGTTTTGCCTGCCTGTGCCACTCAGGGACTACTCGAGCCAATGTCCGGTGTGTGCTGTGCAGGTGTGCTGGGCCTTCTCCTCCCTGTCCAGCTCATGCCTGCTCAAACTTATCGACCTTCCGCCCTCACAGCTGGCAGCGGAGCAGCTGGTACTAGTTCTGTGGACCTTGCCTGACAGCTGTGTCCTGCTGCCTGAGCACAAGAAGTGGCAGAAGCTTGTCATATTTGGCCAGTATGGAGATGTCCACGCCGTCATCACCAGCGCCCAGCTGAGGACAACCTTCCAGCAGCTGCCCTTTGCAGCAGTGCAGCAGTGGGCAGGCAGCGATGAGTTGACAGTGGACAGTGAGAACAGCGTGGTGGAGCTGATCAGCCTGTGGGTGGTCGGGCCTAATGGCGGGGCCAGCTCTTGGGGCGAGCAACAACACCTCAGCCCCGGTGGGTGTTTAGGACAGTACCCTATCAATACCAATACTATAGCTGGCATAGCTGACTATGACAGGGTTGTTGAGTGCTGATAGTCATGCTATGGGTATGGGCTGGGAAAATTGAGAAAGTTAAGACAGAAAATGACAGAGAACGATGATGGTGTGCTTGCTAGACTGCCTACCTGACAACTGACAACTGCCTGTCATGTGTCATGTGCAGCCTATGCTCAAAACTGTTTGCCCACGCTGGACTGGTTCGATATCCCTGGGGCATCCACACCTTCGGTGGCTCATGCAGCCTGCTGTGGCTTTGGCATGAGCGGGGTAATGAATAGGGACAAGGCTCCTCATGCCTGGTTTGCTGCACCCCGCAAGCAGCTCCAGCCCGCTGAGCTGGTGCGGCGCACCACCATCCGCTGGGATGTGCCCCGGCAGCAGCTGGTTGACCTGCTGACCAGCAAGGACCTGACAGCCAAGGTCTACTCAGAGCCAGTGTACTCTGCAGGGGTGGGCTGGAGGGTGTACCTGGACCTGAACAAGGGCCGAAATGATGAGGCTGGCTACACACTGGGCTGCTGGGGCCAGCTAGTGACCTATGCCGAGCGCAATGGCCATGCCCTGGGCGCCAAACTGCCACATGGCACACACTTGATATACGATATCAATGAAGGCACTAGTCTTGGCCTTGACTGGTCTGTTGCATGGGTCCAGAAGGGTTGGGGCTGGGGCTACTCATCCATCCCGGACCACAGCCTAGCCACAGCTGCAGACCTTGACCCATTCCTGGAGGATGGCTGCCTGCAGTGGTGCACAGGCCTCATACTTTAGTAGTGGCGGGCATATAGTGGAGTGCAAAACAAATATAGACTGACATCTTCATAGCTCAGCTTAGGCTAAGCCACCACACAAAGTACTGGGCAGTGCACACCTGTCACCAGCACCAGCAAAGGCAGGCCCCGCCCCGCCCCGCCTGCAGCCATGCTTTCATGATGACGCCAGCAGTGTGGCAGCAGCCTTGAGCCTTGACCCCTCCCCTGCATGATGCTCCCTCCCCTGAGCCTCAAGCAATGAGCCTCGAGGCCCCCAGCACATGCATGTAGGTGCAAAATGACGTGACTCATGGCAGCACAAGTACTCTGGTGCACATGCAAGAAGGAGAGGGTTTTCAAGACCCATCCGAGTGGGGGCTGCATATGTCACATTGGATTGTTGCATTTGTCACATTGGGTTGTTGCTTTTTTGGTTGGCTTAACCTACTTCTTCTAGACCCCTCCCAAGCCCATGATGACTAGATGATGGTGATGGCGCTGAGTATTTGACTGCAAGCGTGTAGTGCTTTGAGTTGTGTGTGTCGTTTGGCGCTTGTAGCCCCAGCAGCTGCCCACCTCCCAGGTAGCCACAGCAGCCAGAGCCCCAGAGTACGTCCAATGGCTGCAGCTTGATGGGCAAGGCCAAAGTGGAGGAGCAGCGACCCTAGCAGCAGAGCCAGCGAATGTCAGCCCAGCAGCCTCGTGGCACAGAAGAAAACTGTCCGCCCTGCGCCCCTGAAGCAGAAGCAGAAGACTGTTTTCAGAGCGAACCGCGAACCAGGCCAGCAGCAAGATGAGGGAGTGCTCGGTGCCAAGGGTAGGGCAGAGCAGGGCTGCAGCCTGGTGCGCAAGGCCAGGATGGAGGAGCAGCGACCCTAGCAGCAGTGCCAGTTGCCAGCACTACCACCATGAGAAGCAGAAGACTATTGTTAGAGCGACCCGCGGCCCCGTGAGTTATGGATAAGTTGTCCGGGAAAAAGCAAGGCCGTGAAAAAGGTATGTTGTGTTGAGTAGCTGGTGCTTGCGCGCTGGTGCTTACGCGCTGTGCAGAGCTCACAAAGATGCTTCTCGCGCACCCCCTGATCATCAAGCGCGTAGGAGCAGTAGCAACACCTACTCGGAGGTGTCAGGCGGCTCCATCGTACGCGCTTACAGGGAAAGCAATGCCGCCTTCCCGTAACGCCGATAATCCCTCCTTCGCTTGGCTTTGGGAAGACAAAGCCCTGGCGGACGCGGCTCTGCTCCTGCACGTAACGGGCAAGCCAGCCGGTGCGGACTCTGTCGCCGCGCTACGAGTTCATCGCGCCGTGCTGGGTGCCCACAGCGAGCACTTCAGGACTGAAGTGCTGCAGTGGGCTGACGGCGAATCGCAGCGCGCGGCAAACTTCCGTCCAGCCATCGCAGTGGAGCACTTCATCAAGGCTGGCGGCCTGCCTGCGGGGCTCACTGCCCACCAGCTTGCCCAGGTAATGCAGGCAGCGGGCAGGGGGCAAAGGTCCCTTGATGTTGCCCGTTGTGGCAAATAAGGTTATGCAATGCAATGCAATGCAATGCAATGCAATGCAGGTGCGCAATGTAGCCAGGTATAACGATGTGATACAATGCGTTGAGGCATGCAATCAAGCCATGAGAGCTCTGGCTATGATAGAGGCAGTCAATTCCCAGCATATGCTGGGCTGCCTGGTGGAGACCTTTGACAGCCAGGCTGAGTGCGAAGCCGGCCGCTTGGTGGTGCGCTGCATGTACAAGGAGGGGCCGACTAAGGAGATGAAGGACCCCTTGGTGTTGGCCAGGGTGAGCTCAAACAGACTTTGGCTCAGTATATCAGAGGTACCGCTGTACCACGCAGCTAGCTGCCAACACTGCCAGAGCCAGAGACCTAGTCTGTCTTGCTTATGTCAAGGATTTTCACTTAGGACCCATTCATGCACGTGCACAATTCGCAGCTAAGCATCAGAAACAGTGCCACACTACTGCAAGCCCTGCCTGTCACCTCCCATTGCCTGTCATTCACACCGCATGCCACCTGTTCCTCGCCTGTGCAGATGTTCTGTGTCGCTCAGCGCTGGGCGTCGTCCTCTATCGCTTCCTCATGCCTGCAAAGACTTGTTGACCTGCCACTCTCACAGCTGCCAGCGGAGCAGCTGGTGCGGGTGCTGCAGACCCTGTCTAGCGATGGCATAGTCCACCCTGAGCATAGCGGTTGGCAGGCCCATGTGCGCAGCCTCTTAGTTGGCCAGTATGGAGATGTCCACGCCGTCATCACCAGCGCCCAGCTGAGGACAACCTTCCAGCAGCTGCCCTTTGCAGCAGTGCAGCAGTGGGCAGACAGTGATGTGTTGACAGTGGACAGTGAGAACAGCGTGGTGGAGCTGATCAGCCTGTGGATGGCTGGGCCTATGGGCAAGGACTGCTCCAAGGAACAGAAGCAGCAGCTGTCCTGCCTGGTGCGGGTGCAGCACCTCAGCCCAGGTGGGTGTCACAGGCTACACCAATCTGGGTGTGACATGAATTGCAGTGCAGTGCTAAGAATATGACTGTAAAAGTAGGGAGTGATGCTTGTTTGCCCGCTAGACTGCCCACCTGACTTCATGTGGGTGACTGCCTGCCACGTTTCATTTGCAGCCTACGCTCAAGGCCGTTTGCCCACACTGGACTGGTTTGACATCCCCGGGGCACCCACTGCTATGGTAGCAGCAGCAGCATCATGCAGTGGCTTAGGCATGACCGGGGTAATGAACAGGGACAAGGCCCCTGGTGCCTGGTTTGCTGCAACCCGCAAGCGGCTTGACCCTGATGAGCTGCTGCAGCGCACCACCATCCGCTGGGATGTGCCCCGGCAGCAGCTGGTTGACCTGCTGACCAGCAAGGACCTGACAGCCAGGATCTGTTCAGACCCTGTCTACTCCGCAGGGGCGGGCTGGCGTGTGTTCCTGAACCTGAACAAGGGCACAAAGGATGAGGCTGGCTTCACACTGGGCTGCTGGTGCCAGATGGTGACCTATGCCAAGTGCGAGGGCCATGCCCTGGGCGCCCTACTGCCATATGGCACACCCATAAAAGATGTCATCACCAGGGGCGACACTATGAGCGATGATTGGACAGTCAGCTGGGTCAAGGATGGCTGGGGCCGTGAATCATTTCTTGGTGTTCGCATGACCACCGCCGCTGACCTTGAGCCATTCCTCAATGAGGGCTGCCTTCAAATCACCGGAGCTTTCCAAGTCATGCACAGGCCTTGTGCATAGCAAATCCCCGTGAGCAGCCTCAACTGTGCACAAGCCACTGCTGCAGTACTATTTGTGTTGCACTTGTAGGATGCAATGTGGAATAACCGTCTAGTCTGCAGCACATAGTCTGCAGCACAGTCTGTAGCACATGCTCGCCTGCAAGAGGCGAGCATATGCCGCTTCCTAGTTGGCTAAATGTTGGCGGCACACAGTAGTCTCATCGGCTCGCTATAGCTATAGCTTGTCAACCTCAAACTGTGTAATGTAGCATTGAGACAACCATGCTGGTGCACTCCCACCGATCAAGGCCGATTTCTCCTGAGATGCACCCTGCACCAGAAAGGCCGACCCGTTGGATTCAATTTCATCAAATTAACTCGACGTGTGCTGTCAATTGTCATTTGTTAGGCTACAAGTGAAGGGTTGCATCTGGCAACAGGCAGGAGCTGCGAGCTGAGGTGCGTGAGGAGAGAGCTGGCTGAGTTGAGGTAACAGCTGGCAACAGGAATAGGGTCTGTCCAGCAGCTGCTGTCATGCTGAGCCAACTGCCCGAGTCGTCAAGCAGCGACACCACAGCCATTGCCCAAGGCCGTGCTGGGCGATGTCAAGGCTCAGGACAGGGTGGCTGAGCCAGTGGCCAGTGCCAGTGCGCCCCTGCTATGGCTGAGGAGTCAGTTGGGCCAGCTAGCTAGGGCAGAGGTCCATGGTGGCAGGTGCAGCTGGCTCTGGACCCACTGCCAGGACCGGGTGCACACAGATGGCTGCACTGTATGCACACTGGAGGGCTAGCCTGAGGCCATATCTGTCAGTCGCACACCAGCCTCACACTGAGTGTCCCTCCAGTACAGGAGTATGCTCCAAAGCATGAAATGCCCTGCATGACCACGTCTGCCAAGTCAGAGGGTGGGTCCCCCGTGGCTAGTGAGGGCCTGGTCCTTAGCTGTTGCACTCCTACAAATTAATCCCTGCGTCCGTCCCTGCGTGTTGACCGACCTTGTCCGATCGGGCTGGTATTTTGATAGATGGTAGTTTGCAGAACATAAAACATATTTTTCGGAAAAAATATTTAAAATAAATGAAAGGCGGCTGCGCTGTGGCCCTTCTTCTGGGCCAGTCTAGGTTTCACCCCATGGGGCATACCGCATGGCCTCGCACTACTGGCCAGCCTGGGCAGCAAGGCTGCCTGGCGCCCCCCTCCCCTCACGCTGGCCTCCCAGCCCCTGAGGCAGCGTGAGGCTGTGCTGCTGAGTGTGTTGCTGCATGGCATCCTGTTTGGCCTGATGTCAGGCGGCTGCTTCCTGCTGCTGGGCTGGCTGTGCTGGCGGGCGTATGGCCAGGCCTTCCTGGACCAGGCCTTCCTGCACCACCTCAGCCGCCAGGACCACCGGTGAGCAGTGCTGGGGTGTGTGGACAGCGCCTGCTACAGGATTATGCAGCAGGATCCATCATCCGGGCACATGCAGAGAGGACGGGTGCTGAGGGTTGAAGGCTGAGCAGGGCAAAGCAGGCAGGGGGTATGGCAGGCAGGTAAGGGTCATGGCAGAGCAGCTGGCAGGGTGTATGTGCCGAGGGCGAGGTGGTGGACGATGGGGTTTAGGGCAGGGTAAGAGGACAGGGACACGTGGGGCTACTGGCCATGGCCAGGGTTGACATGGGTAGGCATATGGGTAGGCATACTATACTCCACCAAGCAAAGTCATGGCGATGCCATGACGGGAGGCAAACAGCTGCAGCTTCTCCTCTGCATGTGAACTCAATAGCAAAGCAAGCAGTGTGACCCAGGTGTGCCCTGATGCAGGCCTGGCTCCAGCTGCTGAAAACAACCGTGTAGTACCTAGTGTAGTAAGCGGTTGTAGCGTGTTGCAAGCGCTGTGACGCCCTGTTGCCCACCTGCCTGCAGCCACAACTTCTCCATCTACTTCTACGACATCTACTTGTCCTATGCGGCCCGCCCCCCTCCTGGTCCCGGCACCAGCCTGCAGCCAGGCACCTGCTCACAGCCTTGGGGCAGCAGCCAGCAGCCTGGCCCCCCTGAGGACCCGGCAGCCCACCCCCCTGACAGCCCCATGGCCGCCCTGCCCCCTGACCTGGCTGCCCAGCTGCCCCCCAGCCTGCAGTGGGTGGTGGCGCTGGCCATGCTGCTGCTCAGCCCCAGGCTGCTGGCCTTCCTGCCGCAAGTCCTGGCGCTGGCTGTGCTGAGCTGGCGGCTGCATGAGGAGCTGCCGCTGGCCTGGATGGCACAGACCCTGGCATTCGTGGCCCTCAACAAGGTAGGCCGGGCCAGGAGCAGGCAGCGGAGGGGGGGCGGGCTGGCTCACTGCTGCAGCAGCGCGGAGGGGGTGGGCGGTGGGGAGGAGGGGGGGTTATGGGAGGGAGGAGGGGTGATGGGTGGGTGGCAGGGAGGATGGGTAGGTCCAGGGCGGCAGGGCAAGCAACCACGCAGTGTAGCAGCTGGACGGAAGCTGGTGAGGGAGCCAGATTTGTGATAGCATGCGTGAAAACAAGTGGCATGTGGATGCATTACATGCCTGCCGGTGCTTGTGCTGGTGACAGGTGTGCACTGCCCAGTACTTTGTGTGGTGGCTGAGCCTGGTGCCCCTGGTGCTGCAACCCATTGCCTGGCCGCCCCCGCGGGGCCTCCTGCTGGCTGCTGGGGCCTGGGCGGCTGCGCAGCTGCACTGGCTGGCATGGGCATACCAGCTGGAGTTCCAGGTGCGCAGGGGCTGGCCATACGGGACAAACCATGACTGTGGGCTGCCAAGGTCCTGTCAGCTGAGGGGTTGGCTGACTCCATTTTTATCCATGCGCTAGCGGCCACACCACACATCCCTGAAACAGGCTATGCTGCTTAGGTGAGCAAGGTTCGCATTATATTGTGAACTGCAGATGTGGCTCGTTGATACCCTGGTCAATGTTCCTCTGGCCACATACTCATTGTTCCCTCACGAGCTCCTTCACACTACCCTGCTTGATGTTGCTGTGGCTGAGGCGGCATACTCGTTGTTCACTTACAAGCTCCTTTGTGTGCCCGGTGCGTGTATGCCGCAGGGTCGATCCGTATACTTGATGGTCTGGGCCGCAGGCCTCGTGTTCCTGGCTGCGGTTGTCCTGGTGTTGGTGCAGCTCCTCCGACACATACAGCCGAAGATGACCTTCTTGCGCTGCAGTCTTGACCTGGTCAGCAGGCCGCGGCTGCACTCCTAGGGCGCCAGGACGGGCTGTGCAGCTGCAAGTGTTCAATGCCCCCTGCCCTGGAGCCCCGCCCTCCCTCCCCTCACCCACCACACCCTACCCCTGACTCTTGCCCCCCACCGTCGGCCCCCTGACCCCTTGTGATTGCCTGCCCTCTCAAGCCCCCCGCCGCACCCTGGAACTTCAGAGCGCTGTTTATAGTGCATGCTGCACTGCATCAGAGCTGGCGAGGAATGTGGTGAGCTATAGCGGAGGGCACGGTCGCGCAGTGTGTGCGACAAGGAAGCCTGGCAGCGGAGGCAAGTCAAGCAGGAGGTCATGTCAGCCCAAGGCCACCTGCCACACAAGAATAGGCAAGTGATTCCGCCAGTATTGGTAGACACGGCCACCACTGCCTGCAGGCAAAACAAAGCAAGGCATAGAAACAACACCTGCTACAATAAGATTACCCATCTGGCTTACACAGACTAGCTGGGGCTGGGGCATGGGTACAGCTGGTGCAGTGCATGAGGTATTGTGCTGTTGGGGGCACAATGCTGAGCAGCCTTGGTTGCGAGGTAGATGAGGGGCTGTCATGCACCCTACAGATGCCTGCTTGGGCAGGACCACACAGTCAGGCCAGCCAACCAACAACCTGCGACCAACTAAGCCAGTCAGGTGCAGCAAGCCAGGGGCTGCAGGAGCCCGTGACCCAGGGTTGTGTCAGACTTTGCCTCAGCCTTCTGCCTAAACCCACCCCAAGCTGAACACATAGTCAAGCCAGGCAGGTGGCCTTGTGTGGCCGCAGTGCTGGTGCCCAAGCTGCTTTTCACGCAGCCAGGCCCGGGTCAGACTCAGGTGTCCCCAACTAACAGAAAATGATAGGAAACTGACCCCTGGTAATCAAAACGACGCCGCGTCTCAGCCACGTGGTTTCTATTTATGTATCGCACATCTCTGGATAGAGGACTCTTTCAGCTATGCGGTGCAGCTTGTACCATTAAATACTGTGCAGTGTACTGGGTGCTATGGCGGCTCAAATCTTCACATTCAAATCCGTGCACTTTTTGCTCATGCGGGCCTCGCCGCGAGAGACCGCCGCGACCGACGTGGCCCAGGAGCACCTGCACATAGTGAGGGACAGTCGCCGCAGTCAAAACGGCTCACATGGCATGCCAAACCGATGTAACAGCGCCCCTCCACCCATGCTCAGAAATATGCAAGGTTGCTGCGATGCTTGACCCCTTCGTGAGCAGTACTGATGACTTGGCCATTCTACAAGACCCCACAAGGTGTGTATGCCATTGCTATGTTACCTTCCTCGACATGTTGGGTCCGATCCCTCCCGCCCGCCCCCCGCTTGCGTGTCGAGCTGGGAGAGGCTGGGAGAGGCTGGGAGGGGCTGGGAGAGGCTGGGAGAGGCTGGGAGGGGGTGGGAGGGCGGGGCTGGGGGTGGGAGGGGCTGGGAGGACGGGACTGGGGCTGGGAGGGGCTGGGAGGGGCTGGGAGGGGGTGGGAGGGCGGGGCTGGGGGTGGGAGGGGCTGGGAGGGGGTGGGAGTGGGTGGGAGGGGGTGGCAGGGGGTGTGAGGGCGGGGTTGGGGGTGGGGAGGGGTGGGAGGGGGGGTGGGAGGGCGGGGCTGGGGGTGGGAGTGCGGGGCTGGGAGGGGCTGGGAGGGGCTGGGATGGGGTGGGATGGGGTGGGAAGGGGTGGGTTGGCGGGGCTGGGGCTGGAAGGGGGTGGGGCTGCCAGGGGGTGGTCCGGTTGGGCTATTCAGCACTGCAAGGCAAAGTTAGGTCACGCCAAGGTCATTTCCAGCAGGCCTGATCGATGAAATGCCGTGCTTCCTTTTCCAGCAGCTGTGTCGTTAAGTAATGAACAAAGTTGACACGGCAAATTCTGGAAAGTCACAGTGGTCAGCTCACAACAAGCCGGTTTGTGCAAGGGGGTCCCTTTTTGTGTTGTTGGCCTGAGAGAAATGAACATTTTCGCACCTCGCTGCAATGTCGCGTGTCAACTTGCCCAACGACGGTCCTCCGACACCGCCTGCACCAATGAAAGGCTTGCGGAGCGAGCCTGGCGGGCTGTAATGTGATTATACTTCTGGCTCGATGACAGGCGCAGCTCTATCCCTGATGCCGCTTCATACCACTAGAACAATCGGTTATGAGCAGCTGAGGTGTGTCCGCGATCGCTTGCGCCGGCATGGCCTGACTCGCACGAGTTAATGCGCCGCTTGCCAGTAGACGCACACTCATTCGCAGCTGCTAATGAGACAAACGTTATCGAAAACGGTGCTGGGTTATTGAAAGAGTAATTGCTAGGGTGCGGTTCCTCCGCTTAATATTAACTTATACCCTTTTCCCATTGGCGAGGCTACCGGTCAACGGAATCTTCCGAACCTCTCGCGACTGCCTCGGTCCATTCACGTTCTGACCCCGCAGTAAATTGTTTCAGCTTTCTCTTGTATTCTTGGCAAGCCCGCAGCCCTGGAGAGCGTGGTTTTTTCAACGGTTTGAACGGTGTGAAGGGGCTTATTGGGGTGTAATGCATTCTTTCGTGAACGCACTTTTCCAAAATAACCTATTTCTCCTGGGTCCACCCGCAGCCAGGTCGGGGCCACGCGGAGCCCGGTCACGCACAGCAACCAGGTGCGAGTAGCAGGTGTAGTCGGCTAGTGCGTTGACCGATGTTGGCAGCTTGGGCAAGTGGGTTGACATGGACGCCGAACTGCCCTGCGAAACTCCAGGCCAGTCAGGCAGGCCAGTGCGGCTTCATGACGTGCTCGTAAAAGCATCCCATTCTGAGACGAGTGTACCAATCGCGCCTGCGAACATTTCACGAACATGTCGCGTGTTGTTGGGTGGCTCTTGAGTGCCGATGTATGGTTGTCACCCACGCTGCTCCACGCGCAATGCCCAGGGGGTGGAGGCTCCAAGCTATTGGCATCAGCATGGGCATGTGGGGGGGGGGCTGTCCAGGGTGTGTACAACATGTATGCTGCCATTGCCAACAAGCTGGAGGGCAGGAAGTGAGCGACATGCCAGTCTGTGGATCAGCTGTTGATTGTGACTGGCTTGTTTGCATGGTTTACATGGATTGGTTGACAACGATACGTGGAAGGAGCTTTATGGAAGGGGACAAGTCTAGTTTAACTGCGGAAACACGTTGGAGAAGACGCTTGTTCCTGTTGCTTACATATGTTAGAAGAGGAAACACATGTAAGGGGCTGTCTATGCACTGCCCTGCAGCCATACTGCTGCCACTCCCTAGCCCCTAGCACCACAGCTGCTCCTGCCCAGCACCACAGCTGCTCCTGCCTGGCACCACAGCTGCTCCTGCCTGGCACCACAGCTGCTCCTACCCAGCCCCACAGCTGCTCCTGCCTGGCACCACAGTTGCTCCTACCCAGCCCCACAGCTGCTCCTGCATGGCACCACAGCTGCTTCTACCCAGCCCCACAGCTGCTCCTGCCTGGCACCACAGCGGCTCCTCTCTGTAGCACAGCTGCTCCTGCCTAGCATCACAGCTGCTCCTCTCTTTCGCACAGCTGCTCTGTAGCACAGCTGCTCCTCTCCATAGCAAAGCTGCTCCTTTTTGTAGCTCCGTGCCAAGTAGTCAGTCAGCGCTGCTGCACCTCAGCTTTTCGTCGACCTCACCTGCCGCTTGGCCCACGCCTCTAGCCCGCAGCGTGCGGTTCCCGTGGCTTTCTGCTTTCACTCTCCTCACCGCACCATGGCAAAACCCGCCGCAAAACCCAGCACCTCATCCATTTGGCGTGGCTGAGGCCAATTAGCAACTAACGGTACGAGCGGGACGTGCGGGAACGACTGTGGCACCAGTCGACCGGGAGGAATCTTATTCAATTCAAATAAATACATTTCGCCGCGCCAGTGGGAAAAGGGTATTAATAGCTTAATTAAATTAAGGCCGGCCGTATTAAGCCCCTTAAGTGTATTAAGTGGCTTCTTTTTGCCCCACACTGCTATGAGTGCAGCTGTGCGACCCCAGCGCGCGGGTCGCAACCGTAATCGCTTCACATTTGCACTTTCAGCCGGCAGGCACGCGGGCAGGCGGCAACATATGCCAACAAGCCGTAGTGGCTCCGGAACAGCTGTATTACAGGAAAACGGCTTTGACTGGGTCGCTGGGGCCCGGCCCCGCACAAAGACGCGATTTGGTTGGTGTTGCATCTGCGTACCCAGCAAAGGCCAATGGTGTGGTTCTTAAGCACAAACGATGCGAGTTGAGCAAAGTTGCTCTCTAGTAGTGCACAAATGGTAATACCGCGAGCAAACACTAAACGACCGTGTGCCTGTGCGTGTAGTGAGGAAAAGCTATCGCGTACCCAGTGAAGGGGTCGATGTACTTTTTAGGCAGGACCACGCCGCGGGCCCGCAGTGGGGTTACATCAAGCAAGGGGTAGAGCCACAAAGGGTAGAGCGAGAGGGTTAGAAAAAGAGAGTTACCAGTGCGTAATATTAAGTGGTAGTAAGCGACTTAATACCTAATATGACGCCTAATTAAACTTAATTAAGAAACCGTTCCCTAGTAATTGCATGAAGATTACCAACCCCATGTTGGGGCCTCCTGACTCAGACACAGCAGCAAGCTGAGGAAGTTATTAGTGTCAGAGGTAGCACCAGCTGCAGCTGAAAATCAGTTGCTCTTGGCAGTGCTAAATCGTAGCCCTGGCAGGGTGCTTTTGTGACTCGATTAGCCTTGTATCTGGCATGCAACTGGCTGGATTGGTTGGTCCCGATAGGTCCTGATCAGAGACAAGCGAAACCCTAGCCGTGAAAACCCGGTAAGTCACCCGCCGCAATGCACCACGCGGGTGTCGCCAGTAGAGCCCGAAAAAACCACAAGGAACCCTACTGCCGCCCTTGACATCGCTCGCACTGTGTGGCGGGGCATTGACATATCTCGTCTTTAGGCGACGAGGAGCAGGAGCAGTAGCCGGGCTCTTTACTCCAGCTCGAGCGATGTCGCCTGGTCCGAGCGTCAAGCAGCCCCTGTTCGCCTGGCTTTGGGGAGATGAAACCCTCGCAGACGCGATCCTGCATCTGCGGGTAGCGGGCCAGCCAGCCAATGCGCCAGGGTGCGTCGCGCTGAGAGTACATCGCGCCGTGTTGGCTGCCTACAGCGAGTACTTCAGAGCAAAGCTGCTGCGCTGGACCGGCAGCGAGTCGCAGAATTGTGCCAACTTCCAGCCCACTCGTGCAGTGGCGCAGTTTGCTGAGACTGGCAGCCTGCCTTCAGGGGTCCAGCTGGCCCAGGTGAGGAGAAGAGTAGGGGAGCGGAGTAAAAGCATGATTGTATCAACAGTCATGCAGTGGAACATGCAGGTGTGCAAGGAGGCCAAGGTTCAATGCGCTTCTCAATGCGTTCAGGTATGCAGCCAAGACTTCACAAACCTAGCTGTGGGGGAGCTGGGCAGTCCCCAGCCCCCTCTGCCCCGCATTGACGAGACCTGTGCAAGCAAAGCTGAGTGTGACGCCGCCCACTTGGTAGTGCGCTGCATGTACGAGGGGGAGCTGGCTGAGGAGGTGGAGGATCCGCTCACACTAGCCATGGTGGGTAGCAGCGGTGAGCTAGGGTGAGCTGGCCAGGGTGAGCTGAGTGAGACCTGGCACACCCCGTAAGATCAAACCAATACACAAAGAAACCATGAAAGAAGTGCGGTGCTGTTGCCTGTGCAGGTGTGCTGTGTGGCTGAGCGCTGGGCCTTCTTATCTCTCTCCAGCTCATGCCTACAGAAACTTATTGACTTGCCGCACTCACAGCTGCCAGTGGAGCAGCTTGTGCTGGTGCTGCAGACCCTGCCTGACAGCTGTGCCCTGCTGCCTGAGTACAAGAAGTGGCAGGAGCGGGTGCACAGCCTGGCAGTAGAGCTCAATGCCCTCCCCTTACTGCTGCACCTGTACGGGGACATCCACACCGTCATCACTAGTGCCCAGTTGACGACAACCTTCCAGCAGCTGCCCTATGCAGCATTGCAGCTGTGGGCAGGCAGCAATGTGGTGACAGTGGACAGTGAGAACAGCCTTGTGGAGCTGCTCATCCTGTGGGCGGTCGCACGTCATACAGGAACCGAGCAGCAGTGCTAAGAAGATGACTGTAAGAGAGGGGATCATGCTCGTGTGCCCGCCAAACTGCCTATTTGACTGCATGTGGCCGACTGCCTGTCTCGTGTCATGTGCAGCCTACGCTCAAGGCCGTTGGCCCACACTGGACTGCTTTGACATCCCCTTTGGTGGCGCAGGCAGCCTGCTGTGGTTTCGGCATGGCCGGGGTAATGAACAGGGACAAGTCCCCTCCTGCCTGGTCTGCTGCACCCCGCAAGCAGCTAAAACCTGCCGAGCTGCTGTGGCGCACCACCATTCGCTGGGATGTGCCCCGGCAGCAGCTGGTTGACCTGCTGGCCAGCAAGGACCTGAAAGCCAGGGTCTGCTCAGAGCCAGTTTACTCTGCAGGGGTGGGCTGGAGGGTGTACCTGGACCTTATCATAAGGGCACAGAGGATGAGCCGGGCCTGTCTCTGGGCTGCTCATCCATTTCCGACTGATAGTGACCTGGCAGATCAAGGGCACATGGGCTGAGCCTGGCTTCGTACTGGGCTGCTGGGGCCAGTTTGTGACTTATGCTGAGTGCGAGGGCCATGCCCTGGGCGCCAAGCTGCCTCATGGCTCACCCATCAAATATGTCATCATCATGGGCGACACTTTGGGAGCTGCCTGGGTAACCATTGGGGTTGCAAGGGGTTGGGGCTCCTCATCATTTCTTGGTGTTCGCATGACCACGGCCACCGACCTTGAGCCATTCCTGAACAAGGGCAGCCTGCAAATCATGCGTTACAGTTGTAGTTGTAAGATGTGGACTAGTCATGTACTTGTAAGGCAGGAGGACCCCTCGGCCTGCAAAAGGCGAGTATGTGACACTTCATAGTTGGCTAGATGGTTATGGCACACAACCGTCTCATCGCTAACTTGCCAACCTGAAGGTGTGTGATGCACTAGAGGTTCTGGGTCATGCTGTAGACAGTGCTCAAGGCTGAAGGTCAATGGTCATCTTGGATGGAATTACTCGAGCCCAGGGTTATGAATCCCAGGGTCCCATGGAGCCCAGGGTCATCCATACAGGCGCTTCCAACTCTTTGTTGGTGGAGTGTGTGTGAATGTGAGTGAAGTGGCTGGTGAAGTGGTTGGTGGCCAAGTTCTATGCCATTGCGATGCATGCAAGCGTCGCTGCAGCCGCCCGTCTTTCCTGAGCTGGTGTACAATAGCCCGTGCGCCTGCAGCAGAAATTGGCACGAACAATGAGGGAGGCAATGTGGCGCGGGAGCAGTTGGCAGGTGAGGCTGCGGTCTTGGCCGGGCCGACCTGTGTCATATCACCTAGTATGACGCTGACACTGGTTGTGGCAGTCTGTAGCAATCTGTGGCAGCTCCAACACAGCAGATGTTGGCAACGGGCTGTGCCATTTCACTTAACATGCTCGTATGACGCTGACACTGACAAGCAGAGGACATCACACAGTTACCCAAATATGAATGCTCAGTCACTCCTGCTCAGTGGCAGTGGCAGCACCTGCAACTACGCCTGCACCTGTGCCCCCCAGCCCCCCTGCTACTGTCCCTTGCTCCATCCCCTTCAGCTGCTCCTCCTGGTCCTCCTTCTTCCTCTTGACTCCCTCTGTCACTGGCACAACAAGCACCAGTCACACTGCGGGTGGATGGCCTTGGCTTACTACAGCTGATCTGCAAGCACGCATGCATTGCTTGGCCCCACCACTACCTCACCACACCCCTGATCTTCTCCTGCCCACCCCTTACCCTCCCCATCGCAGCCTCCGTTCCACCACGTGTTCATGTAACCATGCCGTAGTGCTCAAGGCTGATGGTCATTTGTCATCTTTGATGTATAAATAGACAATGATGGTCAATGTTGATGAATGGTCGGAAATGGAGCGTCGCTGCAGGCGTCCGTCTGGCTTGCGCCTCAGCAGCAGCAATGTGGCGCGTAGGCAGTCGGCAGCTCAGGCTGCGGTCTTGATAGGTGGCTTACACCGCTTAACCGCGGTTAGGCTGCTTGGCCGCTCGGGCTGTGGCTGTGGGCTGCAGTTGGCGTGTCATTGCATTTTGTAACTTAGTGTGACGAGGATGTCTAGCTAGCTCTCATGCGTTAGCGCTCAAGCTCGGCAGTCTATGGCAACTCTAACACTAGATGTGGTACGCCTGCAGCTCCAGGGCTGCAGCCTGCCCCTGGGTTCTAGCCAGTGTCTCTGCCTCTGCTTGTCTACGGGGAGTAGCAGCCCCTGCCCCGCCCACACCTTCCCTGGCAGCCTGGTGTGAGCAGCTAGAAGGCCACGAGGAGCACAGGGGTAGACCACGATAAAAGCCAACAAGGGGCCAGCAAGGAGACAGCATGGAGCAGAATGGAGCAGCACGGAGCAAGCGGTGAGTGGCTACCCCCTTGCTGGAGAGTGGTCCTCATTACCCAGCCTTTCTGCTAGCACACATCATGTTTTCTGCATGTGACCCATCCCACTAGTGAGCTGGTGTACAATAGCCCGAGCGCCAATAGCATCAGTCGGCAATGTGACGCGGGGGCAATAGGCAGGTGAGGCTGCGGTCTTGGCCCCGACCGCCTGTGTCATTTCAGTCAACACCCTCGTATGCCGCTGACACTATTTGTTGCAGTCTGTGGCAGTCTGTGGCAGCTCCAACACCACATGTGGAAGCTCCTGCCAATACCTGCAGTACGGCAGCTCTAACATATGGCTACTCTCGGGCATCTGGCGGCATCTTGTGCAGTCCGGCCCTGGGCTGCAATTGCTTGGGGGCCACACCTGCTGGTCCAGCCTGCCCCTGGGCTCCTGGCTGCTGCTACACACCTGCCTCCTGGCGGCCAAGGCAGAGGACATCACACAGTTGCCAAGGCAGAGGACATCAAACTGTAAGCTGCTCAGCCTCTCCTTGCCTAGTGGCTGCACCCGTACCTACGCCTGCACCCGTGCCCCCCAGCCCTCCAGCCCTCCAGCCCCCCTGCTACTGTCCCCTACTGCTTCTCATCTGCATTGCCTGACCCCTCTGCCGCCGCCGCCGCCGCCGCTGCCGCTGCCGCTGCTGCTGCTGCTGATGCCGCTGCTGCTGGTGGTGCCGCTGCTACTGCTGGTGCTGCCACTGCTGATGCTGCTGCCACTGCGGCTGGTGCCACTGCCACTGCTGCCGCCGCTGCTGCTGCTGCTCCTGCTCCTGTTGCTGGGTGCTGGATGGGGTGATTGGGCTGGCAGCACTGGGCCAAATACAAAGCAGGTGGCGGATCAGCAGGCACGCCGCCGACATGCACCAAGTCTTTCCTCACCCTCTTCTAGCGTAGGCTAGCGCAGGCAGCTGCAGCCAGGCCGTCATACTTGCCAGCAGTGTGGCAGCAGCCTTCAGCCCTGACCACTCCCTTGCATTATGCCCCCACCACTGAGCATTGAGCCTTATGCCCCCCAGCGGCTGTTTGCAGGTTCAATATGGTGTGGCTTGAGGCAGCACCTGTGTGGCATGAGCAGCAGGAGCCAGCTGCCATGTACTCAATGTCCCATGCGGTGAGCAGCCAGGTGGCATCTGCTGTGTGGTCAGGCCACAAGTCAGTAGTGTGCCATGACATGCTTCTTGGGCTCCTGCCTGGCTTCTCCTGCCTTGTTAACATGCTGCTTGTACTCCTGACATGCAGCTCACACTCTGTTGAGCATGCAGGAAGGAGGGAGAGAAGTACCTTAAACCACGGGGGGACTGACTACGTTGCGTTGCATTTTCCTCGCATTGATTGACGAAGATGCTTTTAGATTGGTTACATTGGGTACATTGCTTATTTGCCACGGCCGCGGCCTAACATACACCTTTCAGACCCCTGCCATGCCCGGCATGGGTCCTGAAGCCCAATACTGGGTCTGTATACCTACCAATCTCTCGGTGAGTGAAAACTCTCGTAAGAAATAGTGTTGACTTCGTCGCCAGCTGCCATTTTCCCACCGGCTTCCTGTTCCCCACCGGCCGTCAGCTGTAGCAAAGTCAGCAGCGACAAACCTTGGGATGATGGAGCCTCTGCCCTCGGATGCCTACATGATGCCTAGCCCCAGCTCAAGGCTGAGCTGTGACAGGTAAATGGATCAGGGGTGGTAACCAGGCAGCCATCCCTGCCCTTGCCTTAGCCAGCAGCAAGCTGAGGGAATGCTCTGTGCCAGGAGTAAGGTAGAGCAGGTCCAACGTCTGCAGGAGCTGGTAGGCAAGGTCAGGGTGGTGGCGCAGCGACTCTAGCAGCAATAACTGTGACTGCCAGCCCGACACTGCCAGCACCAGCAGCATGCCAGCCGACCACAACCGACAAACAACAGCTTCAAGAATCAGAATACAGTTGTTGAGGGAATTGCGGCCCCGTGAGTTATGGATAAGGTGCCCGGGAAACAGCAAGGCCGTGAAAAAGGAATGTTCTTTTGGGTAAGCAGCCAGCAGCAGCTCCAGAAGCAAGATAGGAAGCAAGATAAGATAGCTGTTAGGGCCCGGGAAATAGCAAGGCCGTGAAAAAGGAACCGTGAAAGAGGAAACACTGCTGCTGCTTTCGTGCTAAGCAGAGCTCACGAAGCTGCTGCTCCCGCATCCTCTAATCATTAAGCGCGTAGGAGCAGTAGCAACACCTGCTCGAAAGTGTCAGGCTGCTCCGCTTAGGAGCAGTAGTGACACCTTCCCGGAAGTTCCAGGCTGCTCCGCCGTGTGCGCGCTCAGGGCAAGCAATGTCGACTTCCCCTGGCGCCGCTAATCCCCCTTTCGCTTGGCTCTGGAGTGACAAAACCCTGGCGGACGCGACTCTGCTCCTGCTCGTAGCGGGCAAGCCAGCCGGTGCGGCCTCTCCCGCCGCGCTACGAGTTCATCGCGCCGTGCTGGCTGCCCACAGCGAACACTTCAAAACCAAAGTGCTGCGGTGGGCCGACGGCAATTCGCAGCGCGGGGCAGACTTCCAGCCATTCACCGCAGTGGCGCACTTCATCGAGGCTGGGAGCCTGCCTGCAGGGCTCACTGCCCACCAACTCGCCCAGGTGAAGCAGCGAGCGAGAAGGCGGAGAAGGAGGCGGAGAAGGGGGCGCAGAAGGAGGGCGAGAGCCAGGATGCTAGGGGTAGGAGGCGTGAGAGGGCGTAGGAAGTAACGATGAGGGGTTCCCCAGGGCAAGACACAAGCACACAGGTAGTCCAGACAGTGATCAGCATGCTAGCCACCTATTCCGCGGCGGGCAGCAGGGTGGTTAACGGCCCGTTGTTGAGGAGTGTGCACATTGGTAACCATGTGCAAGGTGCCATGTGCTATGCGATGCAGGTGTGCGAACAAGCCAAGGCCGGGGAAAAGCTACAATGTGCTGAGGCATGCAGGCAAGCCATGGTATCCCAGGTTTTGGACGAGGCAGGCAAAGCCCAGCCTGTGCTACCCTGCCTGGAGGAGACCTTTGACAGCCAGGCTGAGTGCGATGCCGCCCGCTTGGTGGTGCGCTGCATGTACGAAGGGAGGCTGGCTGTGGAGGTGAAGGACCCCTTGACACTGGCCAGGGTGGGTGGCAGGCTAGTTGGCTAGTTGCCAGTTTGACATGGACACCATATACAGTACATGGCCAGGGTGAGCTGAGTAGCCTGCAGCACCAGGGGTGTCACTGCCAGCCCAGCGCCATAGACCTAGCCTGTATTGCCAATGATATTGACAGCTTAACGTGAGGGTCAGAGTCACACTACCTCAACTGCCGCAACCCTCCGCCTGTCACCTCCCATCACCTGCCACTGACACTGCCAGCCCAACGGCATAGACCCTCTGCATATCACTGACACCTCTGCCCCCTGCTTGCGCAGATGTGCCATGTCGCTAAGCGCTGGGCATTGTCCTCTATCATTAACTCATGCCTGCAAAGACGTATTGAGCTGTCGCCCTCACAGCTGCCAGCGGAGCAGCTGGTGCTGGTGCTGCAGACCCTGCCTGGCAATGGCGTAGTGCAGTTTGAACACTGCGGTTGGCAGGAGCATGTGCGCAGCCTCATAGTTGGCTGGTATGGCGATGTCCATGCCATCATCACCAGGTCTGACCAGAGAAGAGAATTTCAGCAGCTGCCATTCGCAGCAGTGCAGCAGTGGGCAGGCAGCGATGAATTGACAGTGGACAGTGAGAACAGCGTGGTGGAGCTGATCAGCCTGTGGATGGCTGGGTCAGAAGGAGGGAGATGCTGTTATCAGGAGAAGCAGCAGCTGTCCTGCCTGGTGCGGGTGCAGCACCTTAGCCCAGGTGGGTGCCACAGACCACACCTTCACATGGCAGACTACAACACTTTTTAGTAGTTTTGGCAAGCAGGGCAGCCACTGTAAGGTCTCAAGGTCTATGACACCTGAGGGTAAGCCTGGCTTGCTGTGTGCATGTGCAGCCTATGCCCTGGGTCGACTGCCAGCACTGCACTGGTTTGACATCCCTGGGGCGTCAACAGCTATGGTGGCGCAGGCGGCCTGCTGTGGGTTTGGCATGACTGGGGTGGTGACAGACACAAACAAGGCCCCGCCCGCCTGGTCTGCTGCACACCGCAAGCAGCTTGACCCTGATGAGCTGCTGCGACGCACCACCATCCGCTGGAATGTGCCCCGCCAGCAGCTGGTTGACCTGCTGGCCAGCAAGGACTTGACAGCCAAGATATCATCAGAGCCAGTGTACGCTGCTGGGGTTGGCTGGAGGGTTTGTGTGGACCTACAGAAGAGAACACAAGATGAGTCTTACAGTGCGCTCCTACAGTGGGGTGGCCCCAAGGGTTGCAAGCATCTCTCCTTGAGCTGCTGCGGACAGCTGGTGACCTACGCTGAGTGTGATGGGCACTCCCTGGGTGACCCACTGGCGCATGGGGCACCCATCAAGTATGCTATACTGACAGGATGTACCATGCACTGCAGTGATATGGCACTTGGGGACTGGATTGTTAGGAGCTGGACCTTTGCTTGGGTAAAGGATAAGTGGGGCAGCTCATCTTCAGTGGACGAGGCAATCAAGAAAGCTGCTGAAGTTTGCACGCGTTACCAGATGTATGACTCATCCTTGCAGATCACCTCAGCCTTCCAGGTGGTGCACAAGGCCCAGCCCACAGTGGTAAACGATGGACCATCAGGGTGGCCTTAAGCCATACGCGGATGCTGTTCTGTGCACATATGGGGTGTGTGCTGCTGGACGACAACTGCTGCTGTACGACTTTGACTATCATAGGCCTTGGCATCGCACTGCACGCAAGCTCAAAAGTAGCCAAGGTACTCGAGTGGTGCTGATTTTGTTGTTGACTCAACCGAACCCGGTCCAGCATGGGGCAGATGTCAATCTTCATGTAGGCTCATGTGCCACGTCCTGCGGCGTTTCGCGTTGCACATCTCTACCCACTCCAAATCTTGGCATATTCGCGTTCCCTTTACTTACACAGTGATGCGCTCAGTTGCATGGGCGGGGTTCAGGGCCCCAGGCAGTGGTTGCCTGCAGCTGTGCTAAGCGCTATCACGACCCAGTACAGGGTGGGCAAGCCTGTCAACCTGGCAGCGTGGCAGTGCTGGATGCCAGTCCTTATGGCTGAGACGTCAGCAGGGCCAGCAGGCTAAGGCAAAGGTCCATGGTGGCAGGTGCAGTTGGCTCTGAACCACCTGCCATGACTGGATGCACACAGATGGCTGCACTGCATGCACACCATTGGAGGGCTGGCTGGTTGCGGCATCAGGCCAGCAAAGCCATAGCTGTCAGTCTCACACCAGCCTCAATCAGAGTGCCCTGCCACCAACTATGCCCCAAAGCAGCAAGTAATGTGAATGACCACGTAGTGAATGACCACGTAGAGTTGCGCTACCTGCCGTTCGCTGCCTGCGCCTTGGCCTGCTCCACTGCCAGTGGCACGGAGGCCTTCAGGGTCACGGTGCGGTTCACCACCAGGCGGCCCGGGGCGGTGTCGGGGTCCACGCAGAAGAAGCTGCACAGGGAGGGGAAGGGGCACTTGAGCCAGGACGAGGAGGAGGGAAAGGATGGAAACACAGTGCAAGGCAGAGAGTGGGCAAAGTGGTGGCGTGTGGCGTGGACAAACAAGATGTGGAGACCAGGACTTGTGGGCCAGGAGTTGAGGGCACGGGGAGGAGGGGGACGACGAACGAGAGCAGCAGGCCCCCGCCCTGGCCCTGCCCCGCTCCGGCCCCGCCCGGCCCCTGCCTCCATGAGGGGTGGCAGAGAAAGCCTGGTGCCAGGCAAGTGAGCCAGGACAAGGAGGAGAAGGTTATGGGATGATGTGATGTGGTGATGAATCAGATGGATGTGGAACCAGACGCGGAGATCAGAACCTCAACACCACCACTGCACAACACCAAGTGCATGCTTGTCCCTGCCCCGTCCCCAGCTCCTCCCCATGTCCCCTGCCCCTTGGCCCTTCCCCTTGGCTTTGCCCTTTGGCCCTGGCCGCTCATCCTAGTCGCTCAAACTGCTCCCGGTCCCCTGGCTTGAGCTGTGCCAGCCTGGGGCAGCCGTAGCAGCCCGTCAGCGTCTGCAACGACTCAGGGTTCAGGTCCGCCAGCCAGGCGTTGGGGTCCTCCAGCTTGGTCCTGGCCACCACCTGGCCCTCAGCCTCGCGCTCATACACCATGCCGGGCTCCTCGCTCTTGAACAACACGTAGTACAGCCTCGCCTGCAGGCAGGCAACGGGAGGGCACAGGCACCTTGAGGGCGAAGGTGGAGGGGCACGTGGATTGGTAGGGTAAGGGTTGGTAGGGTCTGGTACTAGAGAGAGGGAAGAGGGGCCTGGGAGCAGACGGCCTTTGGACAGCAGCCCCAGCCAGCCTATTGCTCGAGGCCGAGGTCCCGGACGTAAAATACCTTGTTCACGATACCCCCTGCCTCCCTGCCATGCTAGGCTTCCCATGCCCTAGCTAATGGAGCCAGCAGTGTAGGTGCAACATGGCGTGACTCGAGGCAGCAACTGTGTGGCATGAGCAGCCAGGAGTCTGCTGCCATGAGGCAAATGTTGCATGCAGTGAGCAGCCAGGTGGCATCTGCTGTGTGGTAGGTACAGCATGGCATGCCACAACCCCGTGTTATGCCACAATTCAGTACTGTGCCATGACGTGCTGCTCAGGCTCCTGCCTGGCTTCTCTCGCCTGGTTTACATGCTGCTCGTATTCTGCCACACATGCAGGAAGGAGGGAGAGGAGGTATAAAACCTGTGCGAGTGGGGACTGCATAACTTTTATGGCATAGTCTTTGTATGTTTGCCATCACAAGCTACCTGTAGTGCTCAAGGGTGTCAGGCGGTTGGCTTCACTTTGTTGTATTGAAACGGTCAATAATATTATTGTGACACCCCTTCACAACTGTGTGTAGATTGGCTCTTGTAACGACGGCAGCTGCCCTCCTCCCAGGTAGCCTCTGCAGCCAGTGCCCCACCGGCATCCAGGAGCTGGCAGTTGTGAGCTGTAAGTAGCAAAGTCAGCAGCAACAAGCCCTGAGACGCTGGAGCCTCTGCCCAGGGATGCCTAAATGCCCAGGAATCCTTAAGGATGCCTAGCGCCAGCCCAAAGCTGAGCTGTGAGGTGTGATTGGATCAGGGTTGGTATCCAGGCAGACATCCCTGCCCTTGTCCGAGCCATCAGCAAGCTGAGGGAGTGCTCCGTGCCAGGGGCAGAGCAGGTCCTATGGTTGCATAATGGTAGGCAACGGGAATGGTAGGCAGTTGTTTATGCGGTCGCGTGAGATATGAAAGTAGTTGCCCGGGAAAAAGCAAGGTCGTGAAAAAGGTATGTTGTGTCGAGTAACCCCTTGCTGCTACTGCTTGCGCGCTAAGCAGAGCTCACGAAGATGCTGCTCGCGCACCCCCTGATCATCAGGCGCGTAGGGGTAGTAGTAACACCTGCCCGGAAGTGCCAGGCTGCTCCACCGTGTGCGCGCTCGGGTCGAGCGATGCGGCGTCTTCGTAGCGCCGCTAAAAACCCCTACGCTTGGCTATGGGAAGACAAAACCCTGGCAGACGCGACTCTGCTCCTGCACGTCGCGGGCAAACCAGCCGGTGCGGCCTCTCCCGCCGCGCTACGAGTTCATCGCGCCGTGCTGGCTGCCCACAGCGAACGCTTCAGGACCATAGTGTTGGGCTGGGCTTACGGAAGCTCGCAGCGCGCGGCGGACTTCCAGCCATCCACCGCAGTGGCGCACTATATAAAGACTGGCAGCCTGCCTGCGGGGCTCACTGCCCACCACCTCGCCCAGGTAATGCAGGCAGCGGGCAGGCGGAGAAGGTCCCATGATGTTGCCCGTTGTGGCAAAAACAAGTGTAGGCATCGGTAGAAGCGGAGAAGGAGGCGAAGAGGAAGGATGATGGTCAGGGTGCTGGGAGTAGGAAGTGCAGGATGTAGACATGTGTTGGGCGCTACTGTGCAATGCAGGTGTGCGAAGAAGCCAATGCCAGGGAAAAGCTACAATGCGTCGAGGCATGTAATCAAGCCATGAGAGCTCTGGCTTCGGCTGAGGCATGCAATCAAGCCATGAGAGCTCTGGCTTCAATAGAAGCGGTCGCTTCCCAGCCTGTGCTGACCTGCCTGGAGGAGACCTTTGACAGCCAGGCTGAGTGTGATGCCGCCCGCTTGGTGGTGCGCTGCATGTACCAGGGGATGCTGGCTGAGGAGGTGCAGGAACCACTGACACTGGCCAGGGTGAGCACAAACAGACAAGAGACTTTGTCTCAATATCTGCTAGCTGCCAACACTGCCAGCCCAGCGCCATAGAATAGCCTGTATGTCTGATGACCAGCATTCCCACATAGGACCCACTCATGCACGTGCACAATTCGCAGCTAAGCATCAGAAACAGCGTTACACCACCTCTACCTTATTCTATACCTTATTCTCTGCCTGTCACTCGCACCGCATGACACCCGTCGCTCGCCTGTGCAGATGTGCTGCATCGCAAAGCGCTGGGCGTCGTCCTCTATCACTACCTCATGCTTGCAAAGACTTATTGAACTGCCACCCTCATGCCTGCCAGCAGAGCAGCTGGTGCTGGTGCTGCAGACCCTGCCTGACAGCTTTGACCTGCTGCCTGAGCACAAGAAGTGGCAGAAGCTTTTCAACAGCCTCATAGTTGACCAGTATGGAGATGTCCATGCCGTCATCACCAGCGCCCAGCTGAGGACAACCTTCCAGCAGCTGCCCTTTGCAGCAGTGCAGCAGTGGGCAGGCAGCGATGAGTTGACAGTGGACAGTGAGAACAGCGTGGTGGAGCTGATCAGCCTGTGGATGGCTGGACCGGGAGGTCAGGCCTGCTCCAAGGAACAAAAGCAGCAGCTGTCCTGCCTGGTGCGGGTGCAGCACCTCAGCCCAGGTGGGTGCCACAGGCGATACCACTTTCTTTCAATGCCATGGATGATACTAGGGCACAGGTGCAGGATCACATGAAGCTCTCAATAGGTCATACATGAGCAGCAGTGATGTTTGTATGCCTGCCAGACTGCCCACCTGACTGCATGTGGCCAACTGCCTGTCTCGACTCGTGTGCAGCCTATGCTCAAGGCCGCCTGCCCACACTAGCCTGGTTCGACAACCCCGAGGCACCCACCCCTGTGGTAGCCCAAGCTGCCTGCTGTGGCTTTGGCATGACCGGGTTAATGAACAGCAAAAAGGCCCCTCAGGCCTGGTTTGCTACACACCGCAAGCAGCTCCAACCTGCTGAGCTGCTGCGGCGCACCACCATCCACTGGGATGTACCCCGGCAGCAGCTGGTTGACCTGCTGGCCAGTAAGGACCTAACAGCCAAGGTCTGCTCAGAGCCGGTGTATCCTGCAGGGGCGGGCTGGAGGGTTTGTGTGGACCTACAAGAAGGAGGTGTGGACCCACAAAAGAGAAGACCCTGGTGGCGGTACCGGGTTCAGGAGCATGCCCCAGGAATGGATGAGCCTGGCTTGTACTTGAGCTGCTGCGGACAGCTGGTGACCTATGCTGAGTGTGATGGGCACTCCCTGGGCGCCCCACTGTTTTATGGCACACCCGTTAACTGGGTTGGGAGTTTATGGGTAGAGGATGAATGGGGCCGCTCTTCTTCAATGGATGAGGGCATCACGCAAACAATTGAAGATGACATGCGTGGTCTCATGCCCTCCTCCCAGGTAGCCACTGCAGCCGGTGCCCCACCGGCATCTAGGAGCTGCCAGTTGTCAGCTGTAAGTAGCAAAGTCAGTAGCAACAAGCCCTGGGACACTGGAGCCTCTGCCCAGGGATGCCTACATGATGCCTAGCTCCACCCCAAAGCTGTGACAGGTGACGGACTAGCCCACCTGCACTCCTCCCAGGTATCAACTACAGCTACCGGCATCCAGCAGAAGGAAAGTTAGCAACAACAAGCCCTGAGATGCCTAAATGATGCCTAGCGCCAGCCCAAAGCTGAGCTGTGAGGTGTGATTGGATCAGGGTTGGTATCCAGGCAGCCATCCCTGCCCTTGTCCGAGCCATGAGCAAGCTGAGGAGATGCTCCGTGGCAGGAGTAGGGCAGAGCAGGTCCAATGGCTGCAGCCTGGTGGGCAAGGCCAGGGTGGAGGAGCAGCGACCCTGCACCAGTGCCAGCACAGCACTGCCAGGAGCGCCATAAAGCAGAAGACATCTGCAAGCGCAAACCGTTGCCACGCGTACGATGGATGAGCTTTCCGGGAAAAAGCAAGGTCGTGAAAAAGGTACGGTATGTTGAGTAAACCCTTGTTGCTGCTGCTTGCGCTCTAAGCAGAGCTCACGACGATGCTGCTCGCGCATCCCATAATCATCAAGCGCGTAGGAGCAGTAGTAACACCTTCTCGGAAGTTCCAGGCTGCTCCAACGTGTGCGGGCTCGGGGCGAGCGATGCGGCCTCTTCGTAGCGCCGCTAAAAACCCCTACGCTTGGCTATGGGAAGACAAAACCCTGGCGGATGCGACTCTCCTCCTGCACGTCGCGGGCAAGCCAGCCGGTGCGGCCTCTCCCGCCGCGCTACGAGTTCATCGCGCCGTGCTGGCTGCCCACAGCGAACACTTCAAGACCGAAGTACTGGGCTGGGCTGACGGCGAATCGCAGCGCGCGGCAGACTTCCAGCCAGCCATCGCAGTGGTGCACTTCAACAAGACTGGCAGCCTCCCTGCGGGGCTCACTGCCCACCACCTCGCCCAGGTGATGCAGGCAGCGGGCAGGGGGCGAAGGTTCCATGATGTTGCCCGTTGTGGCGAAACCAAGTGTAGGCATCGGTAGAAGCGGAGAAGGAGGCGGAGAGGAAGGATGATGGTCAGGGTGCTGGGAGTAGGAAGTGTAGGATGTAGACATGTGCTGGGCAATGCTATGCGATGCAGGTGTGCAAAGAAGCCAATGCCAGGGGAAAGCTACAATGCGCTGAGGCATGCAGTCAAGCCATGAAAGCCCTGGCTTCGATAGAAGCGGTCAATTCCCAGCCTGTGCTGCCCTGCTTGGAGGAGACCTTTGACAGCCAGGCTGAGTGCGATGCCGCCCGCTTGGTGGTGCGCTGCATGTATGAGGGGGGCCTGGCTGAGGAGGTGAAGGACCCACCGACTCTGGCCAGGGTGAGCTCAAACAGACAGGAGACTTTGGCAGTGGGGGTGTCACTGCCAGCCCAGCGCCATAGCCTGTCTTGCGCATGACCAGCAATTCCACTTGGAATCCATGCATGTTTGGCATCAGAAAAATATCCATGCATGTTTGGCACTACCTCCAGCAGCGTTACATCCTGCCTGTCACCTACAATAACCTGCCACTGACACCTCACGCCGCGTGCCTGTGCAGATGTACTGTGTCGCTAAGCGATGGGCGTCGTCCTCTATCGCTACCTCATGCCTGCAAGTATTTATTGACCTGCCACTCTCACGGCTGGCACCGGAGCAGCTGGTGCTGCAGTCCCTACTTGGTAACTTCGCAATCCAGCCTGAGCATAGCTGTGGGAAGGAGCATGTGCGCAGACTCATAGTTGACCAGTATGGAGATGTCCATGCCGTCATCACCAACGCCCAGCTGAGAGGGTACTTCCGGCGGCTGCCCTTTGCATCAGTGCAGCAGTGGGCTGGCAGCGATGAGTTGACAGTGGACAGTGAGAACAGCGTGGTGGAGCTGATCAGCCTGTGGATGGCTGGGCCGAGAGGTCAGGCCTGCTCCAAGGAGCAAAAGCAGCAGCTGTCCTGCCTGGTGCGGGTGCAGCACCTCAGCCCAGGTGGGTGCCACAGGCGATACCACTTTCATTCAATGCCATGGATGATACTAGGGCACAGGTGCAGGATCACATGAAGCTCTCAATAGGTCATACATGAGCAGCAGTGATGTTTGTATGCCTGCCAGACTGCCCACCTGACTGCATGTGGCCAACTGCCTGTCTCGACTCGTGTGCAGCCTATGCTCAAGGCCGCCTGCCCACACTAGCCTGGTTCGACATCCCCGAGGCACCCACCCCTGTGGTAGCCCAAGCAGCCTGCTGTGGCTTTGGCATGACCGGGTTAATGAACAGCAAAAAGGCCCCTCAGGCCTGGTTTGCCGCACACCGCAAGAAGCTGAAACCTGCTGAGCTGCTGCGGCGCACCACCATCCGCTGGGATGTGCCCCGCCAGCAGCTGGTTGACCTGCTGGCCAGTAAGGACCTGGCAAGAAAGGTTTGCTCTAAGCCAGTGTACTCTGCAGGGGCGGGCTATCGGGTGTACCTGAACCTAATCAAGGGCACAGAGGATGGGCTTGGCTTCACTCTGGGCTGCTGGGGCGAGTTGGTGACCTATGCTGAGTGCAAGAGCCATGACCTGGGCGTCAAACTGCCACATGGCACACCCATCAAATTCGCCATCACGAAGGGCGATGCTTTGGGCGCTGGTTGGGATAACATTTGGAATCAAAGTGGTTGGGGCTCCTCATCATTTCTTGATGTCCACATGACCACCGCCACCGACCTTGACCCATACCTGAACAAGGGCAGCCTACAGATCACAGGAGCTTTCCAGGTCATGCACAGGTCTTGTGCTTAGTAAATCCCCATGAGCTGCCTCAGCTGGGCACAAGCAATTGCTGCAGTGTTGTGTTATGTTGCAGTGGTACTTGTAGGATGAGATGTTGACTAGTCAATGACTAGTAGTCATGTACTTCTAGACAGGAGGACCCCTTGGCCTGCGAGAGGCAAGTTTATGACAGTGATGGGGCCATTGGCCGTGGTGATGTGGTGCTGTGATGGGGTTTCGCACTCGAGCACAGGGTCATGCAACTAGCCTCACTCTGCACTCTTTAAACTGCGTTTCAAGTCATGCTGTTGACAGTGCTCAGTGGCTGATGGTCAGTTGAGGCAGTTGGCCTTAGGGCCTGTTAGGGCCTGTGTCATTGCATTTCGTAACTTCGTATGACGCTGACGGGATGTCTAGCTCTCATGCGTTAGCGCTTGCGCTTGGCAGTCTGTGGCAGCTCCGACACAGTAGATGTGGTACGCCTGCAGCCTGCAGCCTGCCCCTGGGGTCAAGCCGGTGCCGCTGCCTCTGGTTGCCATTCCACTACGGATCTCCTCTCCACCTCCTACCCTCCCCATTGCAGCCCCCGTCCGACCCCACTGGCGCATGGCAGGTGCAGAGTTCTGTGAAGAAACCAGCAAGGAGACAGCATGGAGCAACACGGAGTAGTGACTATTCCCTCGCTGATCAGTGGCCTCCATTGTACAGCCTCACCACAAGCACTTGCAGCAGGTATGATCACACATATGACCCCTCCCCCTTTTGCTTTATCACACCCCTCCCCACCCCTTGCCCCCCTCCCTCCCTCCCTCCCTCCTTCCCTCCCTCTTCCTCCCATGCCACACCCCTAATCCCAGCCTTCCAGCAGCTGCCCTTTGCAGCAGTGCAGCAGTGGGCAGGCAGCGATGAGTTGACAGTGGACAGTGAGAACAGCGTGGTGGAGCTGATCAGCCTGTGGATGGCGGGGCCGGAGGGGTGGAGCTGCTCCTGGGAGCAAAAGCAGCAGCTGTCCTGCCTGGTGCGGGTGCAGCACCTCAGCCCAGGTGGGTGCCACGGTCAATATCATATCAGGTATGCATCAGGTAGAGCTATTGCAGTGAAACTGATCGAGATGGCGCACCTGCCATGCATTGCAAGCCAATAGAATGAGTGAGGTGCCCCTGCGCCCTTGTGGGCCTTGTATGTAGAAAACAGTTATAGCAGGTGCAGTTGCAGGAGCACCTTTCTGTGGGTCATATATAAACCTAGCAGCAGTGGTAAGAATAGGACTGTAAGAGAGGGGACGATGCTTGTTTGATCGCCAGACTGCCCACCTAACTGCATGTGGTCGACTACCAGAGTGCTTGCGCACCCACCAGACTGCCTACCTAGATGCCTAGATAGGGTACCTAGATCAGACACTACCTAGCTGCCATGGTGTAATGTACGTAGCCCTGGCTTGTTGTGTTTCTGTCACCTGACTCTATGCCTGACTTGTTGTGTGCATGTGCAGCCTATGCCCTGGGTCGACTGCCCACACTGGACTGGTTTGACATCCCCGGGGCACCCACTGCTGTGGCAGTGCAAGCAGCCTGCTGTGGGTGCATGGAGGGGGTACTGGTGGACGCCCTCCCGGCCTGGTGTGCTGCACCCCGCAAGCAGCTTGACCCCGCTGAGCTGCTGCGGCGCACCACCATCCGCTGGGATGTGCCCCGGCAGCAGCTGGTTGACCTGCTGGCCAGCAAGGACCTGACAGCCGAGGTCCGTTCAGAGCCAGTCTACTCTGCAGGGGCGGGCTGGCAGCTGTTCCTGAACCTGAAGAAGGGCACAAAGGATGAGGCTGGCTTCACTCTGGGCTGCTGGGGCGAGTTGGTGACCTATGCTGAGTGCAAGGGCCATGCCCTGGGCGCCCCACTGCCCCATGGCACACACTTGATATACGACATCAACAAAGGCACTAGTCTGGGCCATGACTTGTATGCTGCATGGGTCCAGGAGTTCTGGGGCGGTTTGGGGGTAGCTGCTACTCGCAGGGGCTGGGGCTGCTCATCCATCCTGGACCAGAGCCTGGCCACAGCTGCAAACCTTGACCCATTCCTGAAGGATGGCTCCCTGCAGATCACAGCAGCAGTTCAAGTGGTGCACAGGCCTCATACTTTAGTAGTGGCGGGCATGTAGCGCTGCACAAGTGGTGCACAGGCCTCGCACGTTGATAGTGCCGGGCATATAGTGTGCCTGATCAAAGGCGGTAGCGTCCACACACGGCACCTCCACCCAGCCACGCCGCTGCTAAAGACATGAGCCCGCCCCGCCCCGCCCCGCCCCGCCCCGCCCCGCCCCGCCCCGCCCCGCCCCGCCCCGCCCCGCCCCGCCCCGCCCCGCCCCGCCCCGCCCCGCCCCGCCCCGCCCCGCCCCGCCCCGCCCCGCCCCGCCCCGCCCCGCCCCGCCCCGCCCCGCCCCGCCCCGCCCCGCCCCGCCCCGCCCCGCCCCGCCCCGCCCCGCCCCGCCCCGCCCCGCCCCGCCCCGCCCCGCCCCGCCCCGCCCCGCCCCGCCCCGCCCCGCCCCGCCCCGCCCCGCCCCGCCCCGCCCCGCCCCGCCCCGCCCCGCCCCGCCCCGCCCCGCCCCGCCCCGCCCCGCCCCGCCCCGCCCCGCCCCGCCCCGCCCCGCCCCGCCCCGCCCCGCCCCGCCCCGCCCCGCCCCGCCCCGCCCCGCCCCGCCCCGCCCCGCCCCGCCCCGCCCCGCCCCGCCCCGCCCCGCCCCGCCCCGCCCCGCCCCGCCCCGCCCCGCCCCGCCCCGCCCCGCCCCGCCCCGCCCCGCCCCGCCCCGCCCCGCCCCGCCCCGCCACATTTGCTGCATGTCTCTTGGTCACACATGTTACCCCTACCCCCTTTCCCTCACCTACCACCACCAGCCACTACCACCTTCAAGTCTATCACCTCACCTACCTCGCCCCCCTCCTCCCATCCATGCCACACCACCCTTCTCTCATCAGCGCTAGGGTTGCTGCTGCTGGTCTTGCTGCTGCTGATCCTGCTGCTGCTGCTGCTAGGTGCTGGATGGGCCGACTGGGCTGGCAGCACTGGGCCAATTGCTGAGCAGGCGGTGCAGGAGCAGCAGGCAGGCAGCCAACTGGCAGCTTGCTGTTGAAGCTCACAGGCTGCAGTGTGCTGCTACACCCAATGACCCACACGGGCCCACATGGCAGTGACCCACACCCCAACAGCTCAACATATGAAGCTGGGTGAGGGGGAAGAGGGCGAGAGACGGTAGGGCCAGGGGGGAAGGTAGGAGGCACCCAGACAATATGAGAGGCAGACAAGTGACATGGCAGGTTGAACAGTTTGCATTGTTGTCACGCTTGCTGACCCTCAGCAGCCAGCTCAATGAGATTTGACAGCCCCTCTTGCTTCTCCCTCTTTCATATTCCATCTCCCTCTCCCATACCCTTCCCATCCCCACCCTAACCCCACTGGAGCATGGCAGGTGCATGGCAGTGGCAGGGAGCTGTGGACTGGACAGTGTAGCCAGGAGGCAGCTTAGGATGAGCCCAAACTACTCCCTTGCAGTGAGCTACGTATGCTTTGACTTGCGTGTGTGGATTGGTTCCTGTAGCCCTGTAGCTGCCCTCCTCCAAGGTAGCCACCGCAGCCTGTGCCCCACCGGCCTTCAGGAGCTGTCACCTGTCAGCTGTAAGTAGCAAAGTCAGCAGCAACAAGCCCTAGGATGCTGGAGCCCCTGCCCAGGGATGCCTAAATGCCCAGGAATCCTTAAGGATGCCTAGCGCCAGCCCAAAGCTGAGCTGTGAGGTGTGATTGGATCAGGGTTGGTATCCAGGCAGCAATCCCTGCCCTTGTCCGAGCCATCAGCAAGGTGAGGAGATGCTCCGTGCCAGGGGTATGACAGAGCAGGTCCAACGGCTTCAGGAGCTGGTAGGCAAGGTAAGGGTGGTGGCGCAGCGACTCTAGTAGCAATAACTGTGACTGCCAGCCCGACACTGCCAGCCTGCCAGCCGACCACAACCAGCAGCAGCTCTAGAGGCAGAAGACAGTTGTTAGAGCGAACCGCGGCCCCATGAGATATGGCATAAATTGCCCGGGAAAAAGCAAGGTCGTGAAAAAGGTATGTTATGTTGAGTAACCCCTCGCTGCTACTGCTTGCGCGCTAAGCAGAGCTCACGAAGATGCTGCTCGCGCACCCCCTGATCATCAGGCGCGTAGGAGCAGTAGCAACACCTGCTCGAAAGTGTCAGGCTGCTCCACCGTGTGCACGCTCAGGGCGGGCGATGCGGCCTCTCCGTAGCGCCGCTAAACCACCCTTCGCTTGGCTATGGGAAGACAAAACCCTGGCGGACGCAACTCTGCTCCTGCACGTTGCGGGCAAGCCAGCCGGTGCGGCCTCTCCCGCCGCGCTGCGAGTTCATCGCGCCGTGCTGGGCGCCCACAGCGAGCACTTCCGGACCAAAGTGCTGCGGCGGACGGACGGCGAATCGCAGCGAGCGGCAGACTTCCAGCCAGCCATCGCAGTGGCGCACTTCATCAAGGCAGGCAGCCTGCCAGCGGGGCTTACTATCCAGCAGCTCGCCCAGGTAATGCGGGCAGGCCGAGAAGGATGCGGAGAAGGTGATGCAGGGAGCGGGCAGCGCGGCGAAGGTCCCATGATGAAGAGTATAGGGAACGATAAGCATGTGCTGGGTACTGCAATGCAGTGCAGGTGTGCAATGAAGCCATGGCCAGGAAAAAGTTACAATGCGCTGAGGCATGCAGTCAAGCCATTATAGCCCTGGCTTCGACAGATGCAGGCAAACCCCAGCCTGTACTGCCCTGCCTGGAAGAGACCTTTGACAGCCAGGCTGAGCGTGATGCCGCCCACATGGTGGTGCGCTGCATGTACGAGGGGAAGCTGGCTGAGGAGGTGAAGGACTCCTTGACACTGGCTAGGGTGGGTGGCAGGGGTGAGGTTTGGCTAGTTGCACACCTGGCACACCCCACTAATGTGGCGATGAAAATAACTTCATCCACTCAGGAACCACTCAAGCCCCTCAGCCCCTTGCTGAGCTCCTTGTACATCGTACATTGCATGCAAGCATGTGCACATGTAACGTATGACACTGGCCAGGGTAAGTTGAGCATAGTAACCTGCAGCACCTGCAGAGCCAGCGCACTTTTGGTCAGTCTATTTGCCAGACCAGCAACCTCTTGTGGGACCCACACACGTTTGGCAGCTAAGCACTACAAATAGCGTCACACTACCGCAAGCAGCGTCACTCTCTGCCTGTCACCTCCCATTGCCTGTCACTGACACCTCATGCCGCATGTTACTCGCCTGTGCAGATGTGCTGCGTTGCCAAGCGCTGGGCATCAACTTCTATCACTCAATCATGCCTGCAAAGACTTATAGGGATGCCACCCTCAGACCTGCAAGCAGAGCAGCTGGTGCTGGTGCTGCGGACCCTGCTGGACAGCTGTGTCCTGCTGCCTGAGCACAAGAAGTGGCACAAGCTTGTGCGCAGCCTTTTAATTGGCCAGTATGAGGATGTTCACGCCGTCATCGCCAGCGCTCAGCTGAGGACAACCTTCCAGCAGCTGCCCCTTGCAGCAGTGCGGCAGTGGGCAGGCAGCGATGAGTTGACAGTGGACAGTGAGAACAGCGTGGTGGAGCTGCTCAGCCTGTGGATGGCTGGGCCGGGAGGTCGGGTTGCCTCCCAGACACAGAAGCAGCAGCTGTCCTGCCTGGTGCGGGTGCAACACCTCAGCCCAGGTGGGTCACTTGTTAAACCTTCACCTGGCTGGTTAAAGCAATCGTAGTATGGGCAAACAGGGCATCCACTGCCAGGGTTCAAGGTTTCTGGCACCTGACTGTATGTCAGGCTTGTTGTGTGCATGTGCAGCCTACGCTCAAAGTCGACTGCCTGCTCTGGCCTGGTTTGATATCCCTGGAGCATCCACACCTTCAGTGGCGCAGGCGGCCTGCTGTGGGTTTGGCATGACTGGGGTAGTGGCTGACACAAACAAGGCCCCTCCCGCCTGGTCTGCTGCACCCCGCAAGCAGCTTGACCCTGATGACCTGCTGCGGCGCACCACCATCTGCTGGTGGATACTCGAGGAGCAGCTTGATGACCTGCTGGCTAGCAAGGACCTGACAGCTAAGATATCATCTGAGACAGTGTACTCGGCTGGAGTTGGCTGGAGGGTTTTTGTGGACCTACAGAAGGGCGCCAAGGATGAGGCCCTCTTCTCCTTGAGCTGCTGCGGACAGCTGGTGACCTACGCTGAGTGTGAGGGGCACTCCCTGGGCGTCCCACTGGAGCATGGAGCACCCATCAACTACATGATAATGAGGGCCCCTGTTATGCGCCCCAGTGATTATTGGACCTTTGCTTGGGTACAGAATCTGTGGGGCCGCTCTTCTTCAGTGGATGAGGCAATCAAGAAGGCTTATGAAGCTCGCATGGGCCTTAGTATGTTTTGTCTTATTACCTCAGCCTTCAAAGTGCTGCACAAGCCCCAGCCCTTTGTGTTGCGTTAAACAGAGGAGGAGCAATGCTACGGTTAAAGGGCTTTGGTACCCTGGCTGTCCATTCTGTCAATGACCTCACGTCCACGGCGCCGCGAAACGTGGGCACCGCAATGTATGCAAGCCATATGCTCGGCATGGGGTAAATGCCTCATGTGGGCTCATGTGGCACATCTTTATCTCATCCGTATCTTCACATATCTGCGCCCCCTTGATGCACAGCGCCACCAGTCGCGACACGGGCAGGCTTGAGTGACCGGGGCTGTGCAGCGGAACGAATGTCAACTTGAGGTTTAGCGCGCCAAATGGGGCTTTACGACTGCAGGCTCGATGCCTCAGCAGGCCATGGCTTGTCGCGCTGCATAGTCGCCCCTAACGTCGGGATGACAGCTGGTGTGTCCACGCAAGCCTGGTCAGCCCTGAGGCGTTAATGCAGGTGCTGACCAGGTGCTGGGAAGAGAGGCAGGGCAATGTGAGCGACATAGCCCATGCGTTCTTACGTAACAATTGAAGGCCAGGAGCTGCTGCAGCTGGCAACAGGGACTGGGGCTGTCCAGCTGCATTCTCGTGGTGTCAGCAGCCGACTCAACCTCTCAGGCAGCGGCACCACCACCATTGCCCCAGGCAGTCATTGGCTGCAGCTGTGCTGGGCACCTTCATGACCCAGTTCAAGGTGGGTGAGTCAGTCAACCTGACTGAGTGCGGGATGCCAGTCCCCATGGCTGGGTAGCCGGTGGGTATACCACGTGTATGGCAGAGGTCCATGGTGGTGGAAAGCGGCCCCTGCTATGGCTGAGGAGTCAGTCGGGCCAGCAGGGCTAGGGCAGAGGTCCATGGTGGCGGGTGCAGCTGGCTCTGGACCCACTGCCATGATTTGGTGCACACAGATGGCTGCAATGCATGCATCCTAGCCAGGGGCCGACTGGATGCAGAACCAGGCCAGGCTGAGTACGCTCCAAACCATGAAGTGCCCCGATGGCCACATCTGTCAAGGTGGAGGGTGTGTCCCTAGGGGCTTGTGAGGGGCTCAGCTGCTGGGCTGCACCCGGCTGAGCCAGTCTAGATTCAACCACATGGGACATACCGCATGGCCTAGCGCTACCTTCCGTTGACTGCCTGCGCCTTGGCCTGCTCCACTGCCAGTGGCACGGAGGCCTTCAGGGTCACGGTGCGGTTCACCACCAGGCGGCCTGGGGCGGTGTCGGGGTCCACGCAGAAGAAGCTGCACAGGCAGGGAGCAGGGGCGGGTGAGCCAGGACAAGGGGGAGGAGGGAAAGCAGTGAGAGGGGCGAGGTGGGCAGAGTGGTGGCGTGCGGTGCTGGTGATCCAGGACGAGGAGGCGGGAAAGAAAGAAAGGAGTGGAAAGAAGGGAGAGGGTGGGCAGAGTAGTGGCATGTGGCGTGGACAATCAAGATGTGGAGAACACTACTGGTTGGCCAGGAGTTGAGGTCACGGGGAGGAGGGGGACAAAGATAGGGAGCAGCAGGCCCCCAGCCCAGCCCCCGACCCTGCCGCCACAAGGGGTGAAGGCAGACTAAGCCCGGTGCCAGGCCAAGAAGGAGAAGGAAGAGAAGCAGTGATGTGGTGATGAAGATGTGGTGTTGCCCTGATTTGGTGATGAAGAGGGATGTGGAACAAAACTGGAACCAAATCACCACCATTGCATAACACCAAGTGCATGCTTGTCCCTACCCCGTCCCTAGCTCCTCCCCATGTCCGCTGCCCCTTGGCACTTCCCCTTGGCCCTGGCCGCTCACCCCAGGCGCTCAAACTGCACCCGGTCCCCTGGCTTGAGCTGTGCCAGCCTGGGGCAGCCGTAGCAGCCCGTCAGCGTCTGCAGCGACTCAGGGTCCAGGTCAGCCAGCCAGGCGTTGGGCTCCTCCAGCTTGGTCCTGGCCACCACATGGCCCTCAGCATCGCGCTCATACACCATGCCGGGCTCCTCGCTCTTGAACAACACGTAGTACAGCCTCGCCTGCAGGCAGGCAACGGGAGGGCACAGGCACCTTGAGGGCGAAGGTGGAGAGGCACGTGGGTTGGTAGGGTGAAGGTTTGTAGGGCCGGGGCCTAGTAGGGTTAGGGTGCTTTGGATGGCAGTAGAGCTGGATTGAGTACTAGAGAGAGGGAGGAGGGGCCTGGGAGCAGACGGCTTGAGGACAGCCTATTGTCAGTGACCTGGCTGTAGGAGGCAGGGATGGCTGTTGAGCCTGGCATGCAGCCAAGGGGTGGTGGTCAGGGAGGGAGGGTGATGCAGCGGCTGGGTTAGTTACGAGTGCAGCGGGCAAGAGGAAGGAGGTCCCGGGTGGACCTCATCCTGTTCCTGCTCTCCCAGCCTCCCTGTCCTGCCCTGGCCAGCTCAGTCCCCGCCCTGATAGCCTCCACACCCCCTCCCCTGCCACCTACCCTGCCACCCCACCTGCCCTACCCTCCCAATCGCCTGGCGCCCCTCCCTCCTGGCCTGCCCCTCCCCTCCACCCCTCACCTCCACCCCTCCCCTCCACCCCTCCCCTCCACCCCTCCCCTCCACCCCTCACCTCCACCACTCACCTCCACCCCTCACCTCCAGCTTCAGCGGCTCCTGCCCAGGCCTTGGCTGCGCCACCCAGTTGAGCACTCCCTTGGGTGGCTTCTTGCTGCCCGGTGGAGACAGGTCCGCCTCCACCTGCACCTCCACCACCCGCCCGCTGCTGGGGTCTGTGCTGTGCCCCACATACTTGACAGGGTAGGCGTACCTGCAGCAGGGGCAGGCCAGCAGGCAGCACGGCGGCAGCATGGAGGGCGCAGAGCCAGCGGCAGCATGGAGGGCGCAGGGGCAGTGAGTGCACACAACAGCTTCAGCTAGCCTGGGGAGGTAGGGAGGTGTGTCAACAGTAGACAACGACTGGTTGAGAACTTGCGCACAACACAGCGTGAGCAGGCTATATGAGACAGGAAAAGAGGTATGACCATTGTGGCGACCATGCCGCTGTTAGATTAGCCCCAGAATGCCCCACTCCTGGTCATCCCTTCACCCTGCCTGCCCTCCCTGCTGTCTGCTGGCTTCACTCCCTGGCATGGCCGTATGTCATGCGGTCTACCTGCCGCTACCTGCCCCTGACTTCGCCCTGCCTGCCTGCACTCCCACCCCTGCCCTTGCCCCTGCCCCTGCTCTGCCATGTCCTCTCCATGGGCCACATGGGCTATCTTGCATAATGCACCACCACCACCTATTACCCATGTCACCCGCTTGATGCCTTCCGACCCCTTGACCCACTAGCTCCCTCCCAGCCCTGAGCACCTTGAGGGGTCTGAGCACTGCCAGCACGCGGGGTGAGGTGGCGTCCAGGTCAGCGCGTATCAAGTGCTCTAGCTTGTGCACGCGGATATTATTCTCGGTGCGGCTGATCCCAATCTCCCGGCAAAAGCTGTTTATGCCAGCAGCAGTGACGCCACGCCGTCAAAGACCTGAGTGACCGCAATGCATGGCCACAGCCACTGTCACAAGCCCCAACACTGTCACAGCCATAGCCACAGCCACTGCCACAGCCACAAGCACTGGCACTATGCAACAAGGTATCAGCAATGCACCACTGTAGGTCCAGTCATTACACCATGAGCTACTGGTCACCACTAGACAGTCCTCCCTTCAGCTAGTGCGGCTGCCTGCTGCTTCCCAGGCTGCTTGATGTGTTGGGGCTGTCCAAGCCTGCCCCTTGGCCCTGCCCCTTGGCCCTGGCCGCTCACCCCAGTCGCTCAAACTGCACCCGGTCCCCTGGCTTGAGGTGTGCCAGTCTGGGGCAGCCATAGCAGCCCGTCAGCGTCTGCAGCGACTCAGGGTTCAGGTCAGCCAGCCAGGCGTTGGGGTCCTCCAGCTTGGTCCTGGCCACCACATGGCCCTCACCATCGCGCTCGTACATCATGCCGGGCTCCTCGCTCTTGAACAACACGTCGTACAGGCGGGCCTGTGGGCGGGCAGCAGGAGGGGCCAGGCACCTTGAAAGCGAAGGTGGAGAGGCACATGAGTTGGTAGGGTGAAGGTTGGTATGGCCTGGACCTAGTAAGGTTAGGCTGGGATGCTTTAGATGGCGGTAGAGTCGCACTGAGTATGGGAGAAAGGGGAGGGGCCTGGGCGCAGACAGCCTGCGGGCAGCAGCCCCAGCCTACTGCCTGAGACCTGGCAGGAGGGGAGGAGGAGGCAGGGATGGCCGTGGTGCCTGGCATGCAGGAAGGGGGTGGTGGGCAGGGAGGGAGGGTGATGCAGCAGCTGGATTAGTGACAGGAGCGGCGGGCAAGGGGAAGAAGGTCTCGGACGTACCTCATCCTGTTCCTGCTCCCCCAGCCTCCCTGTCCTGCCCTTGCCAGCTCAGTCCCCGCCCTGCTAGCCTCCACACCCCCTCCCCTACTACCACCATTACCCTGACCCGGCCTCCCTACCACCTCCCCTGCCACCCCACCTGCCCTACCCTCCCAACTGGCGCTCCTCCCTCCTGGCCTGCCCCTCCCCTCCACCCCTCCCCTCCACCCCTCCCCTCCACCCCTCCCCTCCACCCCTCCCCTCCACCCCTCCCCTCCACCACTCCCCTCCACCCCTCCCCTCCACCCCTCACCTCCCCTCCACCCCTCACCTCCCCTCCACCCCTCACCTCCACCCCTCCCCTCCACCCCTCCCCTCCACCCCTCACCTCACCTCCACCCCTCACCTCCACCCCTCCCCTCCACCCCTCCCCTCCACCCCTCCCCTCCACCCCTCCCCTCCACCCCTCCCCTCCCACCCCCTGGCCTGACCCTCACCTCCAGCTTCAGCGGCTCCTGCCCAGGCCTTGGCTGCGCCACCCAGTTGAGCACTCCCTTGGGTGGCTTCTTGCTGCCCGGTGGAGACAGGTCCGCCTCCACCTGCACCTCCACCACCCGCCCGCTGCTGGGGTCGGTGCTGTGCCCCACATACTTGACAGGGTAGGCGTACCTTCAGCAGGGGGCAGGCCAGCAGGGCAGCACAGGGGCAACATGGAGGGCGCAGTGTCAGCATAGAGGGCATAGGGACAGCATGGAGGGCGTATGGGCAGGATGCAGGTACGTCATTTACCGGTGCATTTACTAGTCTACCCTTCACCCTGCCTGCCCTCCCTGCTGTCTGCTGGCTTCACTCCCTGTCATGGCCGTATGTCATGCGGCCTACCTGCCCCTGAGCCCACCCATGCCTCCTGCACCCCACCCCATCCCCTGCCCCTGCCCCTGCCCCTGCCCCTGCCCCTGCCCCTGCCCCTGCCCCTGCCCCTGCCCCTGCCCCTGCCCCTGCCCCTGCCCCTGCCCCTGCCCCTGCCCCTGCCCCTGCCCCTGCCCCTGCCCCTGCCCCTTGGCCCTGCCCCTGCCCCTGCCTTTGCCCTTGTCACCTGAGCATGGTGCTCTTTGCCATGCCCCAGAAGTCCTTATTGTCCTGCAGCCTGAAGTCCTTCTCCTCCATGAACGCAACGTGCGTGAAGGAGACCTGGGGCAGGCCAAGACCACACAGCTGAGCTAGAGCAGCAATACGCCCGCTGCCACACACTGTGCAGCTGTTGCAAGACCACGCAGAAGCTGGCTGGCCTTCCATGGCTGGATTTGCTGCCCTGGTTGCACTTGGCCTGATAGGGGCCTTGACCAAGACAAAGTAGCAAGACCACGCAGAAGCTGGGTAGAGCAGCATGCCGCAAGTGCTTCACCGACATCCAAGTGTCCTCAGCTGTAGCAACTGCATCAGCAGCAAATGAGTTAGCCGCAGCTGGAGCCTCTGCCTGCGGATGCCTACATGATGCCCAGTCCCACCCCAAAGCTGAGCTGTGAGGTGTGATTGGATCAGGACTTGTATCCAGGCAGCAATCCCTGCCCTTGTCCGAGCCATCAGCAAGCTGAGGGAGTGCTCCGTGCCAGGGGCAGAGCAGGTCCAATGGTTGCGTAGTGGTAGGCAACGGGAATGGTAGGCAGTTGTCAATGCGGTTCCGTGAGATATGAAATTAGTTGTCCGGGAAAAAGCAAGGGCGTGAAAAAGGAATGTTATGTCAAGTAACCCCTTGCCGCTGATGCTTGCGCGCTGAGCAGAGCTCACGAAGATGCTGCTCGCGCCCCCCCTGATCATCAAGCGCGTAGGAGCAGTAGTAACACCTACTCGAAATTGCCAGGCTCCTCCACCGTGTGCGCGCTCGGGGCGAGCGATGCGGCGTCTTCGTAGCGCCGCTGAAACCCCCTATGCTTGGCTCTGGGACGACAAAACCCTGGCGGACGCAACTTTGCTCCTGCACGTCGCGGGCAAGCCAGCCGGTGCGGCCTCTCCCGCCGCGCTACGAGTTCATCGCGCCGTGCTGGCTGCCCACAGCGAACGCTTCAGGACCATAGTGTTGGGCTGGGCTGACGGAAGCTCGCAGCGCGCGGCGGACTTCCAGCCATCCACCGCAGTGGCGCACTATAAAAAGACTGGCAGCCTGCCTGCGGGGCTCACTGCCCACCACCTCGCCCAGGTAATGCAGGCAGCGGGCAGGCGTAGAAGGTCCCACGATGTTGCCCGTTGTGGCAAAAACAAGTGTAGGCATCGGTAGCAGCGGAGAAGGAGGCGGAGAAGAAGGATGATGGTCAGAGTGGTGGGAGTAGGAAGTGTAGGATGTAGACATGTGTTGGGCACTACTGTGCAATGCAGGTGTGCGAAGAAGCCAATGCCAGGGGAAAGCTACAATGCGCTGAGGCATGCAACCAAGCCATGAGAGCTCTGGCTTTAAAAGAGGCGGTCAAATCCCAGCCTGTGCTGATCTGGCTGGAAGACACCTTTGACAGCTTGGAGATGTGTGACGCCGCCCGCTTGGTGGTGCGCTGCATGTACGAGGGAAAGCCGGCTGAGGAGGTGAAGGACCCGCTGACACTGGCCAGGGTGAGCACAAACAGACAGGAGACTTTGGCTCAGTATCTGCTAGCTGCCGACACTGCCAGCCCAGCGCCATAGAAATAGCCGGTCTTGCTGATGACCGGCATTTCCACATAGGACTCACTCATGCACGTGCTTGTCTCGCAGCTAAGCATCTGCCAAAACAGCGTCACATTACCTCTACCTTACTCTCTGCCTGTCACCTCCCATTGCCTGTCACTCACACCGCATGCCACCCGTTGCCCGCCTGTGCAGATGTGCTGTGTCGCAAAGCGTTGGGCGTCGTCCTCTATCGCTACCTCATGTTTGCAAAGACTTATTGACCTGCCGCCCCTACAGCTGCCAGCGGAGCAGCTGGTGCTGGTGCTGCAGACCCTGCCTGGCGATGGCGTAATGCAGAGTGAACACTACGGTTGGCAGGAGCATGTGCGCAGCCTCCTAGTCAGCCAGTATGGAGATGTCCACGCCGTCATCACCAGCGCCCAGCTGAGGACAACCTTCCAGCAGCTGCCCTTTGCAGCAGTGCAGCAGTGGGCAGGCAGCGATGAGTTGACAGTGGACAGTGAGAACAGCGTGGTGGAGCTGATCAGCCTGTGGATGGCTGGGCCGAGAGGTCGGGCCTGCTCATTGGGAGAGATGCACCGGCTGTCCTGCCTGGTGCGAGTGCAGCACCTCAGCCTAGGTGGGTCACAGGTCACACCTTCACCTAGCTGACAATAGCACTTGTATGCCGCTGCCAGGGTTCACGGGTTCTGGCGCCTGACGGTATGTCTGGCTTGTTGTGTGCATGCGCAGCTTACGCCCTGAGTCGACTGCCAGCATTGGACTGGTTTGAGATCCCTGGGGCATTTTCAGCTACGGTGGCGCAGGCAGCCTACTGTGGGTTTGGCATGACTGGCGTAGCTGACACAATTGAGGCCCCGCCCGCCTGGTCTGCTGCACCCCGCAAGCCTCTTGACCCTGCTGAGCTGCTGCGACGCACCACCATCCGCTGGGGTGTGCCCCGGCAGCAGCTGGTTGACCTGCTGGCCAGCGAGGACCTGACAGCCAAGGTCTGCTCAGAGCCGGTCTACTCTGCGGGAGCGGGCTGGAGGGTTTGTGTGGACCTACAAGAAAGTGGAGTGGACGTACAAAAGAGATCACCCTGGTGGCGGTACCGCGTTCGGGAGCATGCCCCAGGAATGGACGAGCCTGGCTTGTCCTTGAGCTGCTGCGGACAGCTGGTGACCTATGCTGAGTGTGATGGGTACTCCCTGGGTGCCCCACTGCAATACAACACAGCCATCAACTACGCTATTATGAAGGGACGGGACATGCCGTCCAGAGGAGACTGGACCTTTGCTTGGGTAGAGGATGAACGGGGCCACTCTTCAGTAGACGAGGCAATTAAGACAGCTGCTGAAGACGGACACATGCGTTACTAGATGTGTGACTCTTCTTTGCAGATCACCTCAGCCTTCCAAGTGGTGCACAAGGCCCAGCCCACAGTGGTGCCCTTTTAGTTTTTGAAGCGGCGTTAGGGGCACCACGGATGCTGCACTGTGCACATGTGGGGTGCGTGCTGTCAGTGTGTGCTGTCAGTGTGAGGAGAAATGCTACGGTTGGTGGGCTGTGTTGGTCTGGCCTTCTTTGTCTGCCTGTCCATTCTGTTGATGCACGGTCACATGTCTTCGGCTTTCTTGAGCCTTGGCACAGCAATGCATGCAAGTCATCTAGTATGACAAACAGAAGGATTAGAATGGAAAAGACTCAAGATCCTGCTGTGGACTGCATTGGCCCAGGTTCATGTAAAGGGTAAAGGTCTTATGTGGGCTCATGTGCCACGTCAACATGTGTCACATGTGTCGAATAGCCGTTAAACAGGCGGGCTCGAGGGATCGGGGCTGTGCAGCGGAACCAATGTAAATCCAACTGCACCTGACAAATAAACAGGCCATGGTTTACTGCGCTGCATAGCTCCGCCTTACCCCGGCACGACGGCGATGGGTTGACAGCTGGTGTGTCTTCGCAAGCCTGGTCAGCCCTGAAGCGTCAATACAGGTGCTGCGCAGGTGCTGGCTGGCCAGAGTGCGGGGAAGAGAGGCAGGGCAGGTCGATGAGAGCTACATGGCTCATGTGCTTGCATGCTACCAGGGAAGGCCAAGAGGTGCTGCAGCTGGAAACAGGTACTGGGCCTGTCCAGATGCTGTCATGCTGAGCCAACTTCTCATGGTGTCAGCAGCCGAAACAACCACTCAGGCAGCGATACAACATTGCCTCTAGCCAATCTGGGTGCCATCATGGCCCAGGACAGGGCGGTTGAGCCAGTGGGGCTGGCAGCGGCCAGTGCGCCCCTGCTATGGCAGAAGAGTCAGTAGGGCCAGCAGGGCTAGGGCAAAGGTCCATAGTGGCAGGTGCACCTGGCTCTGGACCCATTGCCAGGACTGGGTGCACTCAGATGGTGCACTGCATGCACACCACTGGAGGGCTGGCTTGTTGCAGCACCAAGCCATCGCATCCATCTTGCCAAAGAGTATGCTCCAAAGCATCAAGTGTCCTGCATGTCCATGTTTGCCAGAGGGTGGGTGGTGGGTCCCCAGGGACTGTTGCTGGGCAAGTCTGGGGTTCGCGACATGGGACGACCCATATGGCCTCACGCTGCTGGTCAGTCCGGGTATCAGGGCCGCCTGGGACACCCCTCCCCTCACACTGGCCTCCCAGCCCCTGAGGCAGCGCGAGGCTGTGCTGCTGAGTGTGTTGCTGCATGGCACCCTGTTTGGCCTGATGTCAGGCGGCTGCTTCCTGCTGCTGGGCTGGCTGTGCTGGCGGGCGTATGGCCAGGCCTTCCTGGACCAGGCCTTCCTGCACCACCTCAGCCGCCAGGACCACCGGTGAGCAGAGCGGGGTGTGTGGACAGCGCCTGCTACAGCATCAAGCACCATCAGCACCTGCAGCATGCAAGGCACACAAGGCAGGGTGATGACCAGGAAGCGTAGCCGGTGATCAGGCATAGCCAGTGAAGGCAAAGGCTGGGGGCTGGGTGAGGGCTGATGGGTGAGGGCAAGCTGAGGCAGGGGGAGCTGGCAGGGGGAGCTGGTGAGGGCGGGGCAGTGGAGGAAGGGTTTGGGAGAGTGGACAGGGACACGTGGCATGTGAGGCTAGCCGGGGTAGGCATATGCGCACACATCGTCACACACAGTCATGCCAAAAGCATGTGCCATGATGCAGGCCTTGCTCCAGCAGTTGCCAAAAGCAATTGTGTAGTTCCTAGTGTAGAAGCTTGGTGTGTGTTGCCAGTGCTGGGACGGCCTGTTGCCCACCTGCCTGCAGCCACAACTTCTCCATCTACTTCTACGACATCTACTTGTCCTATGCGGCCCACCCCCCTCCCAGTCCAGGCACCTGCTCAGAGCCTTGGGGCAGCAGCCAGCAGCCTGGACCCCCTGAGGACCCGGCAGCCCTCCCCCCTGACAGCCCCCTGGCCGCCCTGCCCCCTGACCTGGCTGCTCAGCTGCCCCCCAGCCTGCAGTGGGTGGTGGCGCTGGCCATGCTGCTGCTCAGCCCCAGGCTGCTGGCCTTCCTGCCGCAAGTCCTGGCGCTGGCTGTGCTGAGCTGGCGGCTGCATGAGGAGCTGCCGCTGGCCTGGCTGGCACAGACCCTGGCATTCGTGGCCCTCAACAAGGTAGGCCGGGCCAGGAAGAGGCAGCGGAGGGGGGGCGGGCGGGCTCACTGCAGCAGCAGCGTGTAAGGTGTGGGGTGGGGAGGAGGGGGTATGGGAGGAAGGAGCGGTGAGGGGTGGGTGGAAGGGGTTGGATCAGCTAATGCAGCTGCCAACACAGCTGTACAGTGGACCGGAGCAGGAGCTGGGAGGTGACCTCTGTTGCCATCTGTGCCAAGCTAGGCAGCTCAATGGCCAGGGGGGCGGAAAGGGGCAGGGAGGGGGACGGCAAGGAGAAAGGGCGGATGGGTAGGTCCAGGGCGGCAGGGCGAGCGAACCTGCAGTGTGGCACCTGCGAAAGCTGGCGAGGGAGCCAGCATGTGTGAGAGCATGTGTGAGAGCAAGTGGCATGTTGATGCATTACATGCCTACTGATGCTGGTGTTTGTGTCAGGTGTGCACTGCCCAGTACTTTGTGTGGTGGCTGAGCCTGGTGCCCCTGGTGCTGCAACACATGGCCTGGCCGCCCCCGCGTGGCCTCCTGCTGGCTGCTGGGGCCTGGGCGGCTGCGCAGCTGCACTGGCTGGCATGGGCATACCAGCTGGAGTTCCAGGTGCGCAGGGGCTGGCCATACGGGACAAAAAATGACTGTGGGCTGCCAAGGTCCTGGCAGCTTTTCTGACTTGGATCTTTAACAATGGGTTGGCTGACTCCACTCTTTACACGAGGCCATGTTCCTTAGGTGGCCACATCACCCTGCTCGAAGTTGCTGTGGCCACATACCCGCCGTTCCCACACAAGCTCCTTTGTGTGCCCGGTGCGTGCATGCCGCAGGGTCAAACCGTGTACTTGATGGTCTGGGCCGCAGGCCTCGTGTTCCTGGCTGCGAATGTCCTGGTGTTGGTGCAGCTCCTCCGACACACACAGCCGAAGATGAGCTTCTTGCGCTGCAGTCTCCAAGCTGACTACTGCAGCTTAGTCAGGCTGCAGACCTGGTCAGCAGGGCGCGGCTGCACTCGTAGGGTGCCGGGACGGGCTGCGCAGCTGCAAGAGTTCGATGCCCCTGCCCCTTGGAGCCCCGCCCTCCTGCCCCTCACCTTCCACTCCATACCCCTGACCCTTGCCCCCGACCACTGCCCCCCGCCCCCTGCCGAACGCCTGTCCTCTCCCACCCCCTACCTCATTCTGTGCCCTCCATCTGTACTTGCAACCTCATACTTGCAAATACGAAAGGATTCCTGCATGGGCGACTCCTCCCTATGTTTTTGAACCTCCTCAGCGTTGTTTGCAGTGCATGGTGTACTGCATCAGAGCTGGCAAGGAATGTGGTGAGCTACAGCGCAGGGCGCAGTCGCCCAGTGTGTGCCACAGGGAAGCCTGGCAGCTGAGGCCAGTCAAGAAGGAGCTCATGTAAGCCCAAAGGCCACCTTCCACACAAGGATAGGCGAGTGACCACGGTAAACCTGGGTAGACATGGCTACCGCTGCCTGCTGGTGGTACAAAGCAGATCCAAAGCAGGTCCAAAACACACACCTGACACTAAGAGATTACCCATGTGGCTAACACACATCACCCAGGGCATGTGCCTGGGCACAGCTTGCAGTGCACGAGGTGTGTGCTGCTGGGGCACAATGCCGAGCAGCTTTGATGGTTAGGTAGATGAAGGGCTATCACGCACTCTACAGATGCCTGCTTGGACAAGACCACACAGTGCTTGCCAAGGCAGCCAACGAACAAACTGCCACCAGCCAAACACCACGTGCGTGCGCCAGTGAGGCAAGTAGACACACGAGAAAACCCTAACCGTGTAAGCCCCGTCGGTTGAGCCCCGCCGGTATGCCAAAGAACGCGAAGCACCATGCAGGTAAGCCAGTGAAACCACTGAAGCCCGAGAAATTCTAGCCGTGAAAAGGGGCGAAGTTCCGAGGAACCCTACTGCCGCTCTTGACATCGCTCGCACTGCGTGGCGGGGCATTGGCATATCTTGTCGCTAGGCGTCGAGGAGCAGGAGCAGGAGCGGGGCTCTTCACCCCAGCTGGAGCGATGCCGCCTTGTTTAAGAGGAACTCAGCCCCTGTTCGCCTGGCTTTGGGGAGATGAAGCACTCGCAGACGCGATCCTGCATCTGCGTGTAGCGGGTCAGCCAGCCCATACGCCAGGGTGCGTCGCGCTGACAGTACATCGCGCCGTGCTGGCTGCCTACAGCGAGTACTTCAGAGCAAGGCTGCTGCGCTGGAACGGCAGCGCGTCGCAAACTGGTGCCGACTTCCAGCCCACCAGTGCAGTGGCGCAGTTTGCCGAGACTGGCAGCCTGCCTTTAGGGCTCATTGTCTCCCAGCTGGCTCAGGTGAGGAGGGGAGATGGCAGGCTGTAGCTTTGCAAGAGAAGGGTTGTAATAACAATCGGGTGTTTTAGCTTTTGTGGACAGTATGGTGCTGACAGCATCCTTGTTGTTCACGATGCAGGTGTGCAAGGAGGCCAAGGTTCAGAAGGCTCCCCACTGCGTTCAGGCATGCGGCCAGGCCTTTGCAAAACTAGCTTTGGGGGAGCTGGGCAGTCCCCAGCCCCCTCTACTTTGCATCGAGGAGACATTTGCAAGCAAAGATAAGTGCGACGCCGCCCGCTTGGTGGTGCGCTGCATGTATGAGGGGGAGCTGGCTGAGGAGGTGAAGGACCCACTCACACTGGCCAGGGTGAGCTCAACCAGACATGAGACACTCAATGCACCTTGGCACACCTGGCACACCCCGCTAGATCAAACTAGTACCATTCCATGACACATAGCAGTAAGCCACGGCTATTTGCGCATATCCCCACACGATCAAACCATCACCACCTGTGCTGTGCAGGTGTGCCGTGTGGCTGAGCGCTGGGCCTTCTTACCCCTCTCCAGCTCATGCCTACAGAGGCTGGTTGACCTGCCGCCCTCACAGCTGCCAGCGGAGCAGCTGTACCAGGTGCTAAGGACCTTGCGTGACAGCTGTGCCATGCTGCCTGAGCACCAGCCGTGGCAGGACCGGGTGCACAGCCTGGCAGGAGAACTCAATGCCCTTCCTTTACTGCTGCACCTGTACGGGGATGTCCACGCCGTCATCACCAGCACCAAGCTGAGGACAACCTTCCAGCAGCTGCCCTTTGCAGCAGTGCAGCAGTGGGCAGGCAGCGATGCGTTGACAGTGGACAGCGAGAACAGCGTGGTGGAGCTGATCAGCCTGTGGATGGCTGGGCCTATCGGCAAGAAGTGCTCTTGGGGCGAGACAGAGCAGCTGTCCTGCCTGGTGCGGGTGCAGCACCTCAGCCCAGGTGGGTGGCTGACTAGAGCACAGCAGGGTGGTCAACTGCTTACTTATTATGCTATGGGTGCGACACCGGCACAGGTGCAGAATGTGAAAGACAGAGAGTGGTGCTTGTGCCCCCACCAAACTGCCTACCTGACTGCATGTGGCTGACTGCCTGTCTCTTGTCATGTGCAGCCTATGCTCAAGGCCGGTTGCCTACACTGGACTGGTTTGACATCCCTGAAGTACTCACTGCTGTGGTAGTACAAGCAGCCATCTGTAAGTGCATGAGCGGGGTAATGACCTGGGACGAGGCCCCTGATGCCTGGTCTGCTGCACCCCGCAAGAAGCTCAAACAAGCTGAGCTGAAGCGACGCACCACCATCCGCTGGGATGTGCCCCGGCAGCAGCTGGTTGACCTGCTGGCCAGCAAGGACCTGACAGCCAAGGTCTGCTCAGAGCCAGTCTACTCTGCAGGGGCGGGCTGGAGGGTGTACCTGAACCTGAACAAGGGCACACAGGATGAGGCTGGCTTCAATCTGGGCTGCTGGGGCCAGTTGGTGACCTATGCCGAGTGCAGTGGCCGTGCCCTGGGCGCCAAACTGCCACATGGCACACCCATCAAGTTTGTCATCACCAAGGGCGACACTCTGGATACTGCTTGGACAACCAACTGGGTCCAAGATGGCATGGGCTACGATTCAGTTCTTGGTGCTCACGTAAACACCGCCGCTGACCTTGAGCCATTCCTGGACAAGGGCAGCCTACCGATCACTGGAGCTTTCCTAATCATGCACAGGCCTTGAGCATAGTAAGCCCGGGCGAGCTGTCATAAACAACTGTCATAAACAGCAAGCTGTCATGGCACAAGCAACTACTGCAGTGCTGCGTTGCAGTGTAGTTGAAGGATGGAATGTGCAATAATCATGCAGGACCCCTTGCCTATGATAGGCAAGTATGTGAAACTCTAGTTGGGTTGTTGTGGTTGCACATGTTGCCCATCTCAAGGTGCATGGTGCGGTAATGACTCCGCCCCGCCCCGCCCCAGCTGGGAATGTCCACGCCCATTATCACACTTGAGCGTCGCTGCAGCCGCAGTCGCTGGCATACAACAGCCTACGCGTCAGCAGCAGCAGTCGACACGTTGAACGGTCGATGCAATGTGGCGCAAGAGCAGTTGGCAGGTGGGGGTGCGGTCTTCGCTGGTCGTTACACTGGTCGTTACATTTAACATGCCCACATGACGGGTTATCTACGACAGCTTCAACATAACAGATGTGGTATGTGTGTGACAGCTTCACTACAACAGATGTGGCTTGCAAAGCATATAGCCTGCTCCTGGGCTGCAGTCAGTGCTGCGGCCTCTGGCTGCCCGGGGGGGGGCAGCTTGTGCAGCCTGGCCCTGGGCTGCATTTGCTGGGGGGCCACACCTGCTGGTCCAGCCTGACCCTAGGCTCCTTACCATCATAGCAGACACCTGCCCCCTTGCCATCAAGACAGAGGACACCACACAGTTGTTCAACTGTTAGCTGCTCAGCCTCTCCTTGCCTAGTGGCTGCACCCGTACCTACGCCTGCACCCCTGACCCCCAGCTCTACTGCTCCCCTGTTCCCTCTCAACTGCTGTTGTCAATCCCACAACAACAACCTGTCAAACTGTGGATGGCCTTGGCTTACTACAGCTGATCTGCAAGCGCAAACGCATTGGATTGCCCCCACGCCAGCCTCAACCCACCACTGATCTTCTCCCCCGTCCCATCCCATTGGTGCATGGCAGGTGCAGCTCGCTGTTCGCTGTTTACAGCCAGGAGGCAGCTGGCACAGGGCAGATGCAGCCTGGTGTAAGCAGCTCAGGCCCTCAAGACCCAGCCTAACAGCCTAGCACCCCATATGTTTGCTGCAGGGTTCATCGTCACACATATGACCCCTCTCCCCTTTTTCTCCTCCCCCCCCCCTCACCCACTAGTATCACCCACTACCACCTCATGACCCGCAACCCCCTCCCAGTCCATCACCCCAGCTACCTTGCATCCCTCCCTCCCTCCCCCTCCCACGCCGCACCGCCCCTCTCTTATCAGCGGTAGGGTTGCTGCTGGTGGGCTTGCTCCAGCCGATCCTGCTGGTGTTGGTCTTGCTGCTGCTACTGCTGCTGCTAGGCGCTGGATGGGGCGACTGGGCTGGCAGCACCGGGATAAATGCTGAGCAGGCGGCGCAGGAGCAGCAGGCAGGCAGCCAACAGGCACCTTGGGCCCTGAAGCTTGCAGGCTGCAGAGTGCTGCTGCACCTCCAGCAACACACAAGATGAGTGGCAGACTGTGTGGCAGGTTGGACAGCGTGCAGCGTTTGTCATGCTTGCTGACCCTATGCCAGCCCTACCCTACTCCCCCTCCCCCTTCCCCCTCTCTCCCCCTCCCCCTCCACTAATCATCTCATCCCCACCCTAAACCCACAGGAGCATGGCAGGTGCAGCCTGGTGGCAGCAGCCAGGAGCCAGCTGGTGACTGTCAGGTGTAGCCAGGAGGCAGCACTGCTGTGCCACTAGGTGTCCTTGCTGGCCTCTTCTCTCCTCTCCTCTCCCCTTTCTTCCCACTCACCTTGCCCTGACAGCGTTCCAATGCAGCCCCCTCCCTACCCTACTCACCACCACCACAGCCACCACCACCACAGCTACCACCTCCCAAGCCATCAACAGCAGCCTCAAGCACCCCTTCCCCTTCTCTATGGCCTACGTCTAACGGTTAGAAGCTGCCACCACCTCCTTGGTGTTCCCACTGGCCTGCTTGAAGCCCTGGCCACCATGCGCATGGGCCTGCATGATGAGGATGAAGATGATGAAATGGAGGGTGGGTGGCGGGCAGGTTGGCACATTCTTATTATATCACTAGTAGTGAGTAGGGAGTCGCCAGGTGAGCAATGACCTGCACATACCATTAGACAGGAAACCTAACTGCTCCCAACCAGCAAGTGCAGCTGCCAGCTGTCACTGCTGAAGCTTGCACCAAGTTTGCTGCCAGGCAAACACCCATCAAATAGCTACATGGAGCTGTACTCCTCTCACACTGTGTGTGACTACACAGGGTGGTCATACGGAAATGGCCACATGCCAGCCCGCCTGATCAGCAGCAGCAGCAGCGATGTGGTCATTGTTGTTGCCTTAACATGCAATGTCGACTGTCAGGTGACCTCAACACCGCTGATGCCCCGCTGCTAATGCTGCTGCCAACCAGGAGTCACCACCTCCCAGGGCATTGCCATGCCTGCCGTACCTACGCCTGCACCCCTGACCTCCAGCCCCCTGCTACTGTCCCTTGCTCCATCACCTTCTGATGCTCCTCCTGCTCCTCCTGTTCCCTCTCAACTGCTGTTGTCAATCTCACAACAACAACCTGTCAAACTGTGGATGGCCTTGGCTTACTACAGCTGATCTGCAAGCACAAACGCATTGCTTGGCCCCACCCCTACCTCACCACACCACTGATCTTCTCCTTCCAACCCATTACCCTCCCCAGCCCCCGTCCCACCCCATTGGCGAATGGCAGGTGCAGCTCGCTGTTTACAGCCAGGACACATTGGCACAGCTGGCACAGGGCAGATGCAGCCTGGTGTGAGCAGCTCAGGCCCTCAAGACCCAGCCTAACCGCCGGCACGCCATATGCATGCTGCAGGTCGCCATGAGTTATCGTCACACATATGACCCCTCCCCCCTTTTCTCCCCCCCCTCCTCGCCCACCACCATCACCCACCACCACCTCATGACCCACAACCACCATTATCCCACCCCCTCCCAGTCTATCACCCCACCTACCTTGCATCCCTCCCTCTCCCTCCCTCCTACGCCACACCGCCCCCTCTCTTATCAGCAGTAGGGTTGCTGTTGGTGGGCTTGCTCCAGCTGATCCTGCTGATGTTGGTCTTGCTGCTGCTGCTGCTGCTGCTGCTGCTGCTGCTGCTGCTGCTGCTAGGTGCTGGATGGGGCGACTGAGCTGGCAGCACCGGGATAAACGCTGAGCAGGCGGCGCAGGCGCAGCAGGCAAGCAGCCAACAGGCAGCTCGGGCCTTGAAGCTCACGGGCTGCAGTGAGCTGCTGCACCTCCAGCAACACACAAGATGAGTGGCAGACTGTGTGGCAGGTAGGGCTGCATGCAGTGTTGTCATGCTTGCTGACCCTATGCCAGCCCTACCCCACTACCCATCCCCCTTTCGCCTCTCTCCCCCTCCCGCTCCACTAATCTTCTCATCCCCAACCTAACCCCAATGGAGCATGGCAGGTGCAGCCCGGTGGGAGCTGTACCATGCGGTGAGCAGCCATGTGGCAGCTGCTGTGTCAGCCATGTGCCAGCTGCAGCATGGCATGCCACAACCCAGTGTTGCGCCATGACTCAATATTGTGTCATGACATTCTGCTTAAGTTCCCAGCTAGCTTAAAGGCTGAAGGGTGCCTCTTTTGGTTTTGTTGTATTGGTCAAGAATTCGACAGCCAGGGGTGGCTTCTTCATTGGTCGCTTTGTCCACTCCTGACCACAACGCGACCTGACGCGACCTTCTAGACCCTTCACATGCCCAGTTTAATGATGGTTATAATGATGGCGTTGGCTTGTCAGCCCCAGCAGGTCCAATGACTTCAGCCTGGTAGGCAAGGTCAGGGTGGAGGAGCAGCGATCCTAGCAGCAGTGCCTGTAACTGCCAGCCCGACACTGCCAGCACCAGCAGCCTGCCTGCCGACCACAACCAGCAGCAGAAGCAGAAGACCTCGCGTCCTCGCGTCCCCGGGTGATATGGGATAAGTTGTCCGGGAAAAAGCAAAGCCGTGAAAAAGGTACGTGTGTTGATGAAGACCTTTCCGATGCTGCTTGCGCGCTAAGCAGAGCTCACGATAATGCTGCTCGCGCATCCCATGATCATCAGGCGCGTAGGAGCAGTAGCAACACCTACTCGGAAGTGTCAGGCTGCTCCACCGTGTGCGCGCTCGGGGCGAGCGATGCAGCCTCTCCGTAGCGCCGCTAAAACTCCCTACGCTTGGCTCTGGGAGGACAAAACCCTGGCGGACGCGACTCTACTTCTGCACGTAACGGACAAACCAGCCGGTGCGACCTCTCCCGCCGCGCTACGAGTTCATCGCGCCGTGCTGGCTGCCCACAGCCAGCACTTCAAGACCAGAGTGCTGCGATGGGCTGACGGCGAAGCGCAGCGGGCGATAGACATCCAGCCATCCATCGCAGTGGTGCATTTCATCGAGGCTGGCAGCCTGCCTGCGGGGCTCACTGTTCACCAGCTTGCCCAGGTGATGCAGGCAGCTGGCAGGGCGGCGGAGGGCCCGCCATTTTGCCCATGTTGTAACAGAGTGACGAAGGAATTCTTAAGCACCCACTGGGTACTGCCATGCGATGCAGGTTTGCAAAGAAGCCAAGGCCAGGGATAAGCTGCAGTGCGCTGAGGCATGCAGCCAAGCCATAGTAGCCCTGGCTTTGAAAGAGGTAGACAAAGCCCAGCCTGTGCTGCCCTGCCTGGAGGAGACTTTCAACAGCCTGGAGATGTGTGATGCCGCCCATCTGGTGGTGCGCTGCATGTACGAGGGGAAGCTGGCTGAGCAGGTGGAGGACCCCCTGACATTGGCCAGGGTGAGCCCACATGCTTGCTGACCTCCTCATGCACCATATGCAGGTATCACATACATAGCGTTGAACAAAGCACTGTTTTGCATGTATTGTATAACATTGAGCAGGGTGAGCCTGCAGCACCAGGGGCGTCACTGCCAACCCATCACCATAGTCCTAGCCTGTATTGCCAATAACCAGCAATTCCATTCATAGCAGCATCACACTATTCCAAGCAGCGTTACTCTCTGTCTGACACCCAACATTGCCTGCCACTGGCACCTCATGCCGTCGGTGGCCTGCCTGTGCAGGTGTGCCACGTAGCAGAGCGCTGGGCATTCTCCTCCCTCTCTTCCACTTGCCTGCAGCAGCTGATTTGCCTGCCACAGCTGCCAGCAGAGCAGCTGGTGCTGGTGCTGCAGACCCTGCCTGACAGCTGTGCCCTGCTGCCTGAGCACAAGAAGTGGCAAGAGCTTGTCCTATGCCGTATTTTGAGCCTATTTGGGGACGTCCACGCCGTCATCACCAGCGCCCAGCTGAGGACAACCTTCCAGCAGCTGCCCTTTGCAGCAGTGCAGCAGTGGGCAGGCAGCGATGCGTTGACAGTGGACAGTGAGAACAGCGTGGTGGAGCTGATCAGCCTGTGGATGGCTGGGCATATTGGCAACAAGTGCTCTTGGGGCCAGGAAATGCAGCTGTCCTGCCTGGTGCGGGTGCAGCACCTCAGCCCAGGTGGGTGGCATGGGCAGTACTATAGCAGTACCAGAGCTGGCATAGCTGACTACACAGCGCAGCGGGGTTGTATAGCACAGCGGGGTTGTGGTTGCTTTCTTACCATGCCAAGGATGGTACTCAGGTGGACGATCACATGAAGCTCTGTGTGGGTCATACAAGAATCTAGCAGCAGTGTGATAACAGGACTGGCGAAAGGGGGATCATTGCATGTTTGTCCACCAAACTGCCTACCTGACTACATGTGGCCGCCTGCTTGCCTTGTGTCGTGCGCAGCCTATGCTCAAGGTCGTTTGCCCACACTGGACTGGTTTGGTATCCTTGGGGCACCCACTGATGTGGTAGCCCAAGCAGCCTCCTGTGGCTCTGGCATGAGCGGGGTAATGAACAGGGACGAGGCCCCTCATGCCTGGTTTGCTGCACCCCGCAAGCAGCTTGCTCACTTGAAGCTACTGCGGCGCACCACAATCCGCTGGGATGTGCCCCGGCAGCAGCTGGTTGACCTGCTGGCCAGAAAGAACCTGACAGCCAAGATCTGCTCAGAGCCAGTGTACTCTGCAGGGGCGGGTTGGAGAGTGTACCTGGACCTGAACAAGGGCACACAGGATGAGGCTGGCTTCACTCTGGGCTGCTGGGGCCAGTTGGTGACCTATGCCGAGTGCAGTGGCCATGCCCTGGGCGCCAAGCTGCCACATGGCACACCCATCAAACATGTCATCACCAAGGGCGACACTCTGGATACTGCTTGGACAACCAACTGGGTCCAAGATGGCATGGGCTACGATTCAGTTCTTCATGTATGCTTAAACACCGCTGCTGACCTTGAGCCATTCCTGAACAAGGGCAGCCTACAAATCACTGGAGCTTTCCAAGTCATCAACAGGCCTTGTGCATAGTATGCCCTGGTAAGCTGCCTCAGCTGGGCACAAGAATTTGCTGCAGTGCTGTTTTGTGTTGCAGGATGAAGTGTTGAATGATTATGTACTTGTAGTCTGCAGGACCCCCAGGCCTATGTGAAGCAAGTATGTGCCGCTTTGTGGTTCGTTAGGCAACGGTGGCACAGAATACTTTCAGCAGCCGCCCCGCCCCGCCCCGCCCCGCCCCGCCCCGCCCCGCCCCGCCCCGCCCCGCCCCGCCCCGCCCCGCCCCGCCCCGCCCCGCCCCGCCCCGCCCCGCCCCGCCCCGCCCCGCCCCGCCCCGCCCCGCCCCGCCCCGCCCCGCCCCGCCCCGCCCCGCCCCGCCCCGCCCCGCCCCGCCCCGCCCCGCCCCGCCCCGCCCCGCCCCGCCCCGCCCCGCCCCGCCCCGCCCCGCCCCGCCCCGCCCCGCCCCGCCCCGCCCCGCCCCGCCCCGCCCCGCCCCGCCCCGCCCCGCCCCGCCCCGCCCCGCCCCGCCCCGCCCCGCCCCGCCCCGCCCCGCCCCGCCCCGCCCCGCCCCGCCCCGCCCCGCCCCGCCCCGCCCCGCCCCGCCCCGCCCCGCCCCGCCCCGCCCCGCCCCGCCCCGCCCCGCCCCGCCCCGCCCCGCCCCGCCCCGCCCCGCCCCGCCCCGCCCCGCCCCGCCCCGCCCCGCCCCGCCCCGCCCCGCCCCGCCCCGCCCCGCCCCGCCCCGCCCCGCCCCGCCCCGCCCCGCCCCGCCCCGCCCCGCCCCGCCCCGCCCCGCCCCGCCCCGCCCCGCCCCGCCCCGCCCCGCCCCGCCCCGCCCCGCCCCGCCCCGCCCCGCCCCGCCCCGCCCCGCCCCGCCCCGCCCCGCCCCGCCCCGCCCCGCCCCGCCCCGCCCCGCCCCGCCCCGCCCCGCCCCGCCCCGCCCCGCCCCGCCCCGCCCCGCCCCGCCCCGCCCCGCCCCGCCCCGCCCCGCCCCGCCCCGCCCCGCCCCGCCCCGCCCCGCCCCGCCCCGCCCCGCCCCGCCCCGCCCCGCCCCGCCCCGCCCCGCCCCGCCCCGCCCCGCCCCGCCCCGCCCCGCCCCGCCCCGCCCCGCCCCGCCCCGCCCCGCCCCGCCCCGCCCCGCCCCGCCCCGCCCCAGATCTTCTCCAAGACCCGCAACCGCCTAGCTCTGGAGAGTGCGAAGAAGATCGCATACATCCGGGGTAACAGCAATGCAGAAATGAAGGTGGTGGTGGTGGTGAGGAGGTGGTGCTGTCACAAGCATGCCTGGAGGTGGAGGACGAGAAGGAGGTGATGAGGTGCAAGAGTAGGAGCACATGGCCACACATGCGTGGCACACATGAATGGTCGAGTAGGAGCCCATGGCTGACCACACAATTGCACCCATGCACCCAGGGGTTTGGACACATGCGCTGGCATATAGATGTGTCACGACACTGCTGTTGGTTGAGACTCTGAACATGCTTACCCCAAGCGGGCGTATCTATACTTGTTGTGCACCAAACTGCATACTTACTTTCGCAAAATGATGACCCTGCCCCTACGGACGACCCTACGGAACTACGAATACTGTAAATACGTATGTATATATCGTCGCTCTAGCCGCCACATACGGATCTGGCCAACCCCACTCATGTGGGCTCATGTGCCACGTCAACAGCCTAAGGCCTTTCGCGCTGCACAGCCTAAGGCCTTTCGTGCTGCTTTATCTAACCCACATATTCACATATCTGCGCCACGGCCGTGCAACAAAATCAATGTTGACTACCGGCTGCAGGCTCGACACCTCAGTAGACCATGGCTTATAGCGCTGCATAGCTCCGCCTCCCCCTAACATCACAGCCATGACGGCAGTAGGAGTACAACTGGTGTGTCCACGCGAACCTGGTCAGTCCTGAGCCGCTGATGCAGGTGCCAGCCAGGTGCTGGGAAGAGAAGCAAGGCAATGTGAGCGACATAGCCCATGCGTTCTTATGGTACCATTGAAGGCCAGGAGCTGCTGCAGCTGGCAACAGGGGCTGGGGCTGTCCAGCTGCCTCATCGTGTTGTCAGCAGCCGACACAACCTCTCAAGCAGCAAGACGACCACAATTGCCCCAGGCAGTCGTTGCCTGCAGCTGTGCTGGGCTTTTTTTTTTACCCCAGTATAGGGGTGGGCGAGCCAGTCCCAATGACAGTCCCAATGGCAGTCCCAATGGCTGGGGAGTCAGTCGGGCCAGCAGGGCTAGGGCAGAGGTCCATGGTGGCAGGTGCAGCTGGCTCTGGGCCCACTGCCATGGCTGGTTGCACACAGATGGTGCACTGCATGCACACCATTGGAGGGCTGGCTGGTTGCTGCACAAGGCCAACGCAGCCACAGCTGTTGGTCGCACACCAGCCTCAACCAGCGTGTCCTGCCACCGAGTATGCTCCAAAGCATGAAGTGCCCTGAATGACCACGTCTGCCAAGTTGGAGGGTGGGTTCCCAGGGGCTAGTGAGGGCCTGGTATTCGACTGCTGGACTGCATTCTGCTGGACCAATCTGGGTTCTGCCACGTGGGGCATGGCGCATGGAGTAGCTGCTGAGTGCACAGAGCCTGGCCTTGTGCTACCTGCCGTTCACTGCCTGCGCCTTGGCCTGCTCCACTGCCAGTGGCACGGAGGCCTTCAGGGTCACGGTGCGGTTCACCACCAGGCGGCCTGGGGCGGTGTCAGGGTCCACGCGGAAGAAGCTGCGCAGGGAGGAGGCAGGGGCACATGAGCCAGGACTAGGAGGAGGAGGGAAAGCAGTGGGAGGGGCGAGGTGGGCAGAGCGGTGGCGTGCGATGCGGGTAATCCAGGACGAGGAGGCGGGAAAGAAAGAAAGAAGTTAAGGGAGAGGGTGGGAAGAGTAGCGGCGTGTGGCGTGTGGCGTGGGCAAACAAGATGTGGAGACCACTACTGGTTGGCCAGGAGTTGAGGGCATGGGGAGGAGGGGGACAAAGATAGGGAGCAGCAGGCCCCCAGCCCAGCCCCCGACCCTGCCGCCACAAGGGGTGAAGGCAGACTAAGCCCGGTGCCAGGCCAAGAAGGAGAAGGAAGAGAAGCATTGATGTGGTGATGAGGAGGGATGTGGAACAAAACGTAGAGATCAGAACCTTGTGACCACCACTGCACATCACCAAGCGCCTGCTTGTCCCTACCCCTGCTCCCTGCCCCGTCCCCAGCTCCTCCCCATGTCCCCTGCCCCTTGGCCCCTGCCCCTTGGCCCTTCCCCTTGGCCCTGGCCGCTTACCCCAGTCGCTCAAACTGCACCCGGTCCCCTGGTTTGAGCTGTGCCAGCCTGGCGCAGCCGTAGCAGCCCGTCAGCGTCTGCAGCGAGTCAGGGTTCAGGTCAGCCAGCCAGGCGTTGGGCTCCTCCAGCTTGGTCCTGGCCACCACATGCCCCTCAGCATCGCGCTCATACACCATGCCGGGCTCCTCGCTCTTGAACAACACGTCGTACAGCCGGGCAGCAGGAGGGGCCAGGCACCTTGCGGGGAAAGGTGGCTTGGCACCTGGGGCAATATGGTGAAGGGTGGTAGGGTCTGGACCTATTCGGGTTAGGATGCTTTGGATGGCAGTAGAGCTGCATTGAGTGCTAGAGAGAGGGAGGAGAGGCCTGGGAGCAGACAGCTTGAGGGCAGCCTGTTGCCAGGGACCTGGCTGGAGGAGGCAGGGATGGCTGTTGAGCCTGGCTGGCAGCCAAGGGGTGGTGGGCAGGGAGGGAGCAGCGGGCAAGAGGAAGGAGGTCCCAGACGGAGTAAAATCAGCAGCGGCAGTGGCGGCAGCAGCAGTAAAGGCTGTGCTTGCATGTGCTTTCTTCCAGCCTTTCCCCAACACCTCCCTGTTCCTTACATGAAGCGGCGGGTGTTTGCTTGGCTATGGGACAACGACACTCTCTCAGATGCCACTCTGAATCTGTGCGTAGCGAACAAGTCTATCGATGCACCCTTCTCTGCCTCGCTCCCGGTGCATTGCGCTCTGCTAGCCGCCCACAGCGAGTACTTTAAAGCCAGGCTGCTGCGATGGCCCAGCAGCGGGTCGCAGTGTGCTGCCAGCTTCCAGGCCTCGACCGTTGTGGCGCACTTTGCCAAGACAGGGAGTCTGCCTTCAGGACTCAATGCCAGCCAACTAGCTCAGGTAAGTCAGATGTTGAACTGGTCAGATGTTTAAGACCGAGTTTTCTGAGGGCTTGACATGGCTCACCCACCTGTACTGACCATGGTGACAAGGTGTTGCAAATATCATGCATTGCAGGCATGTAAGGAGGCTAAGGCCCAAGATGACTTGCGCTGCGCTGAGGCATGCAGCCAGGCCCTGGTAGACCAGGTTGTGGAGCAGCCTGAACCCAGCCACCTCCCTACACCTTGTTTGGAAGAGACCTTTGACAGCCAGGCTGAGTGTGACGCCGCCCGCTTGGTGGTGCGCTGCATGTATGAGGGGGAGCTGGCTGAGGAGGTGAAGGACCCACTCACTTTGGCCAGGGTGGGTGGCAGCAGTAAGCCTTGGCTAGTCGCACACCTGGCAAACCCCACACGATCAAACCAATGGGGACTACGTCTACTCAGGGACCACTCAGCCCATTGCTGATCCCCCAATGCACATGCATTATATGACACTGGCCAGGGTGAGCTTACCTGCAGCACCAGCGGCGTCACTGTGTGCTGTGCTGTTGGCTGGGAGTGAGCTGCAAGGGCTAGGCACCTGGGTAGACATTCAATCAGCTTCTGCCGCAAGCTGCAAGGGCTGCATTGTCACTGGAGATGACCTGCAGTGCGATAACTGCATACGATAAAGACACCTGCCTGCAGTCCTCATTCTCATAGCTATGTCACGCTGTGACCTGTGCTTCCGCATGCCGTACTGCTCCATGCCTTGCCCACCAATCCCTATTTATGCTGCTTGCTTCACGCAAACACACTTATTGGCGTCCGCTATGAAATGGTCATTATGCAAAGTGCACCATCATACATTCGACCTCTGACCTGCGATTATGCGTAAATCTGTGTTGACTTTTCGACAAATAAACAAACACACTGATATACACCCCTGGCTACTTGGCCTGGCTGAGCAGGTGTGCCGCGTGGCTGAGCGCTGGGCATCCTCATCTACATCCAGCTTATGTCTGCAAAGACTTATTGACCTGCCACCCTTACTGCTGCCAGCGGAGCAGCTGGTGCTGGTGCTGCAGACCCTGCCTGACAGCTGTGCCCTGCTGCCTAAGCACAAGAAGTGGCAGCAGCGAGTGCACAGCCTGGCAGGAGAGCTTAATGATCTTCCCATACTGCTGCATCTGTACGGGGATGTCCACGCCGTCATCACCAGCACCCAGCTGAGAGGGCATTTTCGTAGGCTGCCTTTTGCCGCGGTGGAGCAGTGGGCAGGCAGCGATGCGTTGACAGTGGACAGTGAGAACAGCGTGGTGGAGCTGATCAGCCTCTGGATGGCTGGGCCGGGAGGTCGGGCCTGCTCCAAGGAAAAGCAGCAGCTGTCCTGCCTGGTGCGAGTGCAGCATCTCAGCCCAGGTGGGTGACACACGCCACACCTTACCTCACAACTTCACCTCCTAACTTCATGGTGATCATGAGCATAAGAGGTCCTCACACCTGTAGCTGACCCTCACCTGGCAGCACAGCTGGTGTGAGCATTACTATATGATAAAACCCCAACCAGATGCGTGCTTAGGCTGAATGCTGTCTGACCTTCACTAGGCTGTATGCCTGGCTTGTTGTGTGCATGTGCAGCCTATGCCCTGGGTCGACTGCCCGCACTGGACTGGTTTGACATCCCCGGGGAACTCACTGTTGTGATAGCACAAGCTGCCAGCTGTGGATGCGTGGTGGGGGTGCTGCGCCACGCCCCTCCCGCCTGGTTTGCCGCACACCGCAAGAAGCTGAAACCTGCTGAGCTGCTGCGGCGCACCACCATCCGCTGGGATGTGCCGCGCCAGCAGCTGGTTGACCTGCTGGCCAGCGAGGATCCGACTGGCGATTTCTACTACAGTGTCTCGTCAGAGCTGATCTACTCTGCAGGGGCGGGCTGGCGGGTTTCCTTGGCCCTAAGCATGGGCACAGAGGATGAGCCTGGCTTCACTCTGGGCTGTTGGGGCGAGTTGGTGACCTATGCTGAGTGCGAGGGCCATGCCCTGGGCGCCCCACTGCCGCATGGCACACACTTGAAATACACTATCAACAAAGGCACCAAACTGGGTCATGAATGGTTAAATGAATGGGTCCAGAAGGGTGGGGGAATGGACCACTGGGGCTACCCATCCTTCCTGGACAAGAGCCTGGCCACAGCTGCAGACCTTGACCCATTCCTGAAGGATGGCTGCCTGCAGATCACTGCGGCCTTTCAAGTGATGCACAGGCCTCGTACATGAGTAGTGCTGGGCACATACGGCAGTATTGGTGGGTTGTGTGCTGCTCAACGTTAGCACTGGGCTGCATTGGCGGGCACTGGGCTGGTATTGGGATTGGCTAGACGCTGGTTCTGGGCTTGGTGTGTGCATGTGCAGCCTATGCCCTGGGTCGACTGCCAGCATTGGACTGGTTTGACATCCCCGGAGCATCAACAGCTTTAATGGCGCAGGCAGCCTGTTGTGGTTTTGGCATGACTGGGGTGGTGTTGAACACTAACGAGGCCCCTCCCACTTGGTCTGCAGCACCCCGCAAGCAGCTTGACCCTGATGAGCTGCTGCACCGCAGCACCATTTGCTAAGATGTGCCACGGCAGCAGTTGGCTGGCCTGCTGGACAGCAAGGACCTAACAGCTAGGATAGCATCGAAGGCGGAGTACTCTGGAGGGGCAGGCTGGCAGCTGTACTTGAGACTGGCAAAGGGCGCAAAGGATGCGGCTGGCTTCACACTGGAGTGCTACGGAGAGCCGGTGACCTATGTCAAGTGCAGGGGGCATGCCATTGGAGCCCCACTGGCACATGGCACACACGTGCAAGGCGACATCACCACAGGCGGTTGAGGATAGTGACTGGTCAGTCGCGTGGGTCCAAGGGCACTGGGGCCACCCATCCTTCTTAAGCAAGAGCCTTGCCACAGCTGCAGACCTTGACCCACGCAGGCCATACTGCTTTGAAGGGTTGGTGGGGCTGGTCAGGATAGCCTCAGCAGCCCTGAGCTGTGCCATAACCTCCCTCGCCTTCTGCAGACCGCCTTCTGGTGCCCATGGCCTTCACTGGCCTGCACAGCGGCAAATACAACTATAACCTCAGTTTCCATTGGACCCATTGGAGTCGCGCCCTAAGGCCAATGCCATCCCCATGTTTCAACCATGCAGCATACGAGCACTATCCCGATGCCGCTTCTCCGGCAGCCTAGAGTCACCCTTGAACCCATTCCAGGGACGTCATTGAATCGACCTAGGAAAGGCCAGAGTCGAACATTGCATGGCTCGATGCTAGTGCTGATGCTGATCTAGGGTGCTGACGTTAGTGATACCAGTGCAGTGGTACTAGGCTGCATGTTGGTAAGCAGACCAGCCAGGCATCATCTGCTGGCGGACCCTAAAAAAAAGCATGTCGCCCCCACTTCGGCCGGCAAGTGGTTGGATGGCGAGCTGAGCTGCTCAATTCTGGGTCCTGGCACGGCCAATCCGCGTCGATAGGTTTGCTGCGTCCCTCGTTAGTGCCCAAATGAGAAACGCAGCAGAAAGCAGCATACGAGCACCTCTCCCGCTGCACACTGCCCCCCCAGGCAACCCAAGGACGTGCTGTGCCGACCCTGCGCCCCAGGGCCAGACTGCACGACCTGCACTGAGCTGCTGCACCTTGCACAGAGATTACCAAGAGCATCCATTGTGGAGATAGCTGCTGCTGCTTCTGCCCCACAGCTCAGGGGTGAGACAGGGCTGGCTAAAGCTTTAGCAGCAGCAGCAGCAGCAGCAGCAGCAGCAGCTGTGGCAACAGCCGCATAAAAGCTTGAAGCAACCTGACTGCTCTACAATTGATCGCGCGTCAGCAGCAGCAATGTGGCTCAAAGGCAGTTGGCAGCTCAGGCTGCGGCCTGGCCGTCTCAGCCTGTGTCATTGCACTTCACAATTACGTATGATGCTGACGGGATATCTGGCAAGCTCGCATGCATTAAATGGTTTGCCTGCAGCCTGCTCCAGAGCCGCAAATCTCCTCCCCAACCCCTACCCTCCCCATCCCACCCCTGTCCCACCCCACTGTCGCAGGGCAGTTGCAGCATCCTGCATAAAACCCAGCAAAGAGACAGCACGGAGCAAGCGGTAAGTGGCTACACCCTTGCTGACTAGTGGCCCCCATTACCCAGCCTCACCGCTAGCACGCCGTATGTGAGCTCTAGGACGAATGATCACACATATGACCCCTTCCACCTTTTCCTTATTCACACCCCTTCCCCACCACCATCACCCACCACCACCTCTTAGTCTATCTCTTAGTCCTTCCCTCCCTCCCTCCCTCCCTTCCTCCCCCTCCCTCCCATGCCACACCCCTCATCAGCGGCAGGGTTGCTGCTGCTGGTCTTGCTGCTGCTAATTCTGTCACAAGCAGCGCAGGAGCAGCAGGCAGGCACCTATAGCACCTACTCCAGCAACAGACAATATGAGTGGCAGACAGGAATGCATGACAGGTAGGACAGCATGCATTAATTGTCACGCTTGCTGACCCTTTACTGCCTTCATCAAATTGGCAGCAGAAGGCAGCCCTCACCTTGCCTTTCCTTCTCCCCCTCCACCAATCTTTGGCGGCGGCCACTACCTTTCCCCTTAACCCTATCCCCCTTACCCCTGTATCCATCCCCCTTCCTTCCCCCCCTCCCCTTACCCCCCACCACTAATCTTAAGATTCTCACACTGACAGCAGCCCAGTGGCCCAGTGGCAGCAGCCAGGAGGCAGCTGGTGGCTGGCAGGCGCAGCCAAGGGGCAGTGACGCTCCAGTAACCATCCCAATCTATCCCTTTAGCAGCTAGGAGTAGCAGCCACAACCCCTTCCCCTTCCCCAAGGCCTGGATGGTTAGGAAAGACCCAACAACTCCCATATTGTCCAGCTGGGCGGAGCTGAGCCGGGCAGACAAGGCAGGACTGAGCAACTCCCATGTTGAACCCCCATGTTGCCTTGCCTCTCCACATATGTTTGGGACCTGCCTTCCCGCCCCTCTTTTCTCCTCCCCTCCTGGGTCATTGCCACGCCTGCCTCCCTTGACCTTAACCTTTCCCTCTGCCCTCTGCCCTTTCCCACCTCCTTCTAGCGTAGGCAGCTAGCGTAGGCAGCTGCAGCCATGACTTCATGAGTATCAGCAGTGTGGCAGTAGCCTTGAGCCTTGACCCCTCCCCTGCATGATGCCCCGCGGCTTGAGCAGCTGTGTGACATGAGCAGCCATGTGGTGAGCAGCCATGCGGTAATGACTCCATGTGGTGAGCAGCCATGTGGTGAGCAGCTGCTGTGTGATAGGTGGAGCATGGCATGCCACAACCCAGTATCAAGCAATGACTCAGGATTGGGTCATGAGATGCTACTTCCATCTTCCCACTCACCTTCCCCCTACCGCGCTACAATGCAGCCCCCTCCCTACCATGCCCACCACCACCTCCCACACAGTCACTACCTCCCACATGCCCATATGGAGCCTCAGCCAATACTCAAGCCAGGCGCAACAGCCTTGGGGCGGGCAGATAGGAGTGGCATAGAGTAAGCGCCCCCTCCCTCCCCACCACCACCACAGCCACCACCTCCCAAGCCATCAATAGCAGCCACAAGCACCCCTTCCCCTTCCCTATGACCTATGTCTGAGGGTTAGAACATCCCATTTCAAACCCCTTGCCTTTCCATATATGTTACAGATGTGCACTCCACCACCTCCCAGGTCACCCTGACCTTCCCCTTCCCCTCCACCCTCCTTGTAGGCCGCTGTAGCCATGCCTACATGATGCCCCCCCCTTGAGCCTCAAGCCTAGAGCCTTGAGGCCCCTAGTAGCTGCGTGTAGGTGCAACATGGCGTGACTCCAGGCAGCAGCTGTGGGGCATGAGCAGCCAGGAGTCAGCTGCCATGAGGCAAATGTTCTGTTTGGTGAGCAGCCATGTGGCAGCTGCTGTGTGGTAGGGACAGCATGGCATGGCAAGACTAAGTATTCGGCCAAGTGTCACCTGTAGCAAAACTACCAGCAAGAAACCTTGGGATGCTGGAGCCTCTGCTTGCGGGTGCCTACATGATGCTCAGCCCCGGACAAATGCTGAGCTGCGCAGGTGATTGGATCAGGGCTGGTAAATCAGCAGTCAAGCCAGCAGCAAGCTGAGGGAGTGCTTGGTTTCAAAGTTAGGGCAGAGCTGGTCCAATGGTAGAAGCAGTGCACCAGCAGAAGCACAGCAACCTCAAAATGCAGGAGACAGCTGGGGCGAAGCGCGGCCCCGTGTGATGTGAGATAAGTTGCCCGTGAAAAAGCAAGGTCGTGAAAAAGGTGTGTCCTGCTGAGTAACTGTTAGAAACCACTTCTCCTAGCCACTGTGCATCTTGGCGCCAAGATGCACAGTGGCTAGGAGAAGTGGTTTCTAACAATAACGGATCCCATCGTCGCGGGTTCAAGTCCCGGCAGGGGCACTTCCTCCAACGATCCAGCTGATGATGAGGGCCAGTACTAAGTTCACCGAGAGGGCCTGCCGGGTTGTCCCGCCTCATGCACATGGTGAACCTCTGGGTAACGAGGAGGGACCGCGCCCCTGGGATCCGTTATTGTTAGAAACCACTTCTCCTAGCCACTGTGCATCTTGGCGCCAAGATGCACAGTGGCTAGGAGAAGTGGTTTCTAACAGTAACCCTAGCTGCTGCTGCTTACGCTGAGCAGAGCTCACGAAGCTGCTGCTCGCGCAGCCCCTGATCATCAAGCGCGTAGTAACATCTGCAAGGCTGCCCCAGGCTGCTCCACCGTGTGCGCGCTCAGGGCAAGCAATGTCGACTTCCCGTGGCGCCGCTAGCCCCTCTTTCGCTTGGCTCTGGAAAGACACAACCCTGGCGGACGCGACTCTGCTCTTGCACGTAACTGGCAAGCCAGCCGGTGCGGCCTCTCCCTCCGCGCTACGAGTTCATCGCACCGTGCTGGCTGCCCACAGCACGCACTTCAAGACCAAAGTACTGGGCTGGGCTGACGGCGAATCGCAGCGCGCGGCAGACTATCAGCCAAGCATCGCAGTGGCGCACTTCATCGAGGCTGGCAGCCTGCCCGCGGGGCTCACTGCCCACCAACTCGCCCAGGTAATGCAGGCAGCGGGCAGGCAAATTAGGTGACAAAGGAGGGCGCGGGCCAGATGCTGTAGCATCCTATTGGAGTAGGACGTAGACATCGTGAGCGGGTGCCAGGTACTGCCATGCAATGCAGGTTTGCAAAGAAGCGAAGGCCAGGGGAATGCTACATTGCGCCGAGGCATGCAGCCAAGCCATAGTAGCCCTGGTTTTGGAAGAGGCAGGCAACCCTCAGCCTGTGCAGCCCTGCCTGGAGGAAACCTTTGACAGCTTGGAGATGTGTGATGCGGCCCGCTTGGTGATTCGCTGCATGTATGAGGGGGGCCTGGCTGAGGAGGTGAAGGACCCACTAACACTGGCCAGGGTGGGTGTACACATAGCCCCCTGCTCAAGTGGCAAGCCCCTCAGCTGCACCAGCTGCACCATGAGATAGTACCATACTGCCAGCCCAGCGCCTTAGACTCGCTGCCTATCACTGACACCTCTGCCGCCTGCCTGTGCAGATATGCTGTGTCGCTAAGCGCTGGGTGTTGTCCTCTATCACTACCTCGTGCCTGCAAAAACTAATTGACCTGCCACCCTCACAGCTGCCAGCAGAGCAGCTGGTACTGGTGCTGCAGACCCTGCCTGGCAGCTGTGCCCTGCTGCCTGAGCACAAGAAGTGGCAGGACCGGGTGCACAGCCTGGCAGGAGAACTCAATGCCCTCCCCTTACTGCTGCACCTGTACGGGGATGTCCATGCCATCATCACCAGCGCCCAGCTGAGGACAACCTTCCAGCAGCTGCCCTTTGCAGCAGTGCAGCAGTGGGCAGGCAGCGATGAGTTGACAGTGGACAGTGAGAACAGCGTGGTGGAGCTGATCAGCCTGTGGATGGCTGGGCCGGGAGGTCGGGCCTGCTCCAAGGAACAGAAGCAACAGCTGTCTTGCCTGGTGCGAGTGCAGCACCTCAGCCCAGGTGGGTCACAGGTCATACCTTCACCTGGCTGACTAAAGCACTTGCAAAGGCAAGCAGGGCAGCCACTTCCAGGGTTCAAGGTTCATGGCACCTGACTGTATGTCTGACTTGTTGTGTGCATGTGCAGCCTATGCCGTGGGTCGACTGCCAGCACTGGCCTGGTTTGACATCCCTGGGGCATCAACAGCTGCGGTGGCGCAGGCAGCCTGCTGTGGTTTTGGCATGACTGGGGTAGTGGTGGACACCAACAAGGCCCCTCCCGCCTGGTCTGCTGCACCCCGCAAGCAGCTTGACCCTGCTGAGCTGCTGCGGCGCACCACCATTGGCTGGTATGTCAATTGGCAGCAGCTGGTTTACCTGCTGGCCAGCAAGGAATTGACAGCCGAGATAGCATCAGCGCCAGTGTACGCTGCTGGGGTTGGCTGGAGGGCTTGTGTGACCCTAAAGAAAAGAAGACACGGTGAGCTCTACATTGAGCCACCACTAATACCATGGGGGGCGCCTACCTTCTCCTACCGTCAGGAGCATGCTTTAGGCCGCAATGCCACAGGGCCACCACAGGCTGCCAAGGATGAGGCTGGCTTTTCTTTGAGCTGCTGCGGACAGCTGGTGACCTACGCTGAGTGTGATGGGCACTCCCTGGGTGCCCCACTGGAGCATGGAACACCCATCAACTACGCTATACTGACAGGACGTACCGAGTGCCCCAGTGAAAACTGGACCTTTGCTTGGGGAAAGAATAAGTGGGGCCGGTCATCTTCAGTGGAGGAGGCATTCAAGACTGCCGCTGTGTGGTACGGGATGTGTGGCTCATCTTTGCAGATCACCTCAGCCTTCCAAGTGGTGCACAAGGCCCAGCCCACAGTGCTGCCCATAGGGACGTTGAAGCGGCCTTAAGCATACACGGATGGGGCCGTGGGGCCGTGGGGCTGTGGGGTGTGCTGCAGCATAACGACTGCATTTGCTTACGAAGGGAGAAGCAATGCTACGGTTGAAGGGCTCAGATTGTTTGCCTGTCCTTTCTGGGTACAGGATAAGTGGGGGTGCTCATCTTCAGTGGATTGGGCAATCAAGGAAACCCTTGAAAATGGCATGTGTGGTTACAGGTTGTGTGATCCATATGTGCTGATCACATCAGCCTTCCAGGTGCTGCACAAGGCCCAGCCCACAGTGGTGCCCATGTGAGCAACATAGAGGAGAGTCAATGATGTTGTTGTGTGACACATCAGGTCACCCCGGCCATTGGCCATGCCAATCCGTGACAGGCCTGCGCATCGCACCACGCCCTAGTGGAGGATAGCGAAGGCTATCGCGGTAACTCGCGCGCGCTAAAACTCGCGTTTTAGACTGAAGCCTTGTACTTGATCACCGCCCGCCATTCCCGCGGACTGTGAACATGGTCGCTCGCTGCAGCCTGGGGCTCAACGGGGTGCCACCGTACGTGGGTCGCAGGTCGAAGCGCAAGATTCCCTGGGTTGGGTCGGGACCCCTCATGGCCCGGGCCCTTCCTGACACCTGGAGCGAGACCTGCCTAACCCTCCCTCCAAGCAAGCAGAGCATCTCACTAAGGTGTCAGCAGCACCGTGCGTGGACTTTGTTTCGCTACCGTGCACTCTGCTGAAGCCTAGACCCCATCATTCCGGGGTATTTGTCAAGCCCTTGAATCTTTCGGCCAATGGTCCTTTCCGCGTGCTTCCACCTTTGTCGGATAGCTGGGCGGGTCTATATTCCGGGTTGTGCTCCAGGCATACTCCATCACCTTGTGTGGTACACACAATGACAAAATGTGGCAGCGGGTGAATGTGGCATGGGCCGATCTCATCACAGGGGCGATTGGCGGCGTCCTTGAGCACAACCCGGATGGGTTAGACCCTGTGCCGCCGCTAGGCGCCGTCATCGCTGCATTTCTCGCACTGTACGCGAAACTCAAGCTGAAATTGCGATGGGCCATCCTGGGCCCCGACGCCGCGCTGCCCTGGCACGCGAACATGCGATACGTGCCAAGCTGGTAAGTAGTGGCAGTGGCAGTGGCGGACACCTCCATTGTGGCGGGAACCCCCATTGTGACGGGAACCTATACCTTAACATCATGCTCCTCCATCCTACACCTTGCAGCTCCCTACCGAGCTGCCAGCCCTTGAAACAGCCCTTGCAACACCACAACAGTTAAGCAGGGATGCCAGCACATGGGGCCAGAAGCGCCCACGCACCTGCCTTGGTCGGGGCGCCCAGCAGCAGCTGAGCATGGACCAGCAGCATCTGCAGGGTGCCCAGCACCAGCTGGCTGTGGACCAGCAGCAGTTGCAGGATGCCCAGCACCAGCTGGGCTTGAACCAGCAGCAGCTGCAGGATGCCCAGCACCAGCTGGGCTTGAACCAGCAGCAGCTGCAGGATGCCCAGCACCAGCTGGCTGTGGACCAGCAGCAGTTGCAGAATGCCCAGCACCAGCTGACAGTGAACCAGCAGCAGCTGCAGGATGCCCAGCACCAGCTGGCTGTGGACCAGCACCAGCTGGCTGTGGACCAGCAGCAGTTGCAGAATGCCCAGAACCAGATGGCTGTGGACCTTGAGCAACTGCAGGGTGCCCAGCACCAGCTGGGTCAGGCCCTCGAGCAACTGCAGAACGGCAGGACGGGGCTGGAGCGCAGCGAGATACTGTTGCGTCAGCACATGGACGCTTGCATGAGGTGAGAGCTTGACCTGCTGTGACCTGCTGGGACCTGCTGTGACCATGTGCTACTGACCTGCTGTGACCGGCTGGGACCCATGTGCTATAAACCTGTTGTGACCTGCTTTGACCCATGTGCAGGGCACCCACCATGGATCTGCCGAGCTATGCAGCCATGCAGCCATGCAGCCATGCACAGCGATGCACAGCCATGCAACCTGCCATGCAACCAGCCATGCACAACCATGCAACCGGGCATGCAACCAGCCATGCAGATGCACAGCCATGCACAGCCATGCACAGCCATGCACAGCCATGCACAGCCATGCACAGCCATGCAACCTGAGATGCGGCGCATCTGTTACATGCGCAACTGTGTCCCCAGCGCAACAGCTCAAGCTGCTTATTCTGCGGCCCTCCCACCCGTGAGGCTGCACAACAGCTTTAGCATTCTGTCATCCTCTTGTCCAGGACATGCCAACAGCCCTGTTGCCCCAGTCACCCCAACACCTGTAGCACGGCGGGCAGCCCGTCAGAAGGAGAGGAGGAGGCTTGGTTGCCTTCAAAAGCAACAGCGCAGGCTACGGCGTCATCAGCAGCATGCAATCACAGGTGGCAACAGCCAAAAGGGGCGGGGGCAGGAAGAGCAGGAGGGGCATGAGGAGCAGGAGGGGCAGGAGGAGCAGGAGGGGCAGGAGGAGCAGGAGGAGCACCAACAGCCTTCAGTCCCTCACCGTCACCTGCGGGCTGCGGCTACAGTGATTGCCAAGCAGTTTGCTCCCTTCCGCAGAAATGCTGGTGCCACTCAGCAGTTGGTACAGTTGCTAAGGAAGCAGCCTGCCATGCAGGAGGCACTAAGCCATGTGCCGATGTCAGCCAAGCATCAGGTCGGTGTCATGGTGCTAGATAGGATCAGCGCTCTGCAGGCAGGGACCTGCGGCCTGGCTGGGGGCCAGACCCTGGGCAACATGCAGGCCAAGGCAGTGCTAGCCTCCATCGTCCCTCCTGAGTTGGGTGAGCACAGGTTGCTCAGAGCATTCAGCAAGTTTACAGGGTGTCCCAGGGACTGGGTGAGGGATGCAGCAGCTCGCAACGCTGCCCCAGCCCCCCTCCACAGCAGCGGCCGCGCCGTCCATTTTGACAGCGCCAAGCGGAGAGACAGTCGTGGCAACCAAGGCATCAGCCAGTCAGACTTTGACGCAGTGCGCACATTTCTGCACAACCACAGCAAGCCATCCCCCAGCCGGAAGGACCTAAGGACTTGGCGAAGCGTCATCATGACTGCAGCCCAATTCCACGGGTGAGACTACACTCGTGCAAATTAAGGCCTGGCTGGCTTGAAAAACCTGAGAGTTGAGTTCTGAAACTTGGTATGTGGGTTGCTGTGACCTAGAGGATGGCAAGACTCTCTTGGGCCAAAGTGTAATTCTCACTCGGTGTCGAGTTGCTGGGCCAGGTGTGGGGCTGAGACCCTGATTTTGGCTAAGGGAGTTGGCACCGTGTGACCAAAGTGACTTTTCATGAAATGTGAGTATGAGAGGTTGTAAAGGGTGGTTACAGCTGCCCAACCTAGTAGGTGGCATGCAAAAAGTCCCAGCCTGTGATGAGCTATGGCCCGTGTCCTAGGACCCTGTGCAGGTTCCTAGCGTCATCATGGTCGTAGGACCCTGTACAGGGTCCTGGCACCTCACCACAGGGTTCTGGCACCTCACCACAGGGTCCTGGCCCACAGGGTCCTGGCACCTCACCACAGGGTCCTGGCACCACAGGGTCCTGGCACCTCACCACAGGGTCCTGGCACCTCACCACAGGGTCCTGGCCCACAGGGTCCTGCTGCACGCCCACAGGGTCCTGGCACCACAGGGTCCTGGCACCTCACCACAGGGTCCTGGCACCTCACCACAAGGTCCTGGCCCACAGGGTCCTGCTGCACGCCCACAGGGTCCTGGCACCACACCACAGGGTCCTGGCCCACAGGGTCCTGCTGCACACCCACAGGGTCCTGGCACCTCACCACAGGGTCCTGGCACCTCACCACAGGGTCCTGGCCCACAGGGTCCTGGCACCACACCACAGGGTCCTGGCACCACACCACAGGGTCCTGGCACCACACCACAGGGTCCTGGCACCACACCACAGGGTCCTGGCACCACACCACAGGGTCCTGGCACCACACCACAGGGTCCTGGCACCACACCACAGGGTCCTGGCACCTCACCACAGGGTCCTGGCACCTCACCACAGGGTCCTGGCACCACACCACAGGGTCCTGGCACCACACCACAGGGTCTTGGCCTACAGGGTCCTGGCACCACACCACAGGGTCCTGGCACCTCACCACAGGGTTCTGGCCCACAGGGTCCTGGCACCACACCACAGGGTCCTGGCACCACACCACAAGGTCTTGGCCTACAGGGTCCTGGCACCACACCACAGGGTCCTGGCACCTCACCACAGGGTCCTGGCACACAGGGTCCTGCTGCACGCCCACAGGGTCCTGGCACCTCACCACAGGGTCCTGGCACCACACCACAGGGTCCTGGCCCCTCACCACAGGGTCCTGGCTTACAGGGTCCTGGCCCCTCACCACAGGGTCCTGGTACCCACCCACAGGGTCCTGCTGCACACCCACAGGGTCCTGGCAACACACCCCAGGGTCCTGCTGCACGCCCACAGGGTCCTGGCACCACACCACATAGTCCTGGCCCACAGGGTCCTGACACCACACCACAGGGTCCTGCTTCACTGACCCTCCACATATATTGAAGTCACCATTAGTGTTATTGTTTCATTCAATTATGCGTGCTACAACTGCAACCAAAACTGTAACACGGTATGCCCGGTATGGGTATAAGGTAACAAAATAATCCGGCTGCATGGTGTAACGTGCGGGGACGCAACGTCAGATGACCTTTTGACACAAGCTCGAAGGCCGGTCCAGTCGAGGCGGTGACTTCCGACTAGGGTGTTGGGTTACAGCGGTGTGTTGCGAGAATGGCTAGAGCTTAGAACGGGGCTCCCTGGAATCGAACCAGTTGTACTCACGAACGCAATGTCGCTAGTCTTTAACCTGCCAAATCTCACTCTACACGTGTAACCCGCGTCCCGCGACGGCTCGCATTCACGAGACAGCCCAGACGACGCGAAGCGGCAATCTCTTCCAGAGGTGCGCACTTTACATTCCTCCCCCTCCAAAGGGGCTTCCGTTCCGCCACGGGTGAAACCACGTGACTCGCATTGCCTACAGCATGCTGATTTAGCTACTGGGCAACCCAAAGGGCGCACCAGGTCACAGCTCAGGGAGCGGTCAAAGACCAGCGTGCCGACTAGACACAGGGAAACCATAACCACACAGGTAGCAGCTGACCAGAGGTACAAGCATGCTGAGAATGCCATAGTCCAGCAGCATACCAGCATGCATGGCCTAGGACTTACTTCAGGTTGTGAGCTGCATTGTACTCAGCCAGGATCTTGTCACAGCCAACCAAGTTGGAACGTGGCTCCCAGGTGTTGTGATGGGCATCATAGCCTTCCCACTGCACCAGGTACTCCTTGGCCTTTCCTGCATGCACATGTCTGTGGTCCAGAAGACGCTCAACATAGTACACAGGCTCCTCATCAAGCCACTCAACAGGCGGAGGCATGAAGCCCACATCAGTGCCAGTGTAGGGTTTGATGAGTGACACATGGAACACAGAGTGAAGACGTGACATGGAGGCAGGCAGCTGCAGGTTCACTGCAACCTGACCAACCAAACCAAGCACCTTGAAGGGCCCCACAAAACGTGGCAGCAGCTTTCGTGCTTTGCCTGGCTTCAACCTCATGTTCTTAGTGCTGAGCAGGACCATTTGACCCACCTTGTAATGCACCTCTCGACGGTCCTGGTTGGCATAGGCAGCTTGACGTTGCTGAGCAGCCTGCATGCATAGCTTGGCCTTAGCCACAGCCTCCTGCCACCAAGTGGCATAGGACAGGCCTTCAGGGCACCGCCCCTTGTCAGGTAGAGAGTGGAGCATAGGGGTAATGGGGGACTGTCCGGTGTTAACCAGGAACGGTGTAGACTTGATGGACTCTTGCCATGAGTTGTTCACAGCAAACTCAGCAAGTGACAGATAGTCAGGCCAATCAGCTTGGGTGGGAGAGATGTAATGACGTAGCATCTCTTCCAACACACGGTTGTACCTCTCAGTCTGGCCATCAGACTGAGGGTGATAGGAGGAAGACAGGTAACCCCTCATGCCCAGCAACTTCTGCACATGGTGCCAGAAAGTGTTGTGGAAATGGGGCCCACGGTCAGAGACCATGTCTTTTGGCAGGCCATGCAGTTTGAAGACATTGTCAACAAACAGACGGGCAAAGCCCTTGGCATTCATGCTCTCCTTGCAGGGCACAAAGTGCACCATTTTACTGAGCCTGTCAACAAAGACACAGATGGCATCAAACCCGTGTGAAGCAGATGGCAGCTTGGTGATCAGGTCCATTGACACTGACTCCCAACGGTAATCTGGAATGGACAGTGGGTTGAGTAAGCCACCAGGCTTCAGTGTGGAGGACTTGTCACGCTGGCAGGCATCACAGGTAGTGACATAGTGCCTGACATCAGCACGCATGGTGTCCCAGTAGAACACACGTGACAGCCTCTCAAGGGTTTTGGTTATACCCACATGACCAGCATAGGCAGCATCATGCATTTCATGCAGAATGTACTCACGCAGTTCAGGGTCATTGGGAACCATCACTGTGCCCTTGCCAGTGCGCCGCCACAGGCCATGGTCGTCCATGTACATGCCAGACAAGTCAGCTTCAGCAGTAAACGCAGGGTCAAGCCGGTAACCATGGACCAGGTGATCAGCCAGTTCCAATGGGTGGGCAGGAGCTGCAGGATAGTGCACTGAGGTGTCAGCAGCAGATGGGGCCTCAAGCTCAGGGAGCCTACTATGGTGAGCAGCAACAGGGTTATCAGACACTGTGGGCCGGGGGGCCAAAGCATCAACGGCAGTGGGGGCATTTGAGGGAGTACCCACAGGTGGAACCTGAGGCAGAGCCTGCGCCACACGCACTTCCCCCCTCTCCAAAGACTGTTTAGCTTGCCGCCGGGTGGTAACAACACACACCATGGCACAGTCCTGGGGTCCAGCAGGTATCCGGGACAGTGGGTCAGCAGGATTAGCATCACCTGGCAGGTACTGCAGGTCAAATGTAAACCGTGACAGAAACTCCATCCACCTAGCCTGACGTCTAGACAGCACCTTCTGGGTGGGCAGAGCAGTCAAAGGCTTGTGATCGGTGAAGAGTGTGAATGGTACACCCTCAAGGTAACACCTCCACTCCTTGCATGCAGTGATGAGGGCAAGAAGCTCTTGCTCACCAGTGGTGTAGTTACGCTCAGCAGAAGACAGCTTCTTGCTGAGGTATGCAAGGGGGTAGCCATCTTGCATCAGGACTGCTCCTACTCCTTGGAGTGAGGCATCACAGTAGACCTGGAAGGGCTGGGTGTGATCAGGTAGACGTAGCATGGGGACCTGGGCAACAGCAGCTTTGAGGGAAGCAAAGGCTTTCAGCTCATCAGCAGGCCAGTTCTGCCACAGAAATGAGTCACCAGCTTTGCCACACAGATCTGTGAGAGGTGCAGCTAGGACACTGAAATTATGCACAAATTTGCGCACAAAATTAGCAGCACCTAGGAATGACTGGAGCTGTTGCAGGGATTGAGGCACAGGCCAGGAAGAAATGCTCTTGATTTTCTCAGGGTCCACAGCAATTGCACCAGCAAAGATGACATGGCCAAGGAATTTCAGCGTGGTACGCATGAATTCACATTTGGACTGCTTGGCATAGAGCTTGTTGAGCCTCAGGAGGTCAAAGACCTTTCTGAGATGCTTCAAATGCTCGTCCACAGATTTGGACATGACCAAGATGTCATCCAGGTACACCAGGGCACACTGGTTCAGGACTGGTGCAAAGGCATCATTCATGACACGCTGGAATGTAGCAGGTGCATTGCAGAGCCCAAATGACAGTACCTTGAACTGGTAGTGGCCGTCAGGGGTCCTGAAGGCCGTCTTGGGCACATCTTCAGGGGTGATCCTGATCTGGTTGTAACCTGCTTGAAGGTCTAGGGAAGAAAACACAGTGCAGCCTGACAGCTTGTCAAACAAGTCATCAATCCTGGGCAGTGGATACTGATCCCTGATGGTGATCTTGTTGAGCTGACGGTAATCAAGGCACATGCGTAACTCACCAGACTTCTTCTTGACAAACAGGATAGGAGCAGCAAAAGGACTGGAGCTTGGTTCTATCATGCCCTTGGCAAGTAGGTCCTGCACCTGCTTCTTCAGCTCAGCATGCTCATCCTGACTCATGCGGTATTGAGGTACCACAGAGGGTCGTGCATCAGGCACAAGGGGTATGGCATGGCCCACAGGACGCTCAGGTGGCAGAGATGTGATGGGTGCAAACACATCAGCATACTCATCCAGCAAAGCATTGAGTGCCTGGGACACACCTGGAGGTAGGTCAGGTTCAGCTGGAGCTGGATCAGGGGTACTGGAATTGTCCACAGTGATCAGGGCCAGGACACCTGTGCCTCCTTTTCGTAACCACCTGGCAGCAACTTTTGCAGAAGCCAGAGGGGGTTTTGCACGTAGAGCATTCACCAGGAAAGAAGCAGGGTTGCTTACAGCAGACTGCCCTGACTGAGACACACCAGCAGAAGGACATGGCAGCACTACTGGCTCACTCTTGTCACATGCCAGGCTGAGTGTCTTGTCCTGGTATGACATCACGGCCTCATGCTCATTCAACCAGTCATTCCCCAGCAGCACATCAAAGTCTGGCAAAAGGGAAGGCATGACATTGAGTTGGCAGGGTACTGTAACACCTGGCAATCTCAGCTCAGCCTTGACAAACTGGGAACAGCTCAACACAGTGTTGTTAGCAGCATGCCACTCTTGCATGTGCTTCAACATGTGGACAGGTACAGCATGTGCAGCAACAAATGATGCACTGACAAAGCTGTGGGTAGCACCAGTGTCACACAGGACACGGACAGGGTGCTCATTCAGGTGACCAGCAAAGGCAAAATGCAGGGATTCCCCATCAGCATGTGCAGCAGTCAGCACATGAGCAGGTTCACACACAAAGCAAGCCTCAGAGTACTCAGCACAGTTTTGGTTTACTGGCTGAGCAAACTCCTATTTGCGCTGATACTTCTGAAAGTGCTTCACCATGCCATTGGCCTGGTGCCTTGCACCCTGAGGGTGCCTACCCTGATACTGCCTGGGGGGACCACTAGGGTCACCACCACGGTCAGGGCTGCGGTCACGCTTTGCAGCCTTGTAGGGGGCAGAGCCACCCTTCTTCAGGTCTTGCATCAGCTCCCAGGTGCCAGCATCCTTCATGGCCTCTTCCTTGCTCATGCCAGAGGCCTTCCTCTTGCAATGCTTGGTCCAGTGGGATGACAATCCACAGTGGTAGCAATAGCCGCTGGCAGGGGGGGGACCCTCACTGTCAGCAGAGGGAGCAGCAGGACACCCAGGAGGTGGACCAGGAAACCTGGCCAGGTTCTGCAGCCCACGTTGCACTTGGGCCACCTGGTGCACAGCAGCAACCGGGCGCCTTGAGGCAGGATGCACACCAGAGCCAGCAGCAGCCACAAGGGCCTTGTGGTTGGTGATGGCAGCCTTAATGGCTTCATCCAAAGTGGGGGCCACAAGGGCACGCAGATCCTTGGCAACAGGACCACGCAGATCTGCTGACAGGCCACGCTGGAAGACATTCACAAGCATGGAGTCTGTCATGCAGTCCTTGCCAGCCAAGGTGAGGGTGTTCCTGAAGTCAGTAATGTATGCTGACAGGGCAACACCATTAGTCATACGCAGGTGAGTTGAGTCAAGGAGCTTAGCACGTGCTGCATCAGCATCAGTGGTCAGGTCCTCCCCTACAAACTCAAGGAACTGCTGTGACAGGTAGGGCCAAGTGGGGTAGCCAGAGTGGGTCAGGGCATATGAGTCCCTAACAGATTGGAACCACACATCCCTAGCCTTCCCTGACAGGAAAGAGGGCAGAGCAAGAGCAGGGTCCAGGCCATGTGCAACACAGTGTGCTTCAAGGTCTTCCAGGAAGGACAGAGCACGGCGACCGGAGGTCGAACTGGCATCAGTCCACCGCTCAGTCACGGGCAACCCGCGACGTGAGTTGGAATCAGGACCAGCAACAGCAGTGGCATTGGCAGGCAGGGGCGCAGCAGTGGGGCGAACCCCAGCATACTTGTCCCGCACAGCAGCAAGTGTGCGAGGGTTCGAAGTGCCGGGTGAACCCGAGGCAACATCTTTCTGCGCAACAGGCTGGTGCATTGCAGCAGTCAAGTGTTGGAGTGCGCGCAGAGCAGCAGCCAAAGGCCTGACTAGCTGCGACGCTACTTCGACTGGCCTCTTAGCTGGACTAGGGCTAGCTGGCAGCAAAGCAGCATCAGCAGCACGCTTAGCAGCAGCAGGAGGACTCACCAGCGAACCAGCTTGCTGGTTGTTGGCCTGCGCTGCGACCAGTTGCGCCTGGAGGGTGGCAATTTGCGCGTTGAGCTCGTCGACTGGAGTCGAAGTGCTGTCGAATTGGTCCAGGCCAAACTCGTCCAGGAGCTCCTCTTCTTCACCCAACTGTTGGGCTCCTGCGGGAAGTGAAGCGGGCAACTCGCCCGGCTCCGGTGCTGCACCGAGTGCAGGACCCGTCTCCGCTGTAGCTGTAACAGCTGAAGCTGGAGGAAGGACGCCAGAGGCGCCATTGGTCTTGTTCGCCGAAGCGACATTTTGGGTAGTTGAAGTCATGTTGACTGGACCGCGAGCTTAAATGCTCGGGGTCGGAAACCAGCTGTAACGTGCGGGGACGCAACGTCAGATGACCTTTTGACACAAGCTCGAAGGCCGGTCCAGTCGAGGCGGTGACTTCCGACTAGGGTGTTGGGTTACAGCGGTGTGTTGCGAGAATGGCTAGAGCTTAGAACGGGGCTCCCTGGAATCGAACCAGTTGTACTCACGAACGCAATGTCGCTAGTCTTTACCTGCCAAATCTCACTCTACACGTGTAACCCGCGTCCCGCGACGGCTCGCATTCACGAGACAGCCCAGACGACGCGAAGCGGCAATCTCTTCCAGAGGTGCGCACTTTACACATGGAGGCTTGCATGAAGTTCACGCAAAGGAATCACGCAGGAATGCAGACTGCCCCGCCAAGCCGGCGTTAGCAGCCAGGGGCGGCCAGGAGCAGCCCAGGACAGGACATCGTCGCCAAAAGGGTAGCTACGAGCCAGGGTAGCTACGAGCCACGAACACTAGCCACTAGCCATCGCCACCCAGCAACCGCACAACATGAAGCGATTAGCCACAAAAGGTAGCGGACAACAACACAGGCGGACACAACGCAGCCATCAACAGCCAGGAGCGGAGAAGGATTAGAGGTTGCAGCCAGGAGCAGCCAGCAGAAACGGGCATATCGTAGCCGAGCCAGCCAGCCATGCGCCCAGGTTGAGCGAAGGGGCCAAGAAATGTGCGACGTGAGGGAAAGGTCATAGCGAAGATCATCGACAAATGCAAAGAAATTGCTTCTCATGTGGCTCGGGTTGCTTGCAGGTGGAGTGCCAAGAACTCAAGATAAAAACAACATGCACAGCTAAGAGGTGTACTTAGTGCTTCCTCACCCTCACCATTACCATGACAATGAAGACCCTACTGCTATGCCAAGTGAGTGCCTTCGTCATGCAACACATGACTACCAGCTTGCCACGATGTTATGCCAGCCTCAACGTAAGCACGTCCCTTGCTTGCTGCAGGTCTGATGCCTACACTCCTGCCCTTGCCTACCCTGTGCCACCACCACCACCACCACCTTGCCGTCTGGAACCACCCCCTCCACCTCCCCCTCTCCCGCCCTCTCTCACTCCCACTCCCACTCCCACTCCCCCATCAACAATGGTACGTTCACCGCTGCCACCCCTATCTCTTGCCCAACGCCGCGAGGAACCACTCAGGTGAGACCGAGCTTAGTATGCTCTAGTCCCCCTCACAAACATAATGAGCGGCGATCATGAGCAGCACCCTCCCATTTCCCCCATCACACACTCCACTCTACAAATGGTGAGTGGCTTGCTGTTGCAAATGTGTGGCTCCATGTACCCAGTCTGACTGCTAGCATGCCCTTGGTAACTGCAGGTTCTTCTGGTCACACCCATCCCCCCTCCCCTCCCCTCCCCTCCCCTCCCCTCCCCTCCCCTCCCCTCCCCTCCCCTCCCCTCCCCTCCCCTCCCCTCCCCTCCCCTCCCCTCCCCTCCCCTCCCCTCCCCTCCCCTCCCCTCCCCTCCCCTCCCCTCCCCTCCCCTCCCCTCCCCTCCCCTCCCCTCCCCTCCCCTCCCCTCCCCTCCCCTCCCCTCCCCTCCCCTCCCCTCCCCTCCCCTCCCCTCCCCTCCCCTCCCCTCCCCTCCCCTCCCCTCCCCTCCCCTCCCCTCCCCTCCCCTCCCCTCCCCTCCCCTCCCCTCCCCTCCCCTCCCCGCCCCGCCCCGCCCCGCCCCGCCCCGCCCCGCCCCGCCCCGCCCCGCCCCGCCCCGCCCCGCCCCGCCCCGCCCCGCCCCGCCCCGCCCCGCCCCGCCCCGCCCCGCCCCGCCCCGCCCCGCCCCGCCCCGCCCCGCCCCGCCCCGCCCCGCCCCGCCCCGCCCCGCCCCGCCCCGCCCCGCCCCTGCAGGTCCCACGGCCCAGCCCAGCCCAGCCCAGCCCAGCCCAGCCCAGCCCAGCCCAGCCCAGCCCAGCCCAGCCCAGCCCAGCCCAGCCCAGCCCAGCCCAGCCCAGCCCAGCCCAGCCCAGCCCAGCCCAGCCCAGCCCAGCCCAGCCCAGCCCAGCCCAGCCCAGCCCAGCCCAGCCCAGCCCAGCCCAGCCCAGCCCAGCCCAGCCCAGCCCAGCCCAGCCCAGCCCTCCCCTCCCTCCCCCGCCCTCCACCTCCTTCATCACCCTACCACAAGAAGCAGGTGCATGGAGCGCAGGAGCAGCCAGGAGCGGCAGCCATGGAGGCGATGCCAAGTAGGTATGGAAGAGGCGCTAGCAAACTGTGAGTGGCCAGCCCTTGCACATGAGTGGTCCGCTGCCCAGCCTAACCGCAAAGATGCCCCTTGTTTACTGCAGGTCCCACGGTCAGTCCTCCCCCCTTCCCCCCTTCCTCCTTCCCCCTTCCCCCTTTTTCCCCTTCCCCCTTCCCTACCCTGTCCCACCACCTCCAAGTCTGCCTCCCCACCTACCTCCCCCCTTTCCCAGCCCCCACCCCACGACACACGTTGCAGCCCTCTCCCTACCCTACCCTTGGCGTAGCAACCTGGAGCGGGCAACATGGAGCGGGCAGTTTGGAGTAGTAGCCCACCCAGCCCACCCTGGCCATGCCAAGGCCACACACCACAATGACCCGTCCCATCCCTCTCACAAGGGATAGCTGAGCACTTGGTTGGTTGTCAGCCCGTGCTTGTTGTGCGACATGGCATAGGAGTGGTAGGTGAGAGTCAATGGTAGTGTGGTGGGTGAATGATAGCGGGAGCACCTAAGAGGAGGTTCTTGCGATGTTGTGTTGTCACCATGGTGTGGTGTGGTGTGGTGTGGTGTGGTGTGGTGTGGTGTGGTGTGGTGTGGTGTGGTGTGGTGTGGTGTGGTGTGGTGTGGTGTGGTGTGGTGTGGTGTGGTGTGGTGTGGTGTGGTGTGGTGTGGTGTGGTGTGGTGTGGTGTGGTGTGGTGTGGTGTGGTGTGGTGTGGTGTGGTGTGGTGTGGTGTGGTGTGGTGTGGTGTGGTGTGGTGTGGTGTGGTGTGGTGTGCGTGATGGTGTGCGTGATGGTGTGCGTGATGGTGTGCGTGATGGTGTGCGTGATGGTGTGCGTGATGATGTGGGTGATGGTGTGGGTGATGGTGTGGGTGATGGTGTGGGTGTGGGTGGTGATGATGATGGTGATGGTGATGGTGTGTTGTGTCACCTTCTTATTGTCATGTCGTTGCTACCTTGTCACATTGTAGGGGGGTGTTGGGTGCATCAATGCATGTGCTTAGCATTGCCATAGTGAGGTGTTGTGGAGTGATGGTGCATCGAGACATGTGCTTGCAAGTCCCGTAGCGAGGTGTTGCGGGATGTTTGGGTGTCCAAACATGTGTATTGCGAGGATGTTGCGGGGTGTTAGGTCGTCAATACATGTGTTTTGCGGGGGTGTAGCGAGGTGTTGCGGGGTGTTTGGGTGTCAATACATTTGTTTTGCGGGGGTGTAGCGAGGTGTTGCGGGGTGTTTGGTCGTCAATACATGTGTTTTGCGGGGGTGTTGCGGGGTGTTTGTCCTAGGACCCTGTAAACAAATGTCGTAGGACCCTGTAGCCGTGCGGCAGGACCCTGTAAATAAGTGTCCTAGGACCCTGTAGCCGTGCGGCAGGACCCTGTAAATAAATGTCCTAGGACCCTGTAGCCGTGCGGCAGGACCCTGTAAACAAATGTCCTAGGACCCTGTAGCCGTGCGGCAGGACCCTGTAAACAGATGTCCTAGGACCCTGTAGCCGTGCGGCAGGACCCTGTAAATAAATGTCCTAGGACCCTGTAGCCGTGCGGCAGGACCCTGTAAATAAATGTCCTAGGACCCTGTAGCCGTGCGGCAGGACCCTGTAAATAAATGTCCTAGGACCCTGTAGCCGTGCGGCAGGACCCTGTAAACAAATGTCGCAGGACCCTGTAGCCGTGCGACAGAACCCTGTGGCCCAGGACCCTGTACAGGGTCGGTAGGACCCTGTACAGGGTTAGGTAACTTTTCAAATAGTTATAACATCGCAGCAACTTTGAGTTTTTCAATGATTACAACGGCGATGAGTCGTCCTTTCCTGGGGCTATCTGCAGTATGCCTCCCGGGAGAAAATGATGTAGTCGACTTCCGGCCTTAATCGGCGCGAGTGTAGAAGGAAAAGTTGACAGGAGCTGTGTTGGGGACATGAGTGTTGGGTGACATGAGCAAGGGCAAGGGTGGCCACTTGCTGTGTTTTGTGCTGCCGTGTGCGCAGGAAGGAGGAGCCTACCAACACTGTGACAGACACCAAGCGTTTTACAGACTGCTCTGTCCCCGACCTGCATCGCATGTACATGCAAGAGCAGGCATCGGCAGGGCAGCCTTCCGTCTCTCTCCACACTTTCATGGCCCTCATGCCTCCCTGGATTGCGCGTCTCTCAGCAGCTCAGCGGCAGAGGTGTGTGTGCAAAACCTGTTGCAACGTCAAGCTCGTGCTGACAGTTTTGGCACAACATAAAGCCGGCCTTGCACTTGAGTTGCCTGGCCCAGCCCCTGGAGCAACAGTCCCCTTTCCCACTGGCCCAGATCCTGGCACCGCAGCCCCCCCCACCTCGTGCCCTAGGGGCTGCTGGGGAGGATGGGAGTGGAGACACAGCACACTTGCTAGCTGCTGACTCACCCTTTGTGGACCCCAACGGCGAATTTGAGCACCACCACCCTGACCACCACCTCCCAGTCCCACCTCCTTTCGTTGCTGCTTCCCCCACCCACTTGAGTGCCACCACTGTTCGTGGCCTCTACACGTGTTCTTGTGGCCCTGATGATCCCCACCAAGCACGTTGCTGTCACCGCACGTGTTCTGATTGCAAGGACAAGTGCATGAAGCTGAAGCCTGGTGTGGATGGCTCTATCATGCTCTCTGTCAAGCAGTATGCACCAGTCAAGCAGAAGGAGGGGCCAGCTAGGATTGAGTTGCAACAGTTTAAGCTGAGCCTGCGTGAGGTAGTGGACAAGCTAAACGAGCAGATGCCCTCCTACATTTGGCACCACTTTGTAGCTCATCATCAGCTAGCTGTGTTCCGCCGGCAGCAGCAGGCTGTGCAGGAGAAGGGTGATCATGGGAGGGTGGTCATTTCATGTAATTGGTCAGAGCGCCTGACTGTAGAGCGGCCAACGGAGATTCAGTCTGATCACTGGCACCATCACAATGTGGGCATCTTTGTAGCATGTGCATACTTTAGGAATAACAGAGATGAGTACCGGGAGGAGACTGTGTACATATTGACAGATGGGAAGGATCAGTCAGCAGCTGTGACACAGGCAGCTTTGCATCAGGTGCTTGATTATTTACAGGGTGAGCGGTGCATGGTCATGAAGCAGTTGTGCATGTGGTCAGATGGGTGCGCAGCCCAATTCAAGGGCACACCGGCATTGCAGCTGCACCGGCGCATGGCCATGAGGTACAGGGTGTCAGTGTGGTGGTCGTATGGAGCCACATCTCATTTCAAGGGCCGCCATGACTCTGAGGGTGGGGTATTCAAGCATAGCATGGCAGCCAGAGTCTTGGCTGATCACCTAGATCTCAGTGCAGAGTGCAAGGCTCAGCAGTTGGCAGGTGTGCATAATGTAGAGTGTGTGGTGCCAGCTGCACAACTAGCAGCCAGTGTTGCGCATCAGACTAGGGGGAGCGTGCAGCGGCGGTGGTGTTTGGTGCTGAAGGATGAGGAAGTTGAGAAGTGTGCTGAGCTTGACCCTGATGCCCACAGGATGCTTCGCACCATCACTGGGTCACGGGCCATGCATGCAATGTTCTTCCCTGCAGATGGGGTTGCGCCCATGTGGTCTGAGACTGCATGTGCGTGTGTGAGGCACATGGGCAGCAAGCCACAGCAGTGCATGTGTCATGGAGCATCTACTCTGAGCAGCATACCCATGTTTGGACGTGTGACACTGGCAAGTGACAAGAAGGAAGATGCTGAGTGCTTGAGGCTTCTGCATGCACGGGCACCACACATTGCAAGCGCCCACATGACCTTGAATGTGCAGCTGCTGAAGGAGTATGCACGGGAGTGCTTGGGCTGGAAGGGCAAGAGGTTGACGCAGAAGAAGCCATTGCTTAGGGCTGACATCCTAGAACATCTGAGGTGGGAGCAAGAGATGGAGGAGGATCAGTTGGCTGAAGTGGGGGTTGACGAGGCAGATGAAATGTAAGGCCAAGCACTTTCGATTGAAACCAGCAGCACCAACTGAGCCAGAATAGCACGAACTGAGCCGATAAAGCCGATTAAGGCAATGGCCAAAAAATTGACAGTGCCATGCGCCCAACTTGCACAGTTTCAGCTAAGCGTGGCGTGACTCAGTCTCGTGGTGTAATGACATGGCTCGGTAGCATGGCGCACTGCGATGGCCTACTCCGCAGTACTGCGAGGCTGCCTCCATGGTGCGAACTTTGCTACGGACGCCACGGAGCGCCTCGCCACCCTGCTCTTGTAGGTGGGTCGCTGCTTGTTTGTGCTATCTCAAGTTTCGACCTGGTGGCGGGCGGTGTACTGGGACAAGGCTTCAGTCTAAAACGCGAGTTTCAGCGCGCGTGACTTACCGCGATAGTTTCAGCTACCCTTCACTAGCGCGTGGTGCGATGCGCAGGCCTGTCACGGATTGGCATGGCCAATGGCCGGGGTGACCATCAGCAGCCAAAGGCCGCTCGCGCCGCTCGCCTTAACCTACCCCTTGTCTTGATAGTGATGCATCGGGCAGACTTGACATAGGCTGGCTCAAGGGACTGGGGCTGTGCAGCGGAACCAATGTCGACTACCAGCTGAAAACTACTTGGCATACTACTTTCATAGGCCTTGGCACCGCACTGGCCTTGGGCTCCTGTGCCACGAACACAGCCTATGCCTTCTCGCGCCGCACGTCTTACATACCCCTTATCTTTACCTAACCCGTATCTACGCAGTGATGCACCGAGCAGTCTTTACATGGGCTGACTCGAGGGACTGGGAGGGGCTCGACACCTCGACAGGCCATGGCTTACAGCTGCATAGTCCCGCCTACCCTAACATCACAGGCATGACGGCGATGGAATGACAGCTGGTGTCTGACGCAAGCCTGGTCAGCCCTGAGCATGACGGCGAAGGGATGACAGCGAAGGGATGTCCACACAACCATGGTCAGCCCTAACGCGGTGATGCAGGTACTGACCAGGTGCTGGCTGGCCAGGCGGGGGATGCAAGGCAGGCAAGGCAATGAGAGCGACATGGCTCATGTGTTTTCAAGCTACCGGTGACGGCCAGGAGCTGCTACAGCAGGCAACAGGGACTGGGGCTGTCCAGCTGCAGCGGCACCACAGCCATTGCCCCAGGCAGTGGTTGCCTGCAGCTAATGCCAGTCCCTATGGCTAGGGTGTCAGTGGCTCTACCAAGGGCAGGGTCAGTGTGTCAGGGTCAGGGTCAGTGGGCCCTGCAATGGCTTAAGAGTCAGTGAGGCCAGCAGGGCTAGGGCAGAGGTCCATGGTGGTGTGCAACTGGCTCTGGACCCATTGCCACGACTGTGTGAATACAGATGGCTGCACTGCATGCACACCACTGGATGGCCGGCTTGTGGCAGCACCAGGTCACCGCAGCCACAGCCGTCAGTCTCACACCAGCCTCACTCTTGTCCTGCCACTGAGTATGCCCCGAAGCATGAAATGCACTACATGACCACAGTATGCCAAGGTGGAGGGTGGGTCACCAGGGGCTAGTGAGGGCCTGCTCCTCAGCTGCTGGGCTACACCCAGCTGGGCCAGTCTGGGTTCTGCCACATGGGGCAAAGCCATAGCTGTCAGTCTTACACCAGCCTCGTCCTTCCATTGAGTATGCCGCAAAGCAGCAAGTGCCCTGTATGACTACGTCTGCCAAGTTGGAGGGTGTGTCCCCAGGGGCTAGTGAGGGCCTGCTCCTCAACTGCTGGGCTGCATCCGGCTGGGCCAGTCTGGGATTCACGACATGGGGCACCCCGTATGGCCTCACGCTGCTGGTCAGTCCGGGTATCAGGGCTGCCTGGCGCCCCCTCCCCTCACGCTGGCCTCCCAGCCCCTGAGGCAGCGCGAGGCTGTGGTGCTGAGTGTGTTGATGCATGGCACCCTGTTTGGCCTGATGTCAGGCGGCTGCTTCCTGCTGCTGGGCTGGCTGTGCTGGCGGGCGTATGGCCAGGCCTTCCTGGACCAGGCCTTCCTGCACCACCTCAGCAGCCAGGACCACCGGGGAGCAGAGCTGGGGTGTGGACAGCGCCTGGTACAGGATTATGCAACAGGATCCATCATCCAGTCACATGCGGAGAGGGCTGGGGCTGAAGGGTGAGGGCAAAGCAGCTGTGGCAGGGGGTATGGCAGGGCAGCTGGCAGGGTGTGTGTCAGTGTCACTTATGCCATGCCACTTTGCGAAACGAAAAAGCCAACGCTGGTGTGTGTGCCGAGGTCGATGTGGTGGACAATGGGGTTCAAGGCAGGGTGAGGGGACAATAGCAAAGCAAGCATGGCCTAGGTTTGCCCTGATGCAGGCCTGGCTCTAGCAACTCAGCTGCTGAAAGAAGCGGTGTAGTACCTAGTGTAGAAAAATGTTGTTGTATGTTACATGCGCTGTGACGCCCTGTTGCCCACCTGCCTGCAGCCACAACTTCTCCATTAACTTCTACAACATCTACTTGTCCTATGCGGCCCACCCCCCTCCCAGTCCAGGCACCTGCCTGCAGCCAGGCACCTGCTCAGAGCCTTGGGGCAGCAGCCAGCAGCCTGGCCCCCCTGAGGACCCGGCAGCCCACCCCCCTGACAGCCCCATGGCCGCCCTGCCCCCTGACCTGGCTGCTCAGCTGCCCCCCAGCCTGCAGTGGGTGGTGGCGCTGGCCATGCTGCTGCTCAGCCCCAGGCTGCTGGCCTTCCTGCCGCAAGTCCTAGCGCTGGCTGTGCTGAGCTGGCGGCTGCATGAGGAGCTGCCGCTGGCCTGGCTGACACAGACCCTGGCCTTCGTGGCCCTCAACAAAGTAGGCCGGGCCAAGAGCAGGCAGCGGATGGGGGGCGGGCGGGCTCAATGCAGCAGCAGCGGAAAGGGGTGAGGGGTGAGTGGAAGGGGTTGGATCCGAGTGAGCACAGGCTGTAGCTTGGCACTATAGCTGCCAACACAGCCTGAAGTGGGCAGGAGCAGGAGCTGCAAGGTAGCCGCTGGGAGGTGACCTCTGTTGCCATCTGGGGCATAGCTAGGCACTTCAATGGCTAGCGGGGCAGGAAGGGGCATAGAGGGTGACGGCGAGGGGTTAGGAGGATGGGTAGGTCCAGGGAGGCAGGGCGAGCTAACATGCTGAGCAGGAGGCTGCCTGCTCAGCATTGGTACCCATGGCTGACTGTTGAGTGCTGTACCGGGCTCTGCATTGCCTTGGGCCTTGCCACGTACGGGCTCTGCATTGCCTTGGGCCTTGCCACGTACGGGCTGCTGGCTGTGTGGCTGCCTTGCGCTTGAGGGGCTTCTGACACTTGGCTGGCTGTGGGGGCAGTGGCAGGATGCGTCGGGGCACAACAGTGCGCCACATAAGGCCCCATGTGCCTGCCAGTGCTTGTGTTGGTGTCAGGTGTGCACTGCCCAGTACTTTGTGTGGTGGCTGAGCCTGGTGCCCCTGGTGCTGCAACACATTGCCTGGCCGCCCCCGCGGGGCCTCCTGCTGGCTGCTGGGGCCTGGGCGGCTGCGCAGCTGCACTGGCTGGCATGGGCATACCAGCTGGAGTTACAGGTGCGCAGGGGCTGGCCATGCGGGACAAACCATGACTGTCGGCTGCCAAGGTCCTGTCAGCTGTGAGCTTTTCTGACTTCATTCATGCGCCAACGGCCACACCACACATCTCTGACGCAGGCTATGCTGCTTAGGTGAGCAAGGTTCACACTACCCTGCTTGGTGTTGCTGTGGCTGCTAAGGCCACATACTCATCGTTCCCTCACAAGCCGTGTGGTGTGCCCGGTGCATGCATGCCGCAGGGTCGATCCGTATACTTAATGGTCTGGGCCGCGGGCCTCGTGTTCCTGGCTGCGAATGTCCTGGTGTTGGTGCAGCTCCTCCGACACACACAGCCGAAGATAAGCTTCTTGCGCTGCAGTCTTGACCTGGTCAGCAGGCCGCGGCTGCACTCGTAGCGCGTCAGGACGGGCTGCGCAGCTGCAAGAGTTCGATGCCCCTGCCCCTTGGAGCCCAGCTCTCCTGCACCTCACCTGCCACCCCCTACCCCTGACCGCTGACCACTGCCCCCTGCGCAACGCCTGCCCTCTCCCACCCCCCACCTCCCACCCTCCACTCACTCTGTGCCCTCCCCCTGTACTTGCAACCTCAAACGTAGTTGCAGCATAAACCTAGGTAGACATGGCGACCGCTGGCTGCTGGTGACACGAAGCAAGACATAAAAACAACACCTGCCACAATGAGGTTACCCATGTGGCTTACACACAATACCCAGGGCCTCGGCCTAGGCTCGGGTACAGCTTGCAGTGCATGAGGTGTGTGTGCTGCGGGGGGCACAATGCTGAGCAGCCTTGACTGTAAGGTAGATGAGGGGCTATCATGCACCCTACAGATGCCTGCTTGGGCAAGACCACTCAGTGCTTGCCAGGCCAGCCAACCAACAACCTGTAACCAACAAGCTAACCAACCAACAGCCAGCCGATACCCTGCAACTACTGTGGTTAACTCTGGAACAAGTCAGGTGCAGCCAGCAAAAAAATAACCCTATCCCTAACCTTTACCCCCTTGCCCGTTGGGTTCAGCAAGTTGGGTTCAGCAAGCCAAAGGCTGCAGGGGAATCCAACCCTGCTGCCTAGACGCACCCCAAAGCTCAGCACATGGTCCAGCCAGGCAGGTGGTCTGCAGTTCTGGTGTCCACGATGCTATACGAGCCAGGCCCGGGTCAGACCCAGTAGCAAGGGACAGGAGGCATTGCCTAGCAGAACAGTGTAGGTGTGGCACCTGAACCAGCACCAGCAGGCGCTGAGGGTCAGCTGTTCTAGGCAGTGCCTCGCGGCCCTGGCTGGACATCCCGGCACAGGCCCCGCAGCCTTTGGCGCCCCAGGATGTTTAACCCTGGCCCGGCAAGTTGTTGATGCTTCTGAGCCTTGCCCAGAATAAAACTCGGGGGCACGCTCCGTCCCGTTAGGTCCTGAGCGAAACCCGAGCCGTGAAAACCCGGAGAGTTATCACCCGCCGGACAAGCAAAGATGCAAAGCACCGCGTGGGTGAGTCCTGCCCGTGAAAAGGGCTCAAACCCCGAAGAACCCTACTGCCGCTCCTGCTCTTGACATCGCTCGCACTGTGTGGCGAGGCAATGGCAAATCTCGTCGCTAGGCGTCGAGGAGCAGGAGCAGGAGCGGGGCTCTTTACCCCAGCTCGAGCGATGTCGCCTTGTCCGAGCGAAACTCAGCCCCTGTTCGCCTGGCTTTGGAAAGATGAAACACTCGCAGACGCGATCCTGCATCTGCGTGTAGCGGGCCAGCCGGCAAATGCGCCAGGGTGCGTCGCGCCGAGAGTTCATCGCGCCGTGCTGGCTGCCTACAGCGATTACTTCAGAGCGAAGCTGCTGCGCTGGACCGGCAGCGAGTCGCAAACTGGTGCCGACTTCCAGCCCACTACAACAGTGACGCACTTTGCCGAGACGGGCTGCCTGCCTACAGAGCTCACTGTCACCCAGCTAGCCCAGGTGAGGAGGAGAGATGGCAGGATGTAGCTGTATGATGTCAGGGTCTACAGGCAGTGGAACTCTTGTGCACAGTATGGTGTTGACAACATCCTAGTTGTTCCAGGTGCAGGTGTGCAAGGAGGCCAGGGTTCAAAAGGCTTCACTCTGCGTCAAGGCATGCGGCCAAGCTTTCACAAACCTAGCTTTGGGGGAGCTGGGCAGTCCCCAGCCCTCTCAACCTTGCATTGAGGAGAGCTGTGCAAGCAAAGCTGAGTGTGACGCCGCCCGCTTGGTGGTGCACTGCATGTACGAGGGGAAGCTGGCTGAGGAGGTGAAGGACCCGCTGACACTGGCCAGGGTGAGCTCCACATGCTGAGCTCCATGCTTGCGGAGCTCAACAAGGATCGTCTGCAGGCAATAGCACATGTACCAAATGACACTGGCCAGCGTCAGCTGAATGATCTGCAGCACCAGGGGCAACAACATGTAGGGTGAGTGTGGTAAGCAGTCTAGTAAACTGACTGATGCCGAGCAAGCCATGAGTATGATGAGTATGATGAGTCAGCCTAATGAGACTAATGACCTAATTGGTAGACTGGTACTTATGCCTGTGCAGGTGTGCCGTGTGGCTGAACGCTGGGCCTTGTCCTCCCTCTCCAGCTCATGCCTACAGAGGCTGGCTGACCTGCCGCCCACACAGCTGCTAGTGGAGCAGCTGTTGCTGGTGCTGCAGACCCTGCCTGACAGGTGTGCCCTGCTGCCTGAGCACAAGAAGTGGCAGGAGCGAGTGCACAGCCTGGCAGGAGAACTCAATGCCCCACTCCTACAAATTAATCCCTGCCTAAAGGAGGCCTCCCCTTACTGCTGCACCTGTATGGGGATATCCACGCCGTCATTACCAGCGCCCAGCTAAGGACAACCTTCCAGCAGCTGCCCTTTGCAGCAGTGCAGCAGTGGGCAGGCAGCGATGAGTTGACAGTGGACAGTGAGAACAGCGTGGTGGAGCTGATCAGCCTGTGGATGGCTGGGCCTATGAGCAAGGACTGCTCTTGGGGCGAGAAAGAGCAGCTGTCCTGCCTGGTGCGGGTGCAGCACCTCAGCCCAGGTGGGTCACGCAGTTTTCCCCATAGAAATACCATAGCTGGCCGGGTTGTTGATTGCTTTCTTACCATGCCAAGGGTGTGACTCGGGTGGAGGATGACATAAATGTTTCGGTAATTTCAGACTGTGGGCACACTTTTTCAGACCATTGACCAGGCCTGATAGGTCTGAGACCGGCCCGTTTCTAACTAGTCGCCGTGCTGTATGCAATGGGACCGCGTGGCAAGCGGGGTAGAGAGTATGAGACGTATGAGGACGAAGCCAGTGAAGACGCGGAGGACGAAGGACCTAGCAAAAGCTGGACGAAGAGACCCAGGCAGTCTCCGCTGACGAACAGTGTGGCCGTCTTGCAACAAGTGTACTCAACCACACCCCACCGCGTAAAACCAAATACCAGCAGATGCTACGCGACGGCCTGGAAGCATTTCGAGGTGCAATTGCTTGCTAGCTGGCTGGCTTGCAGGCTTGCAGGCTTGCAGGCCGGGACCTGACCGGATGTTGACCGGCGCAGGCGTGGTGCGTTAAGCAGAAGCTCGACACAGCACTCGAGCACTTGGTCGACAACGCGACCAGGTACATGCTTCACCTCTGCGATGCGGATACGCGGCTCAAGGAACTGAAGCGCCTGCCCAGCCGCACCGCCCAGGAGCAAGCAGAGATGCTTCAGCTCGAGAAGGAGCCGCACATCGTAAGTTTGCTCCACAACTTGAAGTGCTTGCTGAGTTGTGGTGCTTGCTGATGAACTGGTAATGCTGTGCTTGCAGAAGAAGTCAGCCTTCAAGCAATTCCATGCAGGCCTGCAGCAGCAGTACCAGAATGCTAATGCGAAGGTTGGCTTCACCTCCAGTGTGCAAATCACGCAATGTGCAGCATACAGTCGAGCGTACACCACTGCCTGGAGGCAGATTGCAAACCACGACAAGCAGAGGTGAGCTATGATGTTTGCATGCATCTTTCAACCCCCTGTCCCTAGCCTTCTACACATGCCTTGCAGTGTCCCTGGACACTTCATCAATGGGGGCAAGAAGTCAGCAATCCTGACTAAAGCCGACGTGGCGAAAGTCATGCATGCAACTCTGCCAGCAGTCAATGACGAGAAAGCCATGCTCAGGTGAGGCCTGTCAGCATGTCAGCATGTCACCTGCAGCACTTTGAGCATCACCACTCTGTCTCTCTGCAGGGCTGTGGTTTCAGTCTTGTGGGTCAATGCAGCCAGGGGTGACAGTGCCAGGCAGTGCCTACTGCAAGGCATGACAGTTGAAGAACAAGAAGGTATTGGCCCCTGCCAGTGCTTGAAGTTTGACATCAGCTACACAGCTGGCAAGACAACTGTGGTGAGCTGCCTGCCCCAGCCCCTGCCCCAGCCCCTGCCCCTGCACCAGCAGCCCCAGCCCCAGCAGCCCCTGCCCCAGCAGCCCCAGCCCCAGCAGCCCCAGCCCCAGCAGCCCCAGCCCCAGCAGCCCCTGCCCCAGCAGCCCCTGCCCCAGCAGCCCCTGCCCCAGCCCCTGCCCCAGCCCCTGCCCCAGCCCCTGCCCCTGCCCCTGCCCCTGCCCCTGCCCCTGCCCCAGCCCCTGCCCCTGCCCCAGCCCCAGCAGCCCCAGCCCCAGCAGCCCCTGCCCCAGCAGCCCCTGCCCCAGCAGCCCCTGCCCCAGCAGCCCCAGCCCCTGCCCCTGCCCCCTGCTCCTGCAGGCGGGCTGTGTGGATCATCTCTCCTTCGTCCGGGCCAGCAGTATCTCCTGCTGCCCTGCTCATGCTATGGCGATGTATATGTACAGCAGATTCACAGTAAAGAAGGAGACTCTGCACCTGGATGACCACCTGCAATTCACGCAGCTACCCTTGTTCTCTGGCAGAAACCCACTGCAGTCCATCCAGTACGACTCCATGTATGAGAAGATGGACCAACTGTTTGTGAGCAACGGCGTGGATGTGGCAAGCACTACACATGCCCCTCGCAAAGGCGCGCCCGTGGAGATGGCCAAGTCTGGGTGAGTGAAGCAGCAGCAGCAGCAGGGCAGGCCAGCCCCAGCCCAGCCAAATGCCCCACACCTAACTGTTTGTGTGTGTATGTGCATGTACAGAGTGCAGCAAGGGGACATAAAGAAGAACTGTGGGTGGTCCAAGGATGTCGCAGAGCAGCACTACCTCCATAACTCTCTCATGGGGCCCCTCCTGGCCATGTGCGGTTGGGAGTCAGATCTTGTCAAGTGGCTTACCACGTTCTACGCGGAGAGGTGAGGCCTGTGCATAGAGGCCTGTAGCTTGTTGCAAATGGTGCTGGAAGCTCATCTCTGTTTGCCCGTCTGCCTGGTTGCCTACCTGCCTTGCCAGGTTCGAGATCCCACTGCCTCTTGTGTGGCTCAGGTTCGAGGCTGGGCCCCACCTCTTCCCCATCCTCCCTGCATTGCGAGAAGCCTGCTCTACAGGCAGCAGCCAGACGGCAGACAGCCGTGCCTGCTTCAAAGCCTTGCTGGCAGTCTTTGAGGCATTCGTCACCTTGCTTTGCCAGGACTGCATCTGGCTAGACATGCATGCTCCCAGCATCAGCTCCCGGCACATGGTCTGCACTCACCTCCACAGCCTGCCCAGCTATCACCAGCATCGGGACAAGGCAGCTGAGCTGTACCGAGGAGGGCAGTTAGCAGCCAGAAAGCCAAAGGCATTTGATGAGTGGATGCGTGACATGTATAACCTGCAGCTCGCAACCCCTGCCCTGACTGCTGCCTTATCTCGCTTGGATGCCAGGGGGGCAGCAGCAGGAGGGCAAGCCAGCCCTGCCCCTGCCCTCGCCAGGGGGCCAGCAGCAGCAGCAGCAGGGGGGCAGGTCAGCCCTGCACTGACCTGGGGGCCAGCAGCAGGAGGGCAAGCCAGCCCTGCCCTCCCCCTGGGGCCAGCAGCAGCAGGGGGGCAGGCCAGCCCTGCCCTCACCTGGGGGCCAGCAGCAGGAGGGCAGGCCAGCCCTGCCCTCCCCCTGGGGCCAGCAGCAGCAGGGGGGCAGGCCAGCCCTGCCCTCACCTGGGGGCCAGCAGCAGGAGGGCAGGCCAGCCCTGCCCCTGCCTTCGCCAGGGGGCCAGCAGCAGCAGCAGCAGGGGGGCAGGTCAGCCCTGCACTGACCTGGGGGCCAGCAGCAGGAGGGCAAGCCAGCCCTGCCCCTGCCCTCATCAGGGGGCCAGCAGCAGGAGCAGCAGGGCAGGCCAGCCCTGCCCTGACTTGGGGGCCAGCAGCAGGAGGGGGGCAGGCCAGCCCTGCCCTCACCTGGGGGCCAGCAGCAGGAGGGCAGGCCAGCCCTGCCCTCCCCCTGGGGCCAGCAGCAGCAGGGGGGCAGGCCAGCCCTGCCCTAACCTGGGGGCCAGCAGCAGGAGGGCAGGCCAGCCCTGCCCTCCCCCTGGGGCCAGCAGCAGCAGGGGGGCAGGCCAGCCCTGCCCTAACCTGGGGGCCAGCAGCAGGAGGGCAGGCCAGCCCTGCCCTCCCCCTGGGGCCAGCAGCAGCAGTGGGGCAGGCCAGCCCTGCCCTCACCTGGGGGCCAGCAGTAGGAGGGCAGGCCAGCCCTGCCCCTGCCTTCGCCAGGGGGCCAGCAGCAGCAGCAGCAGGGGGCCAGGTCAGCCCTGCACTGACCTGGGGGCCAGCAGCAGGAGGGCAAGCCAGCCCTGCCCCTGCCCTCATCAGGGGGCCAGCAGCAGGAGCAGCAGGGCAGGCCAGCCCTGCCCTGACTTGGGGGCCAGCAGCAGGAGGGGGGCAGGCCAGCCCTGCCCTCACCTGGGGGCCAGCAGCAGGAGGGCAGGCCAGCCCTGCCCCTGCCTTCGCCAGGGGGGCAGCAGCAGCAGCAGGGCAGGCCAGCCCTACCCTCACCTGGGAGGCAGCAGCAGCAGGGCAGGCCCTTCCCATATCCCCCATGCCATACTCGGTGCAATCTCTACAACAGTGGGGTACTGCCAGCGAGATCATAGCTCTGTGGGAGTCTGGTAGGGGGGGGGGCCCTAGCTTGCGATCTTTGGAGGGAGGGGAAGGGGGGAAGCAGTGGCGCGCCAACAGAGGGGTTGAAGGAAGGCAGGTGGGGAAGAGGGTCAGCGAGATCAAGCAGATAGTCTTGCTGATTGAGTGGTATCTCAGAACCAGGTTTCCTAACATTAGTAGGAGTGTAGCACTGCAACATTTGGACAGAAATACAAGACATATCAAAGCTTGGAGTGGCCTTTTAAGATGGCTGCAACGTGAGAAAAACCCAGCAGCAGCAGGCCAGCAGCACTTGGAGGCTGCAGCAGCAGGCCAGCAGCACCAGCAGGCTGCAGCTGCAGGCCAGCAGCACCTGGAGGCTGTAGCTGCAGGCCAGCAGCACCAGCAGGCTGCAGCAGCAGGCCAGCAGCACCTGCAGGCTGCAGCTGCAGGCCAGCAGCACCTGGAGGCTGCAGCAGCAGGCCAGCAGCACCTGCAGGCTGCAGCTGCAGGCCAGCAGCACTTGGAGGCTGCAGCTGCAGGCCAGCAGCACCTGGGGATTGCAGCAGCAGGCCAGCAGCACCAGCAGGCTGCAGCAGCAGGCCAGCAGCACCTGCAGGCTGCAGCTGCAGGCCAGCAGCACCTGGAGGCTGCAGCAGCAGGCCAGCAGCACCTGGAGGCTGCAGCTGCAGGCCAGCAGCACCAGCAGGCTGCAGCTGCAGGCCAGCAGCACCTGGGGATTGCAGCAGCAGGCCAGCAGCACCAGCAGGCTGCAGCTGCAGGCCAGGGAGCATGTCAGCAACACTTGCAGATTTGTACCCCCACTAAAGGGTCTCAGCAGCAGGTATTCTCAGCTTTGGCCAAGGTCCTAGCTGCAACAAGCCGGGGGATATCAGTTAGTGCTCTAGCAGCCGCCCTAGCAGCAGCAGCAAAGGGGCCAAGCCCGTCCACCTCCCCTACTGAGGCACCAAGGAGGAGTCAGCAGCCCACATTAACATATCTTCCCACTACAACAGAGGGGGTTGTTAATGCTTTCTTGGGGATGCCAGTAGCCAAGGGAGGTACGTCAGGCCTCCTCAATGGCTGCAGCCTCTTTGTCTGCATGTCAGCGGCGTGCAACAAGGCCAAACCGCCAGGGCTCCGCCACATGGACATGTGGGGGTCCTTCGAGCATCAAGACGTGTTCAATCAGGCCGCGCGTCTCCTCAACGTGCAACTGGGAAGGGTGCGCAAAGGAACACGGGTGAAGGGCGCTGTGCGGCAACCGCAACCTGTTGTGGCAACCTCGCTGCCCACTGCTCCCAGCCAGCCCGCCGGATTCCTGCCAGCTATCAGCTATGGCATTCGTCAGCCCACGTTTATCTAAGTTTGCCTGCATTTGACTTGCGTTTGACTGCTTTTGACTCGCATTTGACTGCTTCCCACTGTTCGACGCGCTATGCTTTCGGTTTGCGTAGAAAGCCTTGTAAGCGGTCTAACAATGCTCTGTGTCTCTTAGCTCCGGAGTTTTCTGCAGCTTGACTGTGCTTTCCCGCTTCACAAGTATTAGTGTAAGGATTGGGCGCAGCTGAGCTATGCGCAGCTGAGCTTTCAAGTCCAATCCGGTCCAGTCAGCTGTCAAGTCGAGGTCGCGGGCGCTTGGTCGAGGAGCAGGCAGAAAGCGACGGGGAGCAACGGGGGCCAGGAGCGAGCCAGCGACGGGGCCCCGAGCCAGGTCCGAGCTTCAGGCCCCTCACTCGGCCCGTCACACCCTGGGCCTGAGGCCTGGTCCGAGTGGCGTCGATAACCTAGCAGCAGTGTTAAAAACAGGATTTTCAAAAGGAGAATCATTGCATGTTTGCCTGCCAAACTGCCTACCTGACAGCATGTGATTGCCTGCCATATGTCATGTGCAGCCTTTGCTCAAGGCCGGTTGCCTACACTGGACTGGTTTGACATCCCTGGAGCACTCACTCCTGTGGTAGCCCAAGCAGCTAACTGTGGCTTTGGCATGAGCGGGGTAATGAACAGGGACAAGGCTCCTCATGCCTGGTTTGCTGCACCTCGAAAACAGCTCAAAGCTGCTGAGCTGCTGCAGCGCACCACCATCCGCTGGGATGTGCCCCGGCAGCGGCTGGTTAGCCTGCTGGCCAGCGAGGACCTGACAGCTAAGGTCTGCTCAAAGCCAGTCTACTCTGCAGGGGCGGGCTGGCGGGTGTACCTGGACCTGAACAAGGACACAGAGGATGAGCCTGGCTTCACACTAGGCTGTTGGGGCCAGTTGGTGCAAGGGCCATGCCCTGGGCGCCAAACTGCCACATGGCACACACATCAAAGATGTCATCACTGAGGGCGACACTTTGAGCGCTGATTGGACAGTCAACTGGGTCAAAGATGGCGTGGGTTACGAATCATTTCTTGATGCTCACATGACCACCGCCGCTGACCTTGAGCCATTTCTGACTGAAGGCTGCCTAAAGTCAGACCCTCCCAACTCTGAGAAAGCCATGTACACTACCTTGTCATGCATGTCCCGGTGCCGAGACGTTTGCGATTGGCGTAGCACCGTGCGGCATGCGATGACCGTTTAGTCTGCTATACGCCCGTAATGCCAGGAACCCCGCAAACGAAAAAAGTGCGCCCACCAATCAGCCGGTCGCTCTCACCACATCGCGCAGCGCAAGTCAGCTATGGGAGTTCTTCGCAATACCGTGGTTGCCTCCTAACGCTCTAAAGGCAAGTACAGCCGGCGCTTGTGATTCCTCCCGCCTCAATTAACCCGACAGTGTTTCCTGGATGTAGACGCGCACCCAGTTCCACTTCTGTGGATGCTTACTCGTTGATCGGCCTTACGCTTACATATACCTTCCATTTCAAGGTCAGCAGCCTACACCAAGCTTGCTATGTTGCTGTTGATGAGTATGCCATATGAAGGAGAGTGACCTGCCCTTGCTACCGCTCTCAATGTAGACAAAGCATAGGTAACCAGGCAGTTATCCACTTCGTGCATAGCTACCCCCATTACCATCTTTGGCTATTGTTGCAGGAGCCCTCTTACTAGCAACACCACCACCACCACTACCACCTCCACCACTACCTCCTAGCCTACCACCACCACCCAGCCCAGCCCTCCCACTTCCCCCCCTCCCTCCACCCCCTCCTTGACATAGCAGCCCTCTCCCTACACTACCCAGCAGCCAAGAGCAAGCCCCCTCTCCCTGCTACAACCTGCTAGTAAGTTACTTTAACGCAGCATCGCTTTGCCCAAACCTGCCCTGCCCTGCACCATGTGCCTACCACCACCCAATCCTAGTCTCTACACCCATGATGGCATCCTCAGCCTTCAGTCCCAGCCTTATAGTTACAGCCATAGAGTTATCCACCGTATGCATAGCTACACCCCTACACCACCATTGTTGCCAACTGTTGCAGGAGCCAACTTACCCAATCTCAGCCGCTACCACCACCACCACGATCACCACCACCTCCTAGCCTGCCTCCACCTACCGCTCCAGCTCAGCCAGCCATCCTATGGGTGGTCTCAGCAAACGCACCAAGGCCGGTAGGGCCAACCGTGCTCTGGGGCTTGCTCTTGCAGCAGCAGCTCAGCAACAGCAAACTCTCATGTCTGCTGCCACAGAGGCAGCTGCTGCCACAGAGGCAGCTGCTGCCACAGAGGCAGCTGCTGACACTGAGGCAGAACTTGAAGAGGCCAGATCTCAGCTTCGCTCATGCCAGAGTGTGAACATGCGCACCGCCACCGACCTCCAAGTGTGCCAAGAGCAATTGCACTGGTCCCAGCGCGCGCTGCAGCAGTCTGAGAACGAGGTGCTTGCCTTGCAAGTGTCTTTGCACCGCTGCCAAGCAGAACTTTCAGCTGCAAAACAAGAGCTGGCAGCATGTAAGAGCAAGGTCAGGAGCATGGGAACCCAGCTGGCGGTCACGCAGGCACAGCAAGCAGCAGCTAGGAAGGCCATGCCCAAGGACGTGCGAGACAAGATGTCTTGGCTGCACCGCACTCGGGTGTCACTTAACACCTTGAAGCGCTGGCATGGCATGCGGGGTGCACCACCGTGCACCCAAGCAGCCAACCCAGCAGCAGCCTTTAAGGCCCCCCCTCCCCCCCGCCACAAGGAGCGTGACACCCTGACAGGAGCCTACACTGCAGCCTATGCATGCAGCAATGCGGCGTTGTTAACTCTGCCCAACGTGTCCTGCCAGCAGCTAGGCCCGCTCCGCACAGCTGTGGCGGCTGCAGAGTTTCCGGATGCTCCACCTCAACCTCAAGCCGGGCCTTCCACAGTGCGCCGGCACCAGCAGATGCTCACTCGTAAAATCCAAGGCACATTTAAAAGTGAGTACCATGGAATGTTACCAGAGTGTTACCATGGGGTGTTACCATGGGGTGTTACCATGGGGTGTTACCATGGGGTGAACATCGGCACCGCCGCATGCCTTGGTCAGTTGAGAGCAGTCAGCAGCAAGCATCCTCGAGGAGCTGACTACAGTGCTACCACGGTTGAGGAAGCTGCGACCTTCACTGTGACACAGTTGTGGGGCTACATCAACTTCTACAAGATCCCACCCAAGCAACGGCCAGCCCAAAAGACCCGGTTGGCTAATCTTCGAAGCTTTGTGGAGAAGCACATTCAGCAGCGTACCAAAGCAGCCCCATCCTTAGGCCCAATCCTTTGAGGGGGTGCTGCTTAGGGGCCCTCCCTTATCGGTGACTCTATGCTGGGGGCATAGCCAAGGGAAGCGTGAAGGGGGTGCAGGGTTATGCATGGCATGAGGTATGAGGTGGTGTCACGAGGTGTAGCTGGGCGTGTTGCAAGGGGGCCCACCTATGGAGTGTAGATGCCTTGTTTTGCCATGAAGTGCTGCTTTGGGACCTTGCTAGGGGCTATGAGGTTGGAGTGAAAGGACACGTGGTGCGGCGAGGGACGTTGTAGTTGCTCGGGACTGTAGTTCACGTGTTTAATGGGTGCTTTCAGTCCTACTAGTTGTTCGCCATCATGAATTGTTGCTCATCCGCTGTACCCAACCGCATGTGGTATGCACGTTGTGGCATGCATGACATCTCAAGTTGTTGATGCCACAACCAGTGCCTCGGAGCATGCTAGCAAGGGGACGGCTTAATCCAATGTCAGGATGCTGGCAACTCTAGGTGGATGTGGAAAGGGGTGGTGCCATGGGGGGTTGCTAGTGAGGCCGGTTGGGAGGACACATGGTGCGGCGAGGGAGTGTTGTAACACGGCAGGTTTGAGCACCGTGGATGGAAGCGATGTATGGTAGTGATGTCCAAAATCGTTGCAGCAACACAACGAAGGCTGCGTACCTGCACACATGCTCTCGCTACATCGAACAAAGGACGTGAACTACGGAACCCGCAGAAAAGGCTACAATATGACAAGTCCCGCGGTCATTTTGACAACCTGGCCACATAGTCAACTGTTGGCTATTGTAGTCAAGCGTTATGGGTGTTTTCTGTACCGCTAGAATATAGAGCGGCTCCGTCTCTCGCTTGAGAGCGCGAGCGACGTAAAAAACAAGTGTGAGCTAATCGATGCTAAGATGTGTACTGTTGTCCTATGTGGGGCATCAGAAATGGTATGAGCGCGTTAGACGACCATTTCCGCTTATCAGGTTCAAAACTCGCGATTGCGGCCGTCGCAACACAATGCGCGCGGGCATACATTACTTTGTTAGCTACATCACGGCAATGCCAAGAAGCTCGAGGGTGAAGGAGGCGTGCATGGTGATATCTGCCTACAAAATGTAGGCCAGGTTCACGCCTAGGTTGGGCATCATGAAGCATTGAGTCATTGAAGCTCGGGACACCCATAACGTGTAGCTTAGTGAGCCCTCTACATCCTGATGTGCTTCGAACATCATTCCACTACGTAAGCGAGAAATAAACTCAGTGTACGGGGTACCCCCCCTATTCAAGAGAATTGGGAGGGACTGACCTAAAGATCACTGCAGCGTTCCAAGTCATGCACAGGCCTGGTGCAAAGTAACTCCCGGTGAACTGTCTTAGCTGGGCACAAGCAACTGCTGCAATGCATTGTTGTGTTGTGTTCCAGCTGTAGGATGACATGTGAAATAACCGTCTAGTCTGTAGGACCTCCTGGCAGTGGAGGCATGCGAGTTGGTGGTGGCACAACATCTTATCGGTTCGATTTGAGCCATTCCTGTAATGTAATGGCATTGCCCCTTGTCCTGTATTCCAATGTAATGGCCTTGCCCCGCCAAGCCCCGGTACGGGACCCAAACTGCATAAAAAGCGTGTATGCATAAAAGGCGTCGCCGACCTTGAGCCATTCGTGCAAAGGCTGCCTACAAATGACCGGAGCTGTGCAAGTCATGCACAGGCTTTCTGCAAAGTAAACCCGGTGATGCGCCTCGATTGCTGTCTTGTGATGCAGTCGAATTGTGGGGTAATCATTCAGTTTACAGTACACTCTGACCCAGGTGTGGCAGGTGTGTAATGCAGGTGTGGCAGGTGTGGTGGTGGCACACAGCAGTCTCATCGACTCGCCCAGCCCCATGTCGACGCCGGTTTTGCACTTAACCTGCAATGAACACTCTTTAAACTGCGTCATTATTCATGTTGTAGACAGTACGTAGTAGATAATGGTGTCGCGGGTCGTTTTAGGCGGTTTAAAAAGGCGAGGCCGAGGCCCTGGCGCGGGGCAGCTCGAGACCGAAGCCAGCGGTCACGGAGCGTAGTCGCTACCCCGTCCCACCCCTGTCGCAGGGCAGGTGCAGCAAACTGTAAAGAAAGTAGCGAGGAGACAACATGGAGCAAACGGTGAGTGGCTACCCCCTTGCTGCTTAGTGGCCCCCATTACCCAGCCCCACCGCTAGCACGCAGTATGCTCGCTGCAGCCTCCCGTTTGGTCGGAGCTGGCGTGGCGAAACAGCCCACACGTCAGCAGCAGCAGTCGGCACGTAAAATGGTGTAGGCAATGTGAAGCGGGGGCAGATGGCAGGTGAGGATGAGGTCTTGGGCATACGGCCTGTGGCATTGCACCTAATATTCAAGTGTAATGGGATACAGCAATCTGCGACAGACTCTACAACAGATGCGGTATGTGGTATGTGGTTGCAAAGCATATAGCCTGCTCGTGGGCTGCAGCCAATGCTGCTGCCTCTGGCTGCCTAGGGGTAGCGGCATTTTGTGCAGTCCGGCCCTGGGCTGTAATTGCTTGGGGGCCACACCTGCTGGTCCAGCCTGCCCCTGGGCTCCTGGCTGCTGCCCCACACCTGCCTCCTGGCGGCCAAGGCAGAGGACATCACACAGTTGTTCAAATGTAAACTGCTCAGCCTCTCCTTGGCTAGTGGCTGCACCCGCACCTACGCCTGCACCCCTGACCCCCAGCCCTCCAGCCCTCCAGCCCCCCTGCTTCCCTCTCAACTGCTGTTGTCAATCCCACAACAACAATCTGTCAAAGTGTGGATGGCCTTGGCTTACTACAGCTGATCTGCAAGCACATACGCATTGCTTGGCCCCACCCCAACTTCAGCCAACCACTAATCTTCTCCTCCCCACCCCTTACCCTCCCTATCACACCCCCGTCCCACCCCAATGGCACATAGCAGATGCAGCTCGCTGCTTTCAGCCAGGAGGCAGCTGGCACATGGCAGATGCAGCCTGGTGTGAGCTCAGGCTCTCAAGACCAAGCCTAGCGGCCTAGCACCCCATATGACCCCTCCCCCCTTTTCATCTCACTCACCACCATTACCCACCAATACTTTTCGTTTCACTCACCACCATTACCCCCCACCACCGCATGACCCACAACCACCAATCCCGGACCCTCCCAGTCCATCACCCCAGCTACCGTGCATCCCTCCCTTTCCCTCCCTCCCTCCCACGCCACACTGCCCCTCTCTAATCGGCGGTAGGGTTGCTGGTGGTCTTGCTCTAGCTCATCCTGCGGATGTTGGTCTTGCTGCTGCTGCTGCTGCCGCCGCTGCTGCTGCTGCTGCTGCTGCTGCTGGGTGCTGGATGGGGCGATTGGGCTGGCAGTATGGGGCAATTGCTGAGCAGTCGGCGCAGGAGCAGAAGGCAGGCAGCCACCAGGCACCTTGGGCTTTGAAGCTCACAGGCTACAGTGTGCTGCTGCACCTCCAGCAACACACAACTTGAGTGGCAGACTAAGGCAGGTAGGGCAGCATGCAGCGTTTGTCATGCCCTACCCCTCTCCCCATCTCCCTTCCCCCCTTCTCCCCCTCCCCCTCCACTGATTTTCCCATCCCCACCTTGACCCCATTGGAATATGGCAGGCGCAGCCCAGTGGGAGCTGTACCACACGGTGAGCAGCCAGGGCAGCCGCTGTGTGATAAGTGCAGCATGACATGCCACAACTCAGTGTTACGCCATAACTCAATACAGTGCCATGACATGCTCCTCAGGCTCCTGCCTGACTGCTCCTGCCTTACTTACATGTTGCTCGTATTCTGTTTAGCATGCAGGAAGGAGGTAGAGGAGTTTTAAGCAGCCAGCAACAACTGCATTCATCTCATTGCAATGTCTTGGTATGTCTCCTGTTGAAACTAGCTCAAGGGCTCGAGGGTGTCAGGAGGTTGCCTCTTTTTGTTTTATTGTATTGTTCAAGAAATGGACAGCCAGGGGTGGCTTCTTCTTTGGTCGCTTTGTCCACTCCTAATGGATTGTCAGCCCCAGCAGGTCCAATGTCTGCAACCTGGTAGGCAAGGCCAGGGTGGAGGAGCAGCGATCATAGCAGCAGCGATCATAGCAGCCAAACTCAACCAGCCTCAGGAAGCAGAAGACAGCTGTTCAAGCAAACCGCGGCCCCGTGAGATATGGGATAAGTTGCCCGGGAAAAAGCAAGGTCGTGAAAAAGGTATGTTACGTTGGGTAACCCCTTGCCGCTGCTGCTTGCTCGCTAAGCAGAGCTCACGAAGATGCTACTCGCGCGTCCCCTGATCATCAAGCGCGTAGGAGCAGTAGTAACACCTACCCGGAAGTTGCAGGCTGATCTACCGTGTGCGCGCTCGGGCCAAGCGATGCGGCCTCTTCGTAGCGCCGCTGGAAACCCCTACGCTTGGCTCTGGGAAGATAAAACCCTGGCGGCCGCGACTCTGCTCCTCCACGTAGCGGGGAAGCCAGCCGGTGCGGCCTCTCCCGCCGCGCTACGGGTTCATCGCGCCGTGCTGGCTGCCCACAGCGAACACTTCAGGACCATAGTGCTGGAGTGGGCTGACGGCGAATCGCAGCGCGCGGCGGATTTCCAGCCAGCCATCGCAGTGGCGCACTTCATCGAGGCTGGCAGCCTGCCTGCGGGGCTCACTGCCCACCAGCTCGCCCAGGTAATGCGCCTACTTGGGTTGGACTAGCGAGGGCCGGAACCCTACACCAGGGGTACATGAGTTAAACGACTAGTTTAGGCGTTAAACTGCCCAAACTGCTCGGTGAACGACGTCGACCATAAACTAGTTCAGTTCTGAGTTAACCTCCTGGTTTAGTAATTAAACCAGGAGTTAAACTGAATCAGGCCGGGGTTTACCGAGGGGCTCGCCAAACCAGGTTTAACCATGGCAGCCAGTTTAACTGGTAGTTGAACTCTTGCTAAACTCGTTTTAGGCTCGGTGAACGACGTCGACCATAAACTAGTTCAATTCTGAGTTTACCTCCTGGTTTAGGATCCAAGTTAAACTGAATCAGGCCATGGCAGCAGGTTCAACCAGCAGGTAATCGACAAGGTAAACTAGCATCGTCATCTCCTAGCCTAGCTTGTATATGACAAGGCACAATCACAAGGCGATCACACGGCTACAGCAAACTCAACGCGTGCAATGCACCCAACTGCTCACAGCTGGTCCAAGCTGCCATCAACAATCTAGATGTTGCCCATGACTGGCTGTTGCTGAGTGGCTCCAAAGCTGTTCCAAGCTGCTCCAAAGCTCCAGTGAAGCTTCCCCATATTTCCTGCAAGGAGGGCAGGTCACTTCAATGTGTGCATACCTTCCCCCTCCTACACATTCAACAAACATGTAGCATACGTTCATAACACGATGATACTCTCATCACATGAGTTTGGCTCATGCAATTGCCTCACTCACCCAGGTGACTATGAAGCTTTAGCAAGTTTAGCATTGGCACGGTCCTCAGCTGCATGATCAGCACAAGCATTGGCAGCTTCAGTATGACAGTTGCATGAGGAATCTGTTCAAAGTACCTATATAGCACACCTGCAGCCATCTCTCCTTGCACCTCATCTCCTAATGGAGTCGCTGGGGCTGCAAAGGCGCGTCCATCCTTGCCTGCGCCAACAGAGTGGCAATGGATTGCCTTGCGCCACAGACTAGGGACTAGCCCACATAGAATTAGAGGGCATGTATTGTGCCGCAAATGCAAAACATACCTGTAATGGCCTTCACTGGGGTTGCTTGTTCTGCATCTGCACCAGGAACAACATTAGCAAGAGTGGGCAATGCAAAGCCAGGTGATGAGCTATGTTTGGTTGGAGCAAGTGCAAGTGGCTGTACCTTTGCTAGATGGCGATTTGCTCTGCTTGATGGCGTTCTCAGCCTTTGTTTTTATCCACTGAAGAAACAATGCTCGCGCTGTGGCGTCCAGATGTGGCTTTGCTCCGTTCGCTGGAAGGAAAATGCTGTCGAGCTTGCCCCCGTACTCCGCTGCATGGCGCTGCCTCGAGGCTGCTACCATCCCATCCACGGCTTCCAGCACATCCTTCACAACTGGTTGAACTCTTGCGCCTTCCCCTTTGACAGGAAAAGAGGCTTAACGCCTTGAACGACGGAGGCTCCGTTGGCCACCGACGCGACCACATGTTTTAGAGCCGCTGTGATGAGCCTTTCTGGCCTTCGCCCTTGCTTGGTAGGGCCACCTGCAGCCGTGACCGCCGATGCGGCTTGGGAGCATGGAGCAGCTCTGCGATTGAACATGTTGCATGTCGAATTTCTTTCAACGCTGTTTTTAACGCTGAGCGGTACACTTGCTTACTGACATTCTCTGAACAACTCTAGGCGAACAGGTCCAGACAGTCTGAAAGAGTAGGCACAGGCCTCGACTGCTGCGAATTCTACAATGTTGTCGTCGTCAACGCCAAGGTCGGCTGCATTGGTCGTGCTCCGCAAGGAACCTGCAACAACAAGCTCAAGTGTCATGCTCACATGTTGTCATGCATGGTGGGCATGGTGGGCAGGATGGGCAGGATGGGGATGGGGCAGTGAGGGCAAGGGTGGCAGGGACACGTGCATGCACAACCATACACCTCTACATTGTACAACACATGAGCATGAACGCACACTCACTGTTGGTGGGTCTGGTATAATGTCTTGTACTTGCCATGGCGCTTGCCTTCAAGCCATGTCAAGAAGCACGGGTACCGCGCTGGCGACTGCTTCTGATTGGATCCCATGGCTAGGGCCAGGCACCCCTTATGCATGCAAGGATTGGCTTGACACGGCGGCTTTCCTCCAGGTAAGAGTTGTGCACCTCCACGGCCCCGTCAAGGCTGAGCAAGTCTTCAACAATGAGCAGCAAGGCATCCACAATGCTCTGCTTCTCTCCGCGCTCCTTGGCCCCAGGCATGAGGCATACAAGGTGTGAGACTCCTGGTACAGATCTATGCTCAGCTGCCACGGTGAGGGGAGCCAACACAAATGCTGTAGTAGAGTACTTAGCGTCGTCCTTGTGGGGTTGGAAGCTGTCAAAGGAGAGGGACATGGGCACTAGTCCCGTCTCAACTGTCCCGTCTCCATGCCTGCAAGACCACACCATGACTCAGAGGCGTATACTCAGCCCGGAGATCCCGCCACAGGGTCAACTGCTCTGCCAGGGTTGGATACGCATACATACGCTGCAGCCACTGCCTGACAGGCCTGTACTTCAGCTCAAGAGCTGAAGTACGTGGCTTGCTGCAGCACCTACAGGAGTCTGCATGCTGAGCCAAAGGCCCACGGTAGATATGACCACACGGACACATGTCATATACCAAGTATTCTTCTTGTGGCTGACCCAGCTGCTCCATAGCTGTGCGCATGGTTGAAGCTGACGCTGGGATGTTTGGCACGGTCGATGTCGATGCCAAGAGCTCTAGCATAGCTGTGGTGTGCGCATCTGAGGCGTGGTGCGCAACCTGCTTGGCTTGCAGGTCTGTCATCAGCTTGGCCAGCCTCGCCCGGTCTGCACCCGGCAGGCTGGGGTCATATCTAAAGTGGCCTTGCGGCCGCTTTGACCACCTGCCCCCATCTTGACCGGGCACACACTTTAGATCAAAAGCACCTGTAGGCGCACAAGCAAAATAGTGTGGTCAGCTTAGGCCAGCTTATACCTAGCATCTGATCATGCATGAGCATGCTTAGCAACTTACGCTCAGCGGCCTCCACGTCCATCTCATTGCCACCTGGCACCTGCTCTAGGTCAGGGTCAGCTGGCAACGGCTCCTCCACAGCCTCCTCCTGTTCCTCTTCAACAGCGAGCGCAGGAGGCTGAAGATCTGCATCCACGATGGACAATATGAAATTGCGACAGTTTGAAATTACGATTACGGCGATTACATCATACGTGAAGATACGTCAAGCGTCAAGCGTCAAGCGTCAAGCGTTAGGACTAGCTACCTTCAGGTGTTGGTAGCTGCCTGTCGCGCCCAAGGCTTTCGGGATAGACGTAGTTGACCGGATGGTCGCAGCCTTCAGCTTTGGCGTGCGCGTTGGCGCATCGGACTTGCACAGGCACCAAGGATTTGAGGCTGTAACATAGCTTGCACAAGCACAGAACCTTGGGCTGGTTTGCTGTGCATCGCCGGAGCCTCTTCCTCTGACCTAGGTACATGTTGGTCCCACACTAGTTAAACTGAGTTCGTTTAACTCGGCGAGGTGGCCTTAAACTAGGTTAAGTGTGATAGCTGACTAGTTTGGTCGTTTAACTCATGTACCCCTGGTGTAGGGGAAGGAGGGCGAGGGCCAGATGCTAAAACATCACCAGACATTTGTAAGCACCTTCTGGGTACTGCTATGCAATGCAGGTGTGCAAAGAAGCCAAGGCCAGGGAAAAGCTACAATGCGCTGAGGCATGCAGTCAAGCCATAGTAGCCCTGGCTTTAGAAGAGGTAGACAAAGCCCAGCCTGTGCTGCCCTGCGTGGAGGAGACTCTTGACAGCTTGGAGATGTGTGATGCCGCCCGCTTGGTGGTGCGCTGCATGTACGAGGGGGCCCTGGCTGAGGAGGTTAAGGACCCGCTGACACTGGCCAGGGTGAGGTCTATATGCTGAGCTGATGCTTGCTGAGCTCAATCACATGTATCATATGCAGGTATGTGCACATTTATTGTGTGACATAAGGCAGGGTGAGTTGAGTAGCCCAGCCCAGAGCCAGTGACCTAGTGCCAGTGACCAGCAATCCCATTTGGGGCCCACGCATATTGGACATTGGATTCATAACAGCATCACACTACTACGAGCAGCGTTACTCTCTGCCTGACACCCATCACTGCCTGTCACTGACACCTCATGCCGCATGTGGCCTGCCTGTGCAGGTGTGCCGCGTGGCTGAGCGCTGGGCATTCTCCTCCCTCTCTTCCACTTGCCTGCAGCAGCTAATAAAGCTGCCACAGCTGGCAGCGGAGCAGCTGGTGCTGGTGCTGCAGGCGCTGCCTGACAGCTGTGCCTTGCTGCCTGAGCACAAGGAGTGGCAGAAGCTTGTGCTATACCGTATGTTGAGCCTGTTTGGGGATGTCCACGCCGTCATCACCAGCGCCCAGATGAGGACAACCTTCCAGCAGCTGCCCTTTGCAGCAGTGCAGCAGTGGACAGTGAGAACAGCGTGGTGGAGCTGATCAGCCTGTGGATGGCTGGGCCAGGTGGCAAGGACTGCTCTTGGGGCGAGAAAGAGCAGCTGTCCAGCCTGGTGCGGGTGCAGCACCTCAGCCCAGGTGGGTGTCAGGGGCAGCACCATAGCAGCACCATAGCAGGCATAGCTGAATAGAGCACAGCTCTTGATAGCTTCAGTATCATGCCATTGGTGTTACTCACAGGTGCAGGATCACATGAACCTCTCTGTGCTTCATACGGGAACCTAGCAGCAGTGTTAAGAATGGCACTGGAAGGAAGGGAATGTTGCTTGTGTGCTTGCCAGACTGCGTTCCTGACTGCATGTGGCCGCCTGCCTGCCTCGTGCAATGTGCAGCCTACGCTCAAGGCCGGTGGCCCACACTGGCCTGGTTTGGCATCCCTGGGGCACCCACTGCTGTGGTAGTGCAAGCAGCCTGCTGTGGGTTTGGCATGACTGGGGTAATGAAGAGGGACAAGGCCCCTCCTGCCTGGTTTGCTGCACCCCGCAAGCAGCTTAGGCAAGCTAAGCTGCTGGGCCGCACCACCATCCGCTGGGATGTGCCCCGGCAGCAGCTGGTTGACCTGCTGGCCAGCAAGGACCTGACAGCCAAGATCTGCTCAGAGCCAGTTTACTCCGCAGGGGCAGCCTGGCGGGTGTACCTGGACCTATATAAGGGCACAGAGGATGAGCCTGGCTTCACACTGGGCTGCTGGGGCCAGTTGGTGACCTATGCTGAGTGCAAGGGCCATGCCCTGGGCGCCCCACTGCCACATGGCACACACTTAAAAGATAATATCAGCTTAGGCACTAGTCTGGGCCATGACTGGTCAGCTGCTGGATGGGTCCAGGAGTGCTGGGGCTACCCATCCTTCCTGGACAAGAGCCTGGCCACAGCTGCAGACCTTGACCCATTCCTGGAGGATGGCTGCCTGCAGATCACCGCGGCTGTTCAAGTCATGCACAGGCCTTGTGCATGTTGAGCCCTGGTGAGCTGCCTCAGCTGGGAACAAGCAAATGCTGCAGTGTTGAGTTGGGACCCCTGGCCTATGAGAAGTGTCCATTTGTGTATCATTACTTAACGGTGGCACAAGATTCTTTCATCGGTTGGCTACCAAGCTGATACAGCCCAAAGAGGGCCTTGGCGCCCCGCCCCGCCCCGCCCCGCCCCGCCCCGCCCCGCCCCGCCCCGCCCCCGCCCCGCCCCGCCCCGCCCCGCCCCGCCCCGCCCCGCCCCGCCCCGCCCCGCCCCGCCCCGCCCCGCCCCGCCCCGCCCCGCCCCGCCCCGCCCCGCCCCGCCCCGCCCCGCCCCGCCCCGCCCCGCCCCGCCCCGCCCCGCCCCGCCCCGCCCCGCCCCGCCCCGCCCCGCCCCGCCCCGCCCCGCCCCGCCCCGCCCCGCCCCGCCCCGCCCCGCCCCGCCCCGCCCCGCCCCGCCCCGCCCCGCCCCGCCCCGCCCCGCCCCGCCCCGCCCCGCCCCGCCCCGCCCCGCCCCGCCCCGCCCCGCCCCGCCCCGCCCCGCCCCGCCCCGCCCCGCCCCGCCCCGCCCCGCCCCGCCCCGCCCCGCCCCGCCCCGCCCCGCCCCGCCCCGCCCCGCCCCGCCCCGCCCCGCCCCGCCCCGCCCCGCCCCGCCCCGCCCCGCCCCGCCCCGCCCCGCCCCGCCCCGCCCCGCCCCGCCCCGCCCCGCCCCGCCCCGCCCCGCCCCGCCCCGCCCCGCCCCGCCCCGCCCCGCCCCGCCCCGCCCCGCCCCGCCCCGCCCCGCCCCGCCCCGCCCCGCCCCGCCCCGCCCCGCCCCGCCCCGCCCCGCCCCGCCCCGCCCCGCCCCGCCCCGCCCCGCCCCGCCCCGCCCCGCCCCGCCCCGCCCCGCCCCGCCCCGCCCCGCCCCGCCCCGCCCCGCCCCGCCCCGCCCCGCCCCGCCCCGCCCCGCCCCGCCCCGCCCCGCCCCGCCCCGCCCCGCCCCGCCCCGCCCCGCCCCGCCCCGCCCCGCCCCGCCCCGCCCCGCCCCGCCCCGCCCCGCCCCGCCCCGCCCCGCCCCGCCCCGCCCCGCCCCGCCCCGCCCCGCCCCGCCCCGCCCCGCCCCGCCCCGCCCCGCCCCGCCCCGCCCCGCCCCGCCCCGCCCCGCCCCGCCCCGCCCCGCCCCGCCCCGCCCCGCCCCGCCCCGCCCCGCCCCGCCCCGCCCCGCCCCGCCCCGCCCCGCCCCGCCCCGCCCCGCCCCGCCCCGCCCCGCCCCGCCCCGCCCCGCCCCGCCCCGCCCCGCCCCGCCCCGCCCCGCCCCGCCCCGCCCCGCCCCGCCCCGCCCCGCCCCGCCCCGCCCCGCCCCGCCCCGCCCCGCCCCGCCCCGCCCCGCCCCGCCCCGCCCCGCCCCGCCCCGCCCCGCCCCGCCCCGCCCCGCCCCGCCCCGCCCCGCCCCGCCCCGCCCCGCCCCGCCCCGCCCCGCCCCGCCCCGCCCCGCCCCGCCCCGCCCCGCCCCGCCCCGCCCCGCCCCGCCCCGCCCCGCCCCGCCCCGCCCCGCCCCGCCCCGCCCCGCCCCGCCCCGCCCCGCCCCGCCCCGCCCCGCCCCGCCCCGCCCCGCCCCGCCCCGCCCCGCCCCGCCCCGCCCCGCCCCGCCCCGCCCCGCCCCGCCCCGCCCCGCCCCGCCCCGCCCCGCCCCGCCCCGACCCGACCCGACCCGACCCGACCCGACCCGACCCGACCCGACCCGACCCGACCCGACCCGACCCGACCCGACCCGACCCGACCCGACCCGACCCGACCCGACCCGACCCGACCCGACCCGACCCGACCCGACCCGACCCGACCCGACCCGACCCGACCCGACCCGACCCGACCCGACCCGACCCGACCCGACCCGACCCGACCCGACCCGACCCGACCCGACCCGACCCGACCCGACCCGACCCGACCCGACCCGACCCGACCCGACCCGACCCGACCCGACCCGACCCGACCCGACCCGCACCAGACCCCGCCCTGCCCCATTGGTGCACAGCTGCTGCAGCTTGCTGTTAAAATCCAGGAGGTAGCTGGCGCAGGGCAGATGCAGCCTGATGTGAGCAGCCAGCAGTGAAGGAGGCCAGGAGGCCACGCCGCGCCACAAACCGCGCCACAAAAGTTGGGAGCGCCTGGATGGATGACCTGGGCTCCATGGGATCTTTGGACCCATGATCCTGGGCTGGAGTAAATGGGCGTAAACATCCCGAGGCGGGGTGGGGCGGGGCCATTACAGCACCACGCCATGAAGTTGGCTAGCTAGCGAACCGATGCAAACCTTATCTTGTGCCACCACTGACTGCATACTTCCCTCTCATAGGCCAGGAGGTCCTACAGACTATGCGGTTTCTGCACATTTCATCCTACAGCTGCAAAACAACACAGTACTGCAGCATTTGCTTGTGATCAGCTGAGGCAGCTCACGTGGCTTACTATGCACCAGGCCTGCACATGACCTAGACAGCTCCTGTGATTTGTGAGCAGACTTAAGACAGGAATGGCTGAAGGTCAGCGGCGGTTGTCATGTGAGCATCAAGAATTGATGAGTAGCCCATGCTATCTTTGACCCACTCGACTGTCCAAGGGTCGCCTATGGTGATGGCAAATTTGATGGGTGTGCCATATGGCAGTGGGGCGCCCAGGGCATGGCCCTTGCACTCAGCATAAGGTACCATCTGGCCCCAGCAGCCCAGTGTGAAGCCAGCCTCATCCTCTGTGCCCTTGTTCAGGTCCAGGTACACCCTCCAGCCCGCCCCTGCAGAGTAGACCGGCTCTGAGCAGACCTTGGCTGTCAGGTCCTCGCTGGCCAGCAGGTCAACCAGCTGCTGCCAGGGCACATCCCAGCGGATGGTGCTGCGCCGCAGCAGCTCAGCGGGTTGGAGCTTTTTGCGTACCAGGTTTCATCTCAAATACAGGTGATTGGATCAGGGCTGGTATCCAGGCAGCCATCCCTGCCCTTGTCCGAGCCATTAGCAAGCTGAGGAAGTGCTCTGTGCCAGGGGTAGGGCAGAGCAGGTCCAATGGCTGCAGCCTGGTACCACCGGTGGGCAAGGTCAGGGTGGTGGCGCAGCGACCCTAGCAGCAGGGCCAGTGACTGCCAGCGTAACACTACCAGCACCAACAGCCTGCCAGCCAACCACAACCAGGAGCAGCACTAGTAGCAAAAGAAAGCTGTTCAAGCAAACCGCGGCCCCGTGAGATATGGTATGTTGCTCGGGGGAAAAGCAAGGTCGTGAAAAAGGTATGTTATGTTGGGTAACCCCTTGCCGCTGCTGCTTGCGCGCTAAGCTGTGCTCACGAAGATGCTGCTTGCGCATCCCTAGATAAACCAGCGCGTTAGGAGTCGCGATACCAACACCTACCCGGAAAACGTACGGAGCAGTAGTACGGAACAAACCGCGTAGGAGCAGTAGTGACACCTACTCGGACGTTTCAGGCTGCTCCAACGAGCGCGCTCTTGGGGCAAGCGGTATGCCTCCCCGTAGCGCCGCTAAGCCCCCCTTCACTTGGCTCTGGGAGGACAAAACCCTGGCGGACGCGACTCTGCTCCTGCACATAACGGGGAAGCCAGCCGGTGCGGCCTCTCTCGCCGCGCTAAGAGTTCATCGCGCCGTGCTGGCTGCTCACAGCGAGCACTTTAGGACCATACTGCTGGGGTGGGCTGACGGCGAATCGCAGCGCGCGGTGGACTTCCAGCCATCCATCGCAGTGGCGCACTTCATCGAGGCTGGCAGCCTTCCCGCGGGGCTTACTGTCCACCAGCTTGCCCAGGTGATGCAGGAAACGATAGGGCGGAGAAAAAGGCGTAGAAGGAGGATGAGGGTCAGAGTGCTGGTAGCGGGAAGTGTAGGACGTAGACATGTTCTAGACACTGCTGTGTGATGCAGGTGTGCATTGAAGCGAAGGCAGGCAAGGAAAAGCTACAATGTCCACGTGCTAGGCACTGCTGTGCGATGCAGGTGTTGTAACGTGCGGGGACGCAACGTCAGATGACCTTTTGACACAAGCTCGAAGGCCGGTCCAGTCGAGGCGGTGACTTCCGACTAGGGTGTTGGGTTACAACGGTGTGTTGCGAGAATGGCTAGAGCTTAGAACGGGGCTCCCTGGAATCGAACCAGTTGTACTCACGAACGCAATGTCGCTAGTCTTTAACCTGCCAAATCTCACTCTACACGTGTAACCCGCGTCCCGCGACGGCTCGCATTCACGAGACAGCCCAGACGACGCGAAGCGGCAATCCCTTCCAGAGGTGCGCACTTTACATTCCTCCCCCTCCAAAGGGGCTTCCGTTCCGCCACGGGTGAAACCACGTGACTCGCATTGCCTACAGCATGCTGATTTAGCTACTGAGCAACCCAAAGGGCGCACCAGGTCATAGCTCAGGGAGCGGTCAAAGACCATCGTGCCGACTAGACACAGGGAAACCATAACCACACAGGTAGCAGCTGACCAGAGGTACAAGCATGCTGAGAATGCCATAGTCCAGCAGCAAACCAGCATGCATGGCCTAGGACTTACTTCAGGTTGTGAGCTGCATTGTACTCAGCCAGGATCTTGTCACAGCCAACCAAGTTGGAACGTGGCTCCCAGGTGTTGTGATGGGCATCATAGCCTTCCCACTGCACCAGGTACTCCTTGGCCTTTCCTGCATGCACATGTCTGTGGTCCAGAAGACGCTCAACATAGTACACAGGCTCCTCATCAAGCCACTCAACAGGCGGAGGCATGAAGCCCACATCAGTGCCAGTGTAGGGTTTGATGAGTGACACATGGAACACAGAGTGAAGACGTGACATGGAGGCAGGCAGCTGCAGGTTCACTGCAACCTGACCAACCAAACCAAGCACCTTGAAGGGCCCCACAAAACGTGGCAGCAGCTTACGTGCTTTGCCTGGCTTCAACCTCATGTTCTTAGTGCTGAGCAGGACCATTTGACCCACCTTGTAATGCACCTCTCGACGGTCCTGGTTGGCATAGGCAGCTTGACGTTGCTGAGCAGCCTGCATGCACAGCTTGGCCTTAGCCACAGCCTCCTGCCACCAAGTGGCATAGGACAGGCCTTCAGGGCACCGCCCCTTGTCAGGTAGAGAGTGGAGCATAGGGGTAATGGGGGACTGTCCGGTGTTAACCAGGAACGGTGTAGACTTGATGGACTCTTGCCATGAGTTGTTCACAGCAAACTCAGCAAGTGACAGATAGTCAGGCCAATCAGCTTGGGTGGGAGAGATGTAATGACGTAGCATCTCTTCCAACACACGGTTGTACCTCTCAGTCTGGCCATCAGACTGAGGGTGATAGGAGGAAGACAGGGATCCCCTCATGCCCAGCAACTTCTGCACATGGTGCCAGAAAGTGTTGTGGAAATGGGGCCCACGGTCAGAGACCATGTCTTTTGGCAGGCCATGCAGTTTGAAGACATTGTCAACAAACAGACGGGCAAAGCCCTTGGCATTCATGCTCTCCTTGCAGGGCACAAAGTGCACCATCTTACTGAGCCTGTCAACAAAGACACAGATGGCATCAAACCCATGTGAAGCAGATGGCAGCTTGGTGATCAGGTCCATTGACACTGACTCCCAACGGTAATCTGGAATGGACAGTGGGTTGAGTAAGCCACCAGGCTTCAGTGTGGAGGACTTGTCACGCTGGCAGGCATCACAGGTAGTGACATAGTGCCTGACATCAGCACGCATGGTGTCCCAGTAGAACACACGTGACAGCCTCTCAAGGGTTTTGGTTATACCCACATGACCAGCATAGGCAGCATCATGCATTTCATGCAGAATGTACTCACGCAGTTCAGGGTCATTGGGAACCATCACTGTGCCCTTGCCAGTGCGCCGCCACAGGCCATGGTCGTCCATGTACATGCCAGACAGATCAGCTTCAGCAGTAAACGCAGGGTCAAGCCGGTAACCATGGACCAGGTGATCAGCCAGTTCCAATGGGTGGGCAGGAGCTGCAGGATAGTGCACTGAGGTGTCAGCAGCAGATGGGGCCTCAAGCTCAGGGAGCCTACTATGGTGAGCAGCAACAGGGTTATCAGACACTGTGGGCCGGGGGGCCAAAGCATCAACGGCAGTGGGGGCATTTGAGGGAGTACCCACAGGTGGAACCTGAGGCAGAGCCTGCGCCACACGCACTTCCCCCCTCTCCAAAGACTGTTTAGCTTGCCGCCGGGTGGTAACAACACACACCATGGCACAGTCCTGGGGTCCAGCAGGTATCCGGGACAGTGGGTCAGCAGGATTAGCATCACCTGGCAGGTACTGCAGGTCAAATGTAAACCGTGACAGAAACTCCATCCACCTAGCCTGACGTCTAGACAGCACCTTCTGGGTGGGCAGAGCAGTCAAAGGCTTGTGATCGGTGAAGAGTGTGAATGGTACACCCTCAAGGTAACACCTCCACTCCTTGCATGCAGTGATGAGGGCAAGAAGCTCTTGCTCACCAGTGGTGTAGTTACGCTCAGCAGAAGACAGCTTCTTGCTGAGGTATGCAAGGGGGTAGCCATCTTGCATCAGGACTGCTCCTACTCCTTGGAGTGAGGCATCACAGTAGACCTGGAAGGGCTGGGTGTGATCAGGTAGACGTAGCATGGGGACCTGGGCAACAGCAGCTTTGAGGGAAGCAAAGGCTTTCAGCTCATCAGCAGGCCAGTTCTGCCACAGAAATGAGTCACCAGCTTTGCCACACAGATCTGTGAGAGGTGCAGCTAGGACACTGAAATTATGCACAAATTTGCGCACAAAATTAGCAGCACCTAGGAATGACTGGAGCTGTTGCAGGGATTGAGGCACAGGCCAGGAAGAAATGCTCTTGATTTTCTCAGGGTCCACAGCAATTGCACCAGCAAAGATGACATGGCCAAGGAATTTCAGCGTGGTACGCATGAATTCACATTTGGACTGCTTGGCATAGAGCTTGTTGAGCCTCAGGAGGTCAAAGACCTTTCTGAGATGCAGCAAATGCTCGTCCACAGATTTGGACATGACCAAGATGTCATCCAGGTACACCAGGGCACACTGGTTCAGGACTGGTGCAAAGGCATCATTCATGACACGCTGGAATGTAGCAGGTGCATTGCAGAGCCCAAAGGACAGTACCTTGAACTGGTAGTGGCCGTCAGGGGTCCTGAAGGCCGTCTTGGGCACATCTTCAGGGGTGATCCTGATCTGGTTGTAACCTGCTTGAAGGTCTAGGGAAGAAAACACAGTGCAACCTGACAGCTTGTCAAACAAGTCATCAATCCTGGGCAGTGGATACTGATCCCTGATGGTGATCTTGTTGAGCTGACGGTAATCAAGGCACATGCGTAACTCACCAGACTTCTTCTTGACAAACAGGATAGGAGCAGCAAAAGGACTGGAGCTTGGTTCTATCATGCCCTTGGCAAGTAGGTCCTGCACCTGCTTCTTCAGCTCTGCATGCTCATCCTGACTCATGCGGTATTGAGGTACCACAGAGGGTCGTGCATCAGGCACAAGGGGGATGGCATGGCCCACAGGACGCTCAGGTGGCAGAGATGTGATGGGTGCAAACACATCAGCATACTCATCCAGCAAAGCATTGAGTGCCTGGGACACACCTGGAGGTAGGTCAGGTTCAGCTGGAGCTGGATCAGGGGTACTGGAATTGTCCACAGTGATCAGGGCCAGGACACCTGTGCCTCCTTTTCGTAACCACCTGGCAGCAACTTTTGCAGAAGCCAGAGGGGGTTTTGCACGTAGAGCATTGACCAGGAAAGAAGCAGGGTTGCTTACAGCAGACTGCCCTGACTGAGACACACCAGCAGAAGGACATGGCAGCACTACTGGCTCACTCTTGTCACATGCCAGGCTGAGTGTCTTGTCCTGGTATGACATCACGGCCTCATGCTCATTCAACCAGTCATTCCCCAGCAGCACATCAAAGTCTGGCAAGAGAGTAGGCATGACATTGAGTTGGCAGGGTACTGTAACACCTGGCAACCTCAGCTCAGCCTTAACAAACTGGGAACAGCTCAACACAGTGTTGTTAGCAGCATGCCACTCTTGCATGTGCTTCAACATGTGGACAGGTACAGCATGTGCAGCAACAAATGATGCACTGACAAAGCTGTGGGTAGCACCAGTGTCACACAGGACACGTGCAGGATGCTCATTCAGGTGACCAGCAAAGGCACATGAGCAGGTTCACAAACAAGGCATGCCTCAGTGTATTCAGCACATGCGTAACATGACATGAGGTGTGACATGACATGCAGTCTGACATGACTTGACATGACATGCAGTCCACCATGTCAGCAACACAAACTACAATGGCAGCAGCAGCCATTGACAGGAGGGGAACCCTCACTATCATATGAGCTCATGGTATGACAATCAGGAGGTGTGAGAGGGTACCTGGCCAACTGCAAAACCCCATGTTGTACCTGGGCCACATGGTGCACAACAGCAACCAAGCACCGTCAGGCAGGATGCACACCAGAGCCAGCAGCAGCCACAAGGGCCTTGTGGTTGGTGATGGTTGCACGAATGGCATCATCCACAGTGGGGGCCACAAGGGCATGCAGGTCCTTGGCAGCAGGACCACGTTAAACCACACTGACCAACATGACATCTGTCATGCAGTCCAAGCCAAGCAGATATGAGGGCAGAGCAAGGACAGGGTCAAGGCCATGTGCAACACAATGTGCTACTGGGTCCTCCGGACAGTGCACGCCGGCCAGAGGCCGAACTGGCAGCAGTCCACCGCTCAGTCACGGGCAACCCGCGACATGAGTTGGAGTCATGACCAGCAGTGACAGTGGCAACAGCAGGCAGGGGTGCAGCAGCGGGGTGAACACCGGCATACCTTTCCCGGAGCAAGCGTGCGAGGGTTCGAAGTGCCCGCAGATATCGAGGCAACATCGCTCTGCACATCAAGCTTTTGCAGAGCGGCATACAAGTGTTGCAATGCACGCAATGCGTCCGACAGAGGCTTGGCAAGCAATGTCGAGACATGTGCGACAGCGACAGGCCTCCTAGCTGGTCTACGGCTGACTGGGAGCGAAGCAACACCAGCAGCACGCGTAACCGCAGGAGGACTCACCCTTGTACCGGCCGCGACCAGCTGCCGCAGAAGTGAGGCGATTTGGGAGTCGAAGGACTGTCGAACTGGTCCAAGCCAATATCGACCAGCACATCTTTTCCATCGACCTGCAAAGCTCCTGCGAATGCAAAACTCCTGCAATTACCTCGCCCGGTTCCGGTGCCGCACCATATGCGGGACCCGTCTCCGCTGTAGCTACAACAGCTGCAGCTGGAGGAAGAACGCCATAGGCGCCATTGGTCTTATTCGCCGAAGCGACATTTTGGGTCGAAGTCATATTGACTGGACCGCGAGCTGAAATGCTCGGGGTCGGAAACCAGCTGTAACGTGCGGGGACGCAACGTCAGATGACCTTTTGACACAAGCTCGAAGGCCGGTCCAGTCGAGGCGGTGACTTCCGACTAGGGTGTTGGGTTACAGCGGTGTGTTGCGAGAATGGCTAGAGCTTAGAACGGGGCTCCCTGGAATCGAACCAGTTGTACTCACGAACGCAATGTCGCTAGTCTTTAACCTGCCAAATCTCACTCTACACGTGTAACCCGCGTCCCGCGACGGCTCGCATTCACGAGACAGCCCAGACGACGCGAAGCGGCAATCCCTTCCAGAGGTGCGCACTTTACAGGTGTGCAAAGAAGCCAAGTCCAAGGAAAAGCTACAATGCGTTGAGGCATGCAGCCAAGCCATAGTAGCCCTGGCTTTGGATGAGGCAGGCAAACCCGAGCCCCCTCTGCCCTGCTTGGAGGAGACCTTTGACAGCCAGGCTGAGTGCGACGCCGCCCGCTTGGTGGTGCGCTGCATGTACGAGGGGAAGCTGGCTGAGGAGGTGAAGGACCCGCTCACACTGGCCAGGGTGGGTGGCAGGAGTAAGGTTTGGCTAGTCGCACACCTGGCACATCCCACTAACAGGGACTACGTCCACTAATGGACGACCGAGGCCCTCAGCCCCTTGCTGAGCTACCATATGGCGCCGGCCAGGGTGACCAGTAACCTGCAGCATCACTGCCAGCCCAGCGCCAGAGAACTAGACTGTATTGCCAATGACCAGCAACCACTCTTAGGACCCACGCAGCTAAGCAGCTAAGCACAGGGACCCATGCAGAAGTGACCCATGCAGAAGTGACGGCTAAGCACTGACACCTCGTGCCACCTGCCTGTGCATATGTGGTGTGTTGCTAAGCGCTGGGCATTGTCCTCTATCAATACCTCATGCCTGCAAAGACTTATTGAACTGCCACCCTCAAGCCTGCCAGCAGAGCAGCTGGTGCTGGTGCTTAAGACCTTGCCTGGCAATTGCACAGTGCAGCCTGAGCAAAATGGTTGGCAGGAGCATGCGCACAGCTTCATAGTTGTAGCAGTGTGGTGAGTCAGTCCAGTAAGCTGTTTGATGCCGAGCAAGCCTGCAGGGAAAACTGATGCATATGCCTGTGCAGGTGTGCCGTGTGGCTGAGCGCTGGGCATTTTTCCTCCCTCTCGTCTACTTGCCCAAGATAACACTACTAAACTACTACACAAGTTAACAAGACACGCGGTGGAGACAGCCCACTCCATTGCAAAGACAAGCTACAGACTCAGGGCTACCAAGAGGGAGGGAGGGTAGGGGGGTCGCCTCGTTCTTGACTTGATTGGTGGGAGCAGGCCGCGCCCCAGGCGGTAGCTCCTCCCTTAATGCACGCCGGTGAATACCGGAGTAGTCTTCTTCTTCTTCTTCGTCTACTTGCCTGCAGCAGCTGACTGACCTGGCACAGCTGGCAGCAGAGCAGCTGGTGCTGGTGCTGCAGACCCTGCCTGACAGCTGTGCCCTGCTGCCTGAGCACAAGAAGTGGCAAAAGCTTGTGCGATGCAGTGTTTTGAGCCAGTTTGGAGACATCCACGCCATCATCACCAGCGCCCAGCTGAGAGGGTACTTCCAGCAGCTGCCCTATGCAGCAGTGCAGCACTGGGCAGGCAGCAATGCGTTGACAGTGGACAGTGAGAACAGCGTGGTAGAGCTGCTCAGCCTGTGGATGGCTGGGCTAGGAGGTCAAGCCACGTCACTGAAACAGAAGCAGCAGCTGTCCTGCCTGGTGCGGGTGCAGCACCTTAGCCCAGGTGGGTCACAGGTCACATCTTCTCCGCTGGTTTGAGCAATGGTGGTCAAGACAAGCAGGGCAGCCACTGTCAGGGTTCAATGTCACTCGCGCCTGACGACATGCCTGGCTTGTTGTGTGCATGTGCAGCCTTTGCCCTGGGTCGACTTCCTGCACTGGCCTGGTTTGACATCCTTGGTGCATCGACACCATTGGTGGCGCAGGCAGCCTTCTGTGGGTTTGGCATGGCTGGGGTGGCTGACACAAACAAGGCCCCTCCTGCCTGGTCTGCTGCACCCCGCAAGCAGCTTGACCCTGCTGAGCTGCTGCGGCGCACCACCATCCGCTGGGATGTGCCCCGGCAGCAGCTGTTTGACCTTCTGGCCAGCGAGGACCTGACAGCCAAGGTCTGCTCAGAGCCTGTCTACTCGGCTGGAGTTGGATGGAGGGTTTGTGTGGACCTACCAGCAAGAACACCAGTAGAGCCTACCATCGGCTTTCCAGCAGGCTTCCCAGCAGGCTTTCCAGCAGGCTTTCCAGCAGGCTTTCCAGCAGGCTTTCCAGCCGGCTTTCCAGCCAGCTTTCCAGCAGGCTTTCCAGCAGGCTTTCCAGCGACTTCATATGGTGCGTACCAGCAGCAGCGTACTCCCCATACAACACAGGATGGGCTTGGCTTTCCCTTCTGTCAGGAGCATGCCCTGGACCCTAGCACCCTAGGTCCACCGCAGGCTGCCAAGCATGAGGCTTGGTTATCCTTGAGCTGCTGCGGACAGCTGGTGATCTACGCTGAGTGCGATGGGCACTCCCTGGGTGCCCCACTGGAGCATGGAGCACCCATCAACTACGCTCTACTGACAGGACGTACCGAGTGCCCCAGAGAGGCCTGGACCTTTGCTTGGGTAAAGAATAAATGGGGCCCCTCATCTTCAGTGGAGGAGGCATTCAAGACTGCCGCTGTGTGGTACGGGATGTGTGGCTCATCTTTGCAGATCACCTCAGCCTTCCAAGTGGTGCACAAGGCCCAGCCCACAGTGCTGCCCATAGGGACGTTGAAGCGGCCTTAAGCATACACGGATGGGGCCGTGGGGCCGTGGGGCTGTGGGGTGTGCTGCAGCATAACGACTGCATTTGCTTACGAAGGGAGAAGCAATGCTACGGTTGAAGGGCTCAGATTGTTTGCCTGTCCTTTCTGTCATGTCCATGCCCACATGTACACCGCACCGCTAAACGTTTTGGCACCGCAATTCAGCTGTGACACGCCTAATAAAATGTTCGCATGGGTCAGTTTGGGTCACACAGGCCACCTCAGGACATCGCGTTTGCACCAGCCCGCTCTATAGCTCAAGCCGTGTCTGTGTCGCTGGCCTCTAGTTCGGCCGCGATGGTGGTGGGCGAAGATGTTTCCCCGCGGATGAGCCTATAGTAGTGGTCTCTATCACTGGGCATCGCACAAACTGTTCCAGCGACGAGTTTCAAAATCACGTGACTGTCCAGTCGAGCGCAACAGGAGCCGGAGGTGCATCTATAGTCCTAGTTTGCTCAGGTACGTGGCGTAATACCAATAAACGCGACATGCCCCATGTCTTGACTGACCAGATTTCGGTGTTTCTCTGACTGGCGCCAGGCACTAGCCAGGGCTCCATCCGCGACCGTTGGCACACACATGTGTCCGTAGCAAGCACATCTACACAACAGGTAAGGTTACAGCAGCATGCAAGTGAGGTGTGAGTGACAACGTCTCAGCAAGCCCATGGCACGCCCAGCCATGCCACAGCCATGGCAACTAATAAAATTGTATGCCTCTTAGCTTGTGGCCTGTTTGCACCCAAATGAAAGTACAGCCCAAGTTTCATGTAGCACTGACGATTCGTTCAGCACTAACATGGGTATGCAACCCCACAACCTCATGTCCTCTCACTACCACCATGTGCCATCCTATTTGGCTGCAGGAAGGCATGCCAAGGTTCCAGCACCCCAACCAGTAGCAGTGAGGGGCAGGGAGGGGCAAGGCTGCAGGGGCAGGGGGTTGGGCTGGCGCATGTGGCTGCAGGTCCTGCCCGGCGTCCTTCCACCATCCTGGCAGCTGGCAGTGCCACATGAAACTTGGGCTGTACTTTCATTTGGGTGCAAACAGGCCACAAGCTAAGTGGCATACCATTTTATTAGTTGCCATGGCTGTGGCATGGCTGGGCGTGCCATGGGCTTGCTGAGACGTTGTCACTCACACCTCATTTGCATGTTGCAGCAACCTTACCTATTGTGTAGATGTGCTTGCAACGGACACATGTGTGTGACAATGGTCGCGGATGGAGCCCTGGCTAGTGCCTGGCGCTAGTCAGAGGAACACCGAATTTTGGCAAGTCGAGGCATGGGGCATATCGCTCTTAATGGTGCTGCGCCACTTAGTAGATATAACGAGGACTATAGATGCACCTCCTGCCAGCGTCGCGCTCGACTGGACCGTCACGTGATGCTGCTCGGTGTTGCGATAGGCATTCAGACCCGTACGACCTTACAACAACTAGCACCCAATAGCAAGCTTGCGTCTTAAGCACATTTATTGTGGAGGGCGCCACAGGCTTCAGGCCAGGCACAACCATCAGCGGGATACAGCGCAAATGTACGATTGCAGCGCACCAGGCGCAATTGCTATCCGTGGCCTATGGGCTCCGTTCGTCAAAATTTGAATTTTCCTCAGGGCGTGTCACAGCTGACCGCAATGCATGCGAGCCATTCAGTATATTGTGTAGTGCCTGGTCCTGAAGCCAGGTCTTTAGAGAAATCAATTGTGGACTCCTTTAACCCAGGTTGGGGTGTGCCACGTCAACAGCCTAAGGCCTTTCGCACTGCTCACGTCGGACATTTCCCCCCCCGCCGATCGCGCCTCGATTGCGGACCGAATAGGGGGACCGACGCCGACTGATATCGGCCCAATCGCTCGATGGGGTAAGCTGTCGATCCGATGGGGGTATCGATTTATGTGATTTCGAGGCGTTTTTAAATTAGGTCAGCATGGTCATGGTGGCAGGGCAGTATGGCTTGAACATAACATGGACATGGTGTAGGGTTTGCCAGGCTAACAGAGACAATCGACAGGTTTCGATGACCCGGGGGGAGTCTCTGGCGGCCAGCCCATCTGGCCGCCTTAGACCGCAATCGATCCCATTTCGACGACCCCAGGTCACCCCCGCCATTGGCCCCGCAATTCACTTTTTGGCACCGTCTTTGATCCGCTGCATGTAATTCTTATACCATTGGGCTCTACATCTCACAACGGTGTCGCTAGCAGGTTAGGCCCTCTTTTGTCGATTGTACTGCACTGTCTCGACGACATGATTAGCTTCGCAATGCCATTCTCTATCTGTTTATATGCGTGTCGCAACAGGAGAGATGAATTGGTGGCCGGAGGCATTTCCGCGCCGAGCAGCCTTTGCTGCCATCGGACTGGCAAGTCGCGATTACTTCCCAGGCAAGCACGGGGTGCTGTTTCTTAGTGCGTTTTGCATACAATGTCAACACATGCAACCAAATCTGCTGACCTCCACAGGTGCTTGGCAGTTGTGAGGATCAGCATCAAACCCACAGCAGCCCAAGGGTCTTCCAAGCAGGAGTGCAGCAAGGGGATCAGCTCTTGAAAACAGTGAGCAAGAGGTGAGTAAGGTCGTAATTATCCTCACCTTGTCTAGGTCAGTTTGATGTTCACGCGCACACTTGCGCAACGCATGACAGGCATGAACAGCTGAGGGTAACACACAACTGTCATGAGCCTTAGTTTCGAACTATTTCTACTTTTTTCCAACCATGTTTTGTGGTGTGTGCCCCAAGACCTTGTCTTTGTGGTTGTGTGTGCAGGATGCCAATAAATCACCCCCATCTCCATCACCGAGCAAGGCAGCAGCGGCGTAGAGCAGCAGCCAACAAGGAGGTAGCAAGGAGTCAGCAAGGCATGACATGGAGCTGGACGTTGTTGTTGTGTTGTGTTGTGTGTTGTTGTGTTGTGTCACCTTGTTGTTAGGGTACCCCCCCCCTCCCCCCTAAAATCTAGCCCACCCCAGCCCACCCCAGCCCAGCTCAGCCTAGCCTAGCCTAGCCCAGCCCACCCCAGCCCAGCCCACCCCAGCCCAGCCTAGCCTAGCCCAGCCCACCCCAGCCCAGCCTAGCTTAGCCCGCCCAGCCCAGCTCAGCCCAGCCTGATTTGGTACCATGGGGCATAGGCAGCAAGGCAAAGTGCTTAGCAGTCCCGTGGTGAGTGTTAGCTATAGCAAGGAGGTGCGACCAGTCCTTGCTTGTTGTGCACATAGCATAGGTGGTGTGTGAGGCATGAGTCATTGTGTGGTGGTGTGTTGTTGAGGTGGTGGTGTTGATGTGTACGAGTGGAGGTGTTGTGGTGTGGTGTTGCCACCTTTTTACATCAATGCATGTGCTTGGCATCAGCGATACATGTCTTTTGTAGTGGTGTTGCAAGGCGTTTGAGCATCGATACATGTATTTCTGTAATGATTTTGCGTGACATGTGCCTGCTGAAGTTGAGGAAGAGGGTTGAGGCACCACGGCACATGTAACACTGAAAGCCAGAGCCATCCCGAGCCATCCCGACAACATATTGCCAAGTGATGATGTGGCGCTGTCATAAGGCAGCTTACATTTGCATAGAGTCATGCCGCAACGTCAGTGAGGTAAGGGGTGCCAGCTGGCTGACTTGTGCGCATATTCACCAATTATATGCTCCATGCACTGGCATGCAAGCAGGCGTACTGCACTTGTGCCGTTGGCTTACGGCGTGCGTAGAAGGATTGCTAGCCTCGCCTTATGATGTGCGTGAGTCTTTTAGAAGCGGAAAGCACAGGTCAGGTTTGGGCGGGCGCCGATCTGAGCTAGTGTTTTGCGGACGGTGGGTGCCGCATACACCTGTTACACCCGTCTGCGTCAAAACTTTGTCGCGAGCTTCAATGAGATTCGCGCCCCAGACCGTCTCACATTTGCGGGGCCAATGGCGGGGGTGACCCCCATCGATCTCGCGACAATTGAGAGGTTTCGATGACCCGGGGGAAAATGTCCGACGACTCATCTCTACCCACTCCGTATTACATTTGCGCTCAGCAATCGTGACATGCGGTGCCAATGTCAACTTGAGGTTCAGCGCGCCAAATAAGGCTACACGACTGCAGGCTCAACACCTCCACAGGCCACAGACATTCGCCTACCCTTAACGTCATAGCCATCACGGCGATAGGATGCCAGCTGATAGTTCGCAAACCCTTGGCGTTGATGCAGGTGCCAGCCGTGTGATGACTGGCAGTGACGGCCAGGAGCTGCTGCAGCTGGCAACAGGGACAGGCGCCGTCCAGCTGCATCCACAATGAACCCACTGCTCGTAATGTCTGCAACCGAAGCAGTGGTTTGCCTGCAGCTGTGCTGGGCGCCATTGTGGGCAGCGCGGCAGTGCTGGGCAACACAGCAGTGCGCTATGCCAGACGCTATGGCTGAGGAGTCAGCAGAGCCAGCAGGGCTAGGGCAGAGGTCCATGGTGGCGGGTGCAGCTGGCTCTGGACCCACTGCCACGACTGGGTGAATACAGATGGCTGCACTACATGCACACCACTGGACGGCCGGCTTGTGGCAGCACCAGGTCACCGCAGCCACAGCCGTCAGTCTCACACCAGCCTCACTCTTGTCCTGCCACTGAGTATGCCCCGAAGCATGAAATGCACTACATGACCACAGTATGCCAAGGTGGAGGGTGGGTCACCAGGGGCTAGTGAGGGCCTGCTCCTCAGCTGCTGGGCTACACCCAGCTGGGCCAGTCTGGGTTCTGCCACATGGGGTATACCGCATGGAGTGGCGCACACCCAGCAGGGCCACCTGGGTGAAACGTAACCACCAGGTTGCAACCCTAGTTGCTGAGTGCACAGAGCCTGGCCTTGCGCTACCTGCCGTTCACTGCCTGCGCCTTGGCCTGCTCCACTGCCAGTGGCACGGAGGCCTTCAGGGTCACAGTGCGGTTCACCACCAGGCAGCCTGGGGCGGTGTCGGGGTCCACGCAGAAGAAGCTGCACAGGGATGTAGCAGGGGCACATGAGCCAGGACGATGAGCCAAGACGTGGAGGAAGAGGAAAAGGAGGGAAAGCAGTGAGAGGGAAGAGGTGGGCAGAGTGGTGGCGTGCGGTGCGGGTGAGCCAGGACGAGGAGGCGGGAAAGAAAGAAAGGAGTGACGGGAGAGGGTGGGCAGAGTAGTGGCGTGTGGCGTGGACAAACAAGATGTGGAGACCACTACTGGTTGGCCAGGAGTTGAGGGCACGGGCAGGAGGGGGACAAAGAAAGGGAGCAGCAGGCCCCCGGCCCCACCCCCGAGGGGTGAAGGTGGGCAGACTAAGCCCGGTGCAAGTGAGCCAGGACGAGGAGGAGAAGGGTTAGGAAGAGAAGCAGTGATGTGGTGGTGAAGATGTGGTGATAACGTGATTAGGTGATGAAGAGGGATGTGGAACAAAACGTGGTGATCGAAACCTTATCACCACCACTGCACAATGCCAAGCGCCTGCTTGCCTCTACACCTGGCCCTGCCACCAGCTCCTGCCCATGTCCCCTGCCCCTTGGCCCTTTCCCTTGGCCCAGGCCGCTCACCCCAGTCGCTCAAACTGCACCCGGTCCCCTGGCTTGAGCTGTGCCAGCCTGGGGCAGCCGTATCAGCCCGTCAGCGTCTGCAGCGACTCAGGGTTCAGGTCAGCCAGCCAGGCGTTGGGCTCCTCCAGCTTGGTCCTGGCCACCACATGGCCCTCAGCATCGCGCTCATACACCATGCCGGGCTCCTCGCTCTTGAACAACACGTCGTACAGGCGGGCCTGCAGGCGGGCAGCAGGAGGGGCCAGGCACCTTCAGGGCGAAGGTTGAGAGGCACGTGGGTTGGTATGGTAAAGGTTGGTAGGGCCGGGGCTAGTAGGGTTAGCAGGTTGCATGAGCATGCTACAGAATGGGGTGTTGGCACTGTGATTATTGTACATCACTCACCGGTTTGTCCCTTGCTGACTCCTGGTCCACCCTTCGCCCTGCCTGCCCTCCCTGCTGTCTGCCGGCTTCACTCCCTGGCATGGCCATGTGTGAAGCTGGCCTCCCTGCCCCTGACCCCGCCCCTGCCTGCCTGCACTCCCACCCCTGACCCCACCCCCTGGCCTGCCCCTGCCCGTGACCCCACCCCCTGCCTCTGCCCTTGCCCCTGCCTTGTCACCTGAGCATGATGCTCTTCCCGGGTGCCAGGCCGTAGAAGTCCTTGTTGTCCTGCAGCCTGAAGTCAGTCTCCTCCATGAACACAACGCGAGTGAAGGGCACCTGGGGCAGGGCAGACCAAACAGGAGCAGGCTAGGGCTGGCTAGAGCAGCATGAAGGCATGTGGGGCACCTGGGGCGGGGCAAGTTTGCATTGAAGCAGGTTGAGCCTACCTACCTTGACCACACAAAAACAGGCTGGGGCTGGCATACGCCCGCTGCCACACACTGTGTACCTGAAGCAGAAGCTGGCTGGCCTTCCATGGCAGAGTGTGCTGCGCTGGTCGCACTTGGCCAGCTTCACTCCATGTCATGGCCATGTGTCATGCAGCCTCCCTGCCCCTGACTCCACCCCCTGCCCTGCCCCTGCCCCTGACCCCACCCCCTGCCTCTGCCCCTGCCCCTAACCCCACCCGCTGGCCTGGCCTGCCTTGTCACCTGAGCATGATGCTCTTCCCGGGCGCCAGGCCGTTGAAGTCCTTGTTGTTCTGCAGCCTGAAGTCCGTCTCCTCCATGAACACAACGCGAGTGAAGGGCACCTGGGGCAGGACAAGACTACAGGAGCAGGCTGGGGCTGGCTGAGCAGCATGCAGCATGCAGTATGTGGAAATGCCTGGCTAGAGCAGCCTGCTAAATTGCCGGCCAGGGATTGGCAGCGGCAGGCAGGCGGGGGCAGGCAGGCGTGTGTGGGAGCATCAGCAAACAAGTCAAGGTGGTCGGGCGGTGCGTCGGGCGGTGCGTCGGGCGGTGCGTCGGGCGGGCGGGTGGGCGGGCGGGCGGGCGGGCGGGCGGGCGGGCGGGTGGGCGGGCGGGTGGGCGGGCGGGTGACCTGCTGGCCAGCAAGGACCTGACAACCAAGATAGCATCAGGGCCAGTGTACTCTGCAGGGGCGGGCTGGCGGGTGTACCTGAACCTGGTCAAGGGCATAGAGGATGAGTCTGGCTTTACTCTGGGCTGCTTATCCCTTCAGGCGCTCTAAACTGACAGTGACCTGGCAGCAGGACGGGTGTAACCCCTTCACTGCGCAGTGCTCAAAGGTTGGTTTTTGTGCCAATGCGGCGCATGCAAGCGTCGCTGCAACCGCCCATTAGGCCGGAGCTGGCATAAAACAGCCCACAGGTCAGCAGCAGCTGTCGACACGTGAAACGATCGAGGCAGTGTGGTAGGTGAGCATGCGGTCTTCGCCGTTGAGGCCTGTGTCTTTGCGCGTTACCTCCTCGTATGATGGGCTATAGCAGTCTGTGACAGCTCCGTAGATGTGGTACACTTGCGAAGCATATAGCCTGCTTCTGGGCTGCAGCCAGGGCTGCTGCCTCTGGCTGCCTAGAGAGAGCGACAGCTTGCCCAGCCTGGCTCTGGGCCGCAAATGCTGGGGGTCACACCTGCTGGTCCAGCCTGCTGGCCCTAGGCTCCTGGCTGCTGCCACGCACCTGCCTTTTTGCCATCACAACAGAGGGAACTGCGCAGCTTCTCCTTTTCCAGTGGCTGCACCCACATCTACGCCTGCACCCGTGGCCCCAGCCCTCCAGCCTCCCTGCTACTGTCCCCTGCTCCATCCCAATCTGCTGATCCTCCTACTCCCCCTATCCCCCCTGCTCCTCCTGCTCCCTCCCAACTGTTGCTGTCACCCCCACAATCCTCCTGCTCAACCTGCGCCCTCATCTGCATAGCTTGGCCCCACTGGCGCCTCTGGCAGCCTTGGCCCCACTGGCCTAGTTGAGCAGCCAGCAACATTTTAGTTTGGAGCAGCCACTACCTCCCTGCTGTTCACTGGCTCACATTACCCAGCCTAGCTGCTAGCAAGCCGTATGTTCGCTGCAGGTCGGATAATCACATATATTACCCTTCCCCCCTCCCCCTTCACCCTCCCTCCCACACCACGACCACCCACTACCACGTCCCAGTCTATCACCACACCTCCCTCCCTCCCCCCCCCCCCGCCCCTCTCTCAGAATTGATGGGGCTGCTGCCGCCGCTGCCGCTGCTGCCGCCGCTGCCGCTGCCGCTGATGCTGCCGCTGCCGCTGCCGCTGCCGCTGCCGCTGCCGATGCCGCTGCCGCTGCCGCTGCCGCTGCCGCTGCCGCCGCCGCCGCCGCCGCCGCCGCCGCCGCCGCCGCCGCCGCCGCCGCCGCCGCCGCCGCTGCTGCTGCTGCTGCTGCTGACACTGCCGCTGCCGCTGTTGCTGCTGCTGCTGCTGCTGACACTGCCGCTTCCGCTGCCGCTTCCGCTGCCGCTGCTGCTGCTGCTGCTGCTGCTGCTGTGTGCTGGATGGAGCGACTGGGCTGGCGGCACTGGGGCCAAATGCAAAGCAGGTGACACAGGATCAGAAGGCAGGCAGCAGGCAGCAGGCAGCAGGCATCCTGCACCTGACACTAGTCTTGTCTCACCTCCTTGTAGCGTAGGCTAGCAAGGCTGCCGCAGCCATGCCTCAATATGATGCCCCTGCATGATGGCCCCCATCCATCTGGATCCTGAAGCATCGAGCCTTGCGGTCCCCAGCAATTGCCTGTTGGCGCATTATGGCATGACTCGAGGCAGAAGCTGTGTGGCATGATCAGCCAGGAGTCAGCTGGCATGGGGCAAATGTTTTATGCTTTGAGCAGCCATGCGGCACCTGCTGTGTTGTAAGAGTACACGATTGCACGGTAGGATGCATGAACAAATGCTGTTTTTCTTTTACATGAAGTGCCACGTTGCCTAATGACGTTGTTTCTCACTGAATGATGTCGGTAGGTTTTAAGCGAGTTGTTGTAGTGTTTACGGAGGAGAGAAGAGACTGAACCACAATAGTCCTTTGTACACGGAACATTGTAAGACTCCTTCCTAACGGTTACGGTCGGTCTGCCTCTAACACCTACGGTCCTACGGTTCTCCACGGTTCTTAGTGAATTCGGTCGCTGTTGCTTTACAAGCAATAGTAAGTCAGCCATAGCAGTTCTAGCTCCGGCGTTAAGCTGAGACCCTAGCCGTAGTTAACGCTACGAGACTTCTAGAGGCCGTCCTTAGGCTGAAAGAAGTCCTTAGACCATTAGCGCTTGCATTTACGAGTTTTCCGGGCCCACGCATTACCACCGTTGCATCTGGTTTCCCCTTTTCACGTTCATCGCAGTGCCACTGACTTTCGACGAGGCGTTGGACGTAGACCTTCCGTCCGGGGCTAGCACCCCGCGGAATTCAGCCTCATCTTACAGCCCGTCCAGCCCTTCTCTCAGCCCTTCGCCGAGCGGAGAATATCAGCCAATTGTTTTGGGTACACCCCCGAACGCGCACCCATCAGCCCAGCTCGCACAGGCGGAACAGCCTGAGCAAATTCGCAGCCCAGCGTTTGCTTTAGTTTCCACGGGTAACCGTGAGGCGCACCAGGCGCTGCCCGCGTGTCAGGAGTGCCAATCTTTCAAGGCGGCAGCGGACTACTACTCTGGGCTAGCAAGAGCACGAGGTGAGCAGCTCGCTCAGCAACGGGAGTACATAGAGCAGCTCCTAGGCTGTGTGCGCAGCCTTGCTGTAGCACCCAGTGCACCTGTAGGTGTGGCCACACGCTACGTGGCACCACCGCCACCCCCGCCGCCACCACCTAGACGCCAGCCTACACCACAGCCAGCACCACAGGCACACCCAGCCTACCCGGGACAAGCACCGCCACCTACCCCCACCCACTCCGCCCAGCACAACAGGGACGGTTTCCAGCAGCGCCAGCGTCGTCGTCTCTAGCCACAGCCCATGGCACAGCCTGACAGCATGGAGACCATCATAGCTGCTTTCAATGCACTTGGTGCCACTATGGACAGGATAGTGCGGCAGCAGGAGCAGCAGCAGGTCTCTCAAGGCGAGCCACGGGTTGCACAGGGTTTAGTCAAGCTGACAGACGTACAGCCATTTGACGGCAAGGGCAGTGTTTCTACTTGGCTGTTCCATGTTGAGGAGGTGTTTAAGTTGACTCCAGGCCTGACTGATGAGCAGAAGATAGTGTCCACTGGTGTAAGGCTCACAGGTCTGGCCGCCTCCTGGTATGTCTCTGTCCGGTCAGCCCCTAGCGCGTCATTCACCTGGGACTTGTTCAAAGCAGCCCTTAAAGCAGCTTTTGTAACCCAGTCAGAAACAGCTAAGGCTCGAGACCAGCTTCATGTGGCCAGGCAAAAACCTAACCAGACAGCTCTCTCCTTCGCCACTCACCTGCGCAGCCTGTTTCTGCACATTCCCACCATCACAGAGGATGAACAACTAGACCGATTCCGCCGTGGCCTGCACCCTCACCTCAAGGCCATGGTAGACATTCAGTCTCCCACTACATTTGATCAAGCAGTCAAGATAGCCGTAGCCCATGACACCGCCTGCCGTGACGCAGGGCTTTCCACATGTAACGGAGCTGAGACCAGGGAGCCTGTGAGGGCGGGAGAGCGAGACAGGACCCGGGGTCAGATAGAGTTCTGAGCCAAGGTTACAACATAGCAGAGATGACCAACAGAGCACGGCTTACCTGTGAGGGCGGGAGAGCGAGACAGGACCCGGGGTCAGATAGAGTTCTGAGCCAAGGTACCTGTCTCTGCCCTCACAGAGCCTTAAGTACTCAAAACCATTCGCATTCTTAGTCATCCACGTGTAAAGGGAAAAGGTGTACGTAAACTGTGAACTTCTGTGCTCGGTGCATCCGCCTAGGTTCGGAGCACCTTGCACAGAGAACAACAGAAGCATCCACTGATAGAAAAGAACAAGTACTCAGTTCGCTAAAGACCAGACATGCAAGTCAGTTTAAAAGATGCAAGCCGCCCATGCTGCGCATGTCCACTACATTCACCCCCCCTGGAAAAAAGATGTTTAGCCTCTAAACATGCTACCTGCGCTTCTTGGTAGCCTTAGCTTGCTTGCACTGATGACAAAGCCAGGCACCACGAGGCACAGAACGAAGTGGGGGTGACAGGCACGTGATGTGAAAACCCTTGTCGCATTGATCACAAAGCAACATTGGAGGCCGCGGTGAACGGCTAGCGCAGACTTGGCAGGCAGGGTCGTCGTCAACCGGGGCATGATGGCGGGCGGTGTAATCCCGGATTAAGGCGGCGACCGCGTCCTGCTGCGCGAGTGCTGGGCCCCACTCCCAGGAGTTGAAGGAGTCGTCGTAGCCAGCCCACTTGATGAGGTACTGAAAAGCGTGCTGCGTGTCGTTCCAGCGACGACCCAGGATGGCTTCCACCGTGAAGTAAGCCTCGCCGTCGATGATCACGGGCGAAGGTTGAAGCTCCACGGTGCGCTCAGGGAAAGAGGAGGAGGAAAGGTAGTGGCGTAGGCGGCTGATGTGGAAGGTGGGGAGGATACGCATGGAGGAAGGGAGGTCGAGCTTGTAGGAGACCGGGGAGTGCTTGGCCAGGACCTTGAAGGGCCCCACAAAGCGAGGCTGGAGCTTGGCGCTGTTGACAGCAGTCTGCAGGTTCAGGTTGGCACAGCTGAGCAGCACAAGATCACCGACCTCAAACTCCTCATGGCGGCGGTGCTGGTCAGCATGCAGCTTCTGGGTGTCAATGGAGCGCTGTAGGGCTGAGCGGGCGGCGGTAAGGTTGTTGCGCATGGAGGTGACGAAGTCCTCAGCTGCCTGGCTGGGCACAAGGGTGGGAGGGGGGAGCAAGAGGGCAGAGGGTGTGGTGGGGTGTTGGCCGTAGTTGAGGTAGAAGGGGGTGAAGCCGGTGCCAGCGTGCTCAGAGCTGTTGTAGGCAAATTCCACGGCTGCAAGGTGCTGGTCCCAATCAGACTTGTGGTCGTTGACGTAGGGCCGCAGCATGTCCTCCACTGTGCGGTTGGCGCGTTCTGTCTGGCCGTCGGTCTGGGGGTGGTAGGCAGAGGAGAGGAGGAGCCGGGTGCCGGTGAGGTGGAAGAGGGAGGTCCAGAAGTCAGATGTGAACTTGGGGTCACGGTCAGAGACGATGGCCTCCGGCAGGCCGTGGTGCTTGAAGATGTGGTCAAAGAAGAGGCGGGCGGTGTCCTGGGCGGTGGCGGTGGTGGTGGTGGGGATGAGGTGGATCATCTTGCTGAGCTTGTCGACGATGGTGAAGATCATGGTGTGGCCGCGGGGAGTAGCTGGAAGGGGCCCAATGAAGTCCATGCTGACCTGCTGCCAGTTGCGCGAGGGGATGGGGAGGGGCTGCAGCAGGCCAGGGGGCAGCTGGTTGGTGGCCTTGTTGCGCTGGCACTTGTCGCATGTGCGCACGTACTCCTGGACGGTCTTGTGCATCTGCGGCCAATAGAAGTGACGCTGCAACCGCTCCAGAGTCTTGGCACGCCCTAGGTGGGCAGCGGTGTGGGCGTCATGAGCTTCATGCAACAGCTGGGCGCGGAGTGGGGAGGAGGGGATGTAGAGGCGGGGAGGGGTGGAGGTGGTGTAGAGGCGGCCTTCAATGACCTGCAGGTGGGTAGGGCTGGAGGGTGAAGGAGGGGAGAGGGCCTGGGACAGGGCTGCTTGGTAGGCCGGGTCTTCGGGCGCATGGCGGTCAAAGGTGGAGAAGAAGGAGGGGTCAGGGTCAACGATGGAGAGGGCGGTGAGTTGGTGGTCAGGGCGACGGGAGAGAGCGTCCGGCACGGTGTGGTGCTTGCCAGCCTTGTGCACAAAGGTGATGTCGAACTCCGCAAGGCGCTGGGTCCACCGCATCTGGCGCCCGGTGAGGTTGGACTGGGTGAGCACATGGGTGGTGGCGCTGTTGTCAGTCTCCACAATGAAGGGACGACCCAGTAGGTAGTGGCGCCAGGTGGTGAGGGCATGGAGCACAGCCAGGAGCTCACGCTCATGGGCTGGGTAGTTGACCTGAGCCGGGTTGAGCTTGCGGCTCTCGTAGGCCACCACGTACTCGGCGCCGGAGGAGTCCTGTTGGGTAAGCACGGCACCAATGGCAAAGAGGGAGGCATCAGTCTTGACAGTGAAGGGGAGGGAGAAGTCAGGGGGGCGCACGACGGGGGAGCTGGCCATGGCTGCCTTGATGTCGGCAAAGGCACGCTGCTCAGCCTCGCCCCAACGCCATGGCTGCTCATCACGCAGCAGGTCGGTGAGAGGGAGAACACGGTGGGCATGGTGGTGTAGGAGACGCCGGTAGTAGTTGGCGGTGCCGAGGAACGACCGTAGCTGGTGCTTGTCCTGTGGGGCAGGCCAGTCCAGCACAGCCTTGACCTTGGTGGGGTCTGGCTGGATGCCGGCGGCGGAGACGATGTGGCCCAGGAAGTCCACGGTGTCCAGCCAGAATGCGCACTTGGCCAGGTTGGCGCACAGCTGGTGCTGCCGCAAGAGAGAGAGGGTAAGGTGGAGGTGGCGCTCGTGGTCAGCGGCTGACTTGGAGAACACAAGGATGTCGTCCAGGTAGACAAGCACAAAGTCATCCAGGTGGGGCTTGAAGACATCGTTCATCAGCTGCTGGAAGGTGGCTGGGGCATTGCAGAGGCCAAAGGGGAGGACAGTGAACTCATAGTGCCCGTACCGGGTGCGGAAGGCGGTCTTGGGGATGTCGTCCTCAGCCACCCTGATCTGGTGGTACCCAGACCGGAGGTCGATCTTGGAAAAGACCTGGGCACCTGACAGCTGGTCCAGCAGATCATCGATGCGGGGGAGGGGGTAACGGTTCTTGAGGGTTTGCTGGTTGAGGGCACGGAAGTCCACACAGAGGCGCAGGCTGCCGTCCTTCTTGCGCACAAACAACACAGGGGCAGCAAAGGGGGAGGTGGATGGCCGGATGAAACCCTTGGCCAGGAGGTCGTCCAACTGCTTCTTCAGCTGGTCCAGCTCTGGCTGCGACATGCGGTAGATGGGACGGGGGGAGGGGGAAGGGCCGGTGAGATGGATGGTGTGGTCCACGGAGCGGCGGGGCATGTCCTGGACTGCAGGCAGCTCCTTGGGGAAGACAGAGGGGTACTGCTGCACCAGTGCTGCCGCCTTGGGGTGGAGAGGGGGTGGATCAGGGGCAGGGGTGGAGGTAGAGGGTGAGGAAGAGGGGTTGGGTTGCTGGGTGAGCAGGGCCATGAAGACCTCATCATGCCGCGCTGCCCGGCGGAAGCGTGGCGCCGACAGCAGGTTCAGCTGATCCGCTTGGAGTGGGGTGGGTGGGGGTGGGGTCAGGGTGTGAGTGGAGCCGGCGTGATCCAGGCGTACGACGTTGTTGATCCAGTCCACACACGGGTTCTTGGCTGCCAGCCACGGCTTGCCGAGGACGATGTCAAAGGAGGGGTTGGGGATGTTTGCCATGGAGAGCTGTAAGCGATCGCGGTAGGTACCCATGCGGATGGAGCACGGTGGGAGGGTGTAGGTGGGTAGGGTAGTGTGTTTAGGGCCTGGGAGGAGGAGGCGACGGGGGGAGAGGGTGGTAGCCAAGTGCAGCCCATTGCGCATGAGGTACTGCTGGCTGACGATGTTCCCGGTGGCGCCGCTGTCCACCATGAACCTGGCTGGGTGACCAGCAAAGGTGCCATGGAGGATGATCAGCTCAGATGAGGGGCTGCTGCCACTGGCAGACAGGGCAGTGAGCACGATGGGGGAGGGCGCAGCAGCGGGGGAAGGGGTGGGGGTGGGAGTGGGAGTGGGCGGGGAGGTGTGGGAAGGACAAGGAGCAGGAGGGGGACACGGAGGGGCAGGGGGAGGAGGTAAGGACCGGGGAGCGAGAGGATCGGCCGGCGGCTGGTCCTGAGCAGCCAGCACGGCAAAGGAGTTGACATGGAGGAAGGCAGGTGCATCAGCATTGGCACGTTGCAACACAGCTGGGCGGGCTGTCCGGCCAGGCTGGGGAGGGCGAGGAGGGCTGCCACCTAGAGCTGCAGGTAGGGGCAGGGAGAACCGCACGACCTTACGAGGTCGTCCCGGTGGCGTGGAGCCAGCCACAGAAGGCTGCTTCAGAATGCTGCCAGCAGGTCTAACATGCTGCAGGGGTAAGGGCATGGATCTGACAACCTGCAGGGAGGGCCGGCCAGCAGTGTCCACCTTACCAGTGTACGGCTGGCAGGTGGAATGAAGACCAGGGTAGGAGGGTGCAGGGGCAGGGAGGAGGAAGTAAGGTGCGCGGTGGGGACGAGCGCACCGGGGAGGACAAGGAGAGGAGGTGGAAAAGCAGAGGGGCTGGGAGGGGGTGGTGAGAGGGGGTGGGAGGGGGTGGGAGGGGATGGTGGGAGGGGGTGGGAGGGAGTGGGAGGGGGTGGTGGAAGGGGGTGGTGGGAGGGTCCGGAAGGCGACGTCTAGCGGCGGTCCCCCTTCCGTGGGCCGCTGCTGACGTTTGGGCGGGGAGGGCGGATGGGGCAGTCCTTCATGGTGTGCCCCGCCTTGCGGCAGTAGAAGCACGCCTTGCTGTCCCGCAAAGCCGCACGCTGAGCATCGGAGAGACGAGTGCCCCGGCTGCGGCTTGGGCTGGTGTGGAGCATGGCGTCCAGCTCCATGGGCACCGCGGCAGTCTCAGGGCGGGGAGCGGAGGGAGGGCGATAGGAGGAGCGGGAGGTTAAGGTGGAATAGGAGATGGCGTCCACCCGATCCGCGATGGTGGAGGCTTCGGAGAAGGAGGTTGGCTCGCGCAGCTCCAGCTCACGCCGCACTGAGGGCTTGAGGCCCCGGATGAACCGGTCGAGCTGTTCGGCGGGAGAGATGTCCGTGACCTCCAGGCAGAGCGCTGTGAACTCGCCAAGGTACCGCCGCACGGAGCTCGTTTGGGTGAGAGCTGCCAAGCGGTCCCTTGCATGGCGCAGCCGGTTGACAGGCGCGAACTGCCGCTCGAACGCAGCGACGAAGCACGTCCAGGAGGTGAAAGAGCTTACGCTGCTGCGGTACCACAGGAGAGCATGGCCGGAGAGGAGGGTGGCGACGTAGACGATCCGTTGGGCGTCCGTCAGCTCGGAGATTGTGAAGAAGAGGTCCACTGCAAACAGCCAAGCCGCCACGTCCGTGGTGCGGCTTCCAGAGAAAGTGGCGGGTGGATTGGCACGGGGCATACGCTGCTGAGGGGCAGGAGCGGGAGTAGGAGGAGGAGCAGGATTAGGAGCCGGAGCCGGAGTCGGCGCCGCCGGAGGGGGTTGCAGGGAGAGTTGCGCGAGTTGCTGTTCCAGCCGCTGAATGGTGGCTTGCTGCTCCAAAAAGACTTGCTGCATATTAGCGATCTCTTCTGCATTCATGGCGGCGCGGGTTCAGCGGTGAGAATACGGAGTGGGAGAGAGGAGCGGTGGATACGAGGGAAGAGCACAGCGGTTCCCGAGAGAGTAGGCACCAATGTAACGGAGCTGAGACCAGGGAGCCTGTGAGGGCGGGAGAGCGAGACAGGACCCGGGGTCAGATAGAGTTCTGAGCCAAGGTTACAACATAGCAGAGATGACCAACAGAGCACGGCTTACCTGTGAGGGCGGGAGAGCGAGACAGGACCCGGGGTCAGATAGAGTTCTGAGCCAAGGTACCTGTCTCTGCCCTCACAGAGCCTTAAGTACTCAAAACCATTCGCATTCTTAGTCATCCACGTGTAAAGGGAAAAGGTGTACGTAAACTGTGAACTTCTGTGCTCGGTGCATCCGCCTAGGTTCGGAGCACCTTGCACAGAGAACAACAGAAGCATCCACTGATAGAAAAGAACAAGTACTCAGTTCGCTAAAGACCAGACATGCAAGTCAGTTTAAAAGATGCAAGCCGCCCATGCTGCGCATGTCCACTACACCACAGCTGTTCCCATGCAGCTAGGCCTCATGAAACAAGTCAAGCAACAGCCTCCCCGCGCTCAGCGCGAGACCCACGGCACATCATCTAACCCAGCTCCTCAGCAAACCCAGGCTGATAAACCACGACTCCAACGGCTCACACCAGAGGAGAAAGCCTGGTATGCTGCCCACAACAAGTGCACATTCTGCCGCGAGGATGGTCATCTGGTGCAAGACTGCAAGCACCCTAACAAACGCGGTCCAAAAAACTGGGCGGCTCGACCCCCCAACCAAGCAAAGACTTAGAGTCCAGCCAGCCAAAAGCAAGCACTGGCAAGACCACCGCTATCACCCCGCCACCGCCCCGGCTCCGTATCACTAAGCTCGCAGCCAACTCCAGTCCCGACAGCCATGCTGATTTGCTAGTCTTCACGGGATCATACAAGGGCAATAGTGCACGGGTGTTAATTGACGGAGGCGCTACTGGCTCGTTCATTGACTCGACCTTTTGCACAAAGTATGGCATTCAGACTGCCCAGAAAGTGAGCCCCGACTACATCAGCCTAGCCGACGGCCATCAACAGCAGAGCAGCGCCATGATTCCCAATGCGCGTTTCCGGCTGGGTACCTACAAGGGCGAGCAAACTCTGCATGTTACACACCTTCACGACTTCGACATCATCCTGGGTAAGCCCTGGCTTGCGGAAATCAATCCCCGCATCGACTGGAAAGCCAACATCATGCGATTCCGACATGCAGGACGCCAGCACACGCTCCGGCCACCTGTCAAGCAGCCAGGCACCACAAACATCAGCGGCAGCCCTTTGCTCATTAGCTCAGCACAGCTCCGCACAGCAATCAACAATAAGTGTCCAGTCTTCCTAGTCTCCATCACCCCGGCTGACAGCAATGCCGAGACCTGTCATCAGGTTCTGGATTGTTCTCCCATTGTGCAGGAGGCTACCCCTCCCATTGAACCACCAACCCCCCTAACGATAAGGGACAACGGCTTTTCCGGACTCATTTCTGCACGGATTTACACGCGGATTAAAGCGTCGAAATGAGGCCGCGCTGAGCCACACGCTGAGCTGGTCGGGCATGTTGCCGGGTATCCGACCCTACCGAGCCTGCGGACGTGATGTACGTTGACCCAGTAGTAGTGAGTCCTTGTTAAACGCGATGGTTAGTGCGCGATGTGCGAGGAGCCCGACCTCATGTCCAACATAATAACCCACATGCGCTGGCTCTGAGGCGACGAAACTAGGCTCAGGGGCTCTGAAACTAGGAGGAGACCACGGCATGAGCATAGCAGGGGCAACTGCATCATTCACTTGCTAATTAAGCTCCATAAAGGTGGGCTAAACCTCCCCCATGCTGCCCACTCTGCTGATGCCCGTCTGACAACCATGCAACTCATTGCAACGCTCCAGCCTTGCGTCACTGGCTAGGGAACTCACTGTGAACCCCCTGCTAGAGTTTCAACTCATCCTGAGTTATCCCAAGAGGGGTTTTAGAAGATGGCGTGTGCACATGTCTGCAGCATGCCGACATCCAAATACCACCCCTACAAACGGCAGGGGGGCCAGGCTGCCCGCTGTGCGTGTTGTGTGAGGTCTACGCCAGCTGCCAGCACTGGCTGGGTGGAGATTCATGTTGAGGGGGAGGCTGTGCAAGATGATGTTGAGAAAACTGGGCTCCATGCGTAAAGTGTACCGCAGCGGAGAACTCTGCATCCCGCGTTGTGGGTGCTGTTAGGCAGCACTTGAAAGGCCCATCGCGCACATCGGAACCGTTCGCGTGCCTGGCAGACTGCCGGTCCCCGTGGGTGCCAGCAGCTCGGGCGTGCAGGCGCAAGCGCGACGCAAAGATAAGGCACTTCGCGTTAAAATGACAACTCAACTCTCACCAGGCGCGCCACAAAGTCAAATGTCCCTTACGTGGTGGTTCAATGGGAGGGGTAGCCAGGAGTATGCCGACGTGTTCCCATCAGACCTTCCGCATGGACTGCCACCAGAGCGCTCCGTGGATCACCGCATTGAGCTCCAACAAGCCAAGCCGCCCCCAGCGCGGCCCATCTACAATGTGTCCAGCGGTGAGCTAGCAGAGTTGAAACAGCAAATAGGGGAGCTCTTGGACAAAGGCTTCATTCGCCCCAGCACCTCTCCCTATGCCTCCGGTGTGTTGCTTGTGCGCAAAAAGGATGGCTCATTCCGCATGTGCATCGATTACCGCCCTCTCAACCGTCTGACCATCAAGAACAAGTACCCCCTTCCCCGCCTAGACACACTACTAGATCGGCTCCATGGTGCCAAGGTGTTCAGCAAGCTAGACCTGCGCCAAGGTTACCATCAGATCCGGGTTGCCCCCGAGGACATTCACAAAACAGCATTCCGCACACGCTACGGTCATTTTGAATTCACGGTGCTACCCTTCGGGTTGTGCAATGCACCAGCCACGTTTCAGCGTCTCATGAATGATGTGTTACATGATCTCTTAGATGACTGCGTCCTTGTCTACCTAGATGACATTCTGATCTTCTCACGCACCCCACAAGAGCACATAGCCCACCTTCGGCGCGTGCTCGACCTACTCCGCAAACATAAGCTATATGCCAAGCTCTCCAAGTGTGAGTTCGGCATGGACCAAACATCCTTCCTTGGTCACATTGTCTCTGCCTCGGGCATTGCATGCGATCCAGCCAAGGTAGCTGCGGTTCAATCCTGGCCCATTCCCACAACTGTGCATGACGTGCGCAGCTTTCTGGGCCTAGCTAACTACTACCGCCGCTTTGTAAAGGACTTCTCTACCATTGCAGCACCTCTCACCGCTCTGACCAGAGCAGACGGGCATGACAAGCAGGGTGTCGTGGCATGGGGTCAGGCCCAGCAGTCAGCCTTTGACGCTCTGAAGCAGGCACTCGTCTCTGCACCTATTCTCATTGCTCCAGATCCTTCGCAACCGTATACGCTACGATGTGATGCATCTTCCATCGGCATTGGTGCTGTGCTCTCTCAGGGTACCGGTTCAGCCGAGCGGGTCGTGGCCTACCACTCCCGTAAACTACTGCCAGCGGAACGGAACTATCCCACCCATGAGCAGGAGCTCCTGTCTCTGGTGGAGGCCCTCAAGGTATGGCGTCACTACCTCCTTGGTGCGTCATTTAACCTACTCACGGACAATTGGGCTACAAAGCACATTCAAACACAGCCTCGCCTCGATTGCCGTCGCCAAGCGCGGTGGATGGAGGTCCTTCAAGAGTACGACTGCATCATAGATCATATCCCGGGCAAACAGAACATAGTGGCAGACGCCCTGTCACGTCGGTCAGATTATCAGCTACTGTCGGTCGGGCGACGGGCACAGCGCAACCCCGCCCAGGTCACTGAGACAACCATCTCTGTCGACCAATCACGGCTACGGAACATACGCGATGCTGCGGCTACCGATCCTCAGTATCAGCGTCATCTTGTTGCCGCCCTCAAAGGACGCGCACGGCAGTTTACGGTTCAGGACAATCTGCTGTACCACACAGGCCGCGGGACCCCTTTACTGTACATTCCAGCGGGCCCTCTGCGCACGGACCTGTTGTGTGAAGCACATGATGTCCCCACGGCTGGCCATCTTGGTCGGGACAAAACCTACCTCCGGCTGTCCCGCCTTGTCTACTGGCCACGCATGGCAGCTGCAGTGCATGACTACATTCGCACTTGCACCCACTGCCAACGGAACAAGTCTAGCACCACAAAACCCTTTGGCCTTTTGCAGCCTTTGCCCGTGCCCCAGCACCGGTGGGAGCAGGTCAGCATGGACTTGATCACCCAGCTACCTGTGACCTCGGCTGGCCACGACGCCATTGTCGTCTTTGTGGATAAGCTGACTAAAATGATCCATACTGTCCCCACCACCACCACAGTGTCAGCCCCTGAGCTGGCCCAACTCTTCTTCGATTCCGTCTTCAAGTACCACGGCCTCCCCAAGGTCATCATCTCTGATCGGGACCCCATGTTCACTTCCAACTTCTGGCAACAACTCTTTGCCAAGACCGGGACCCACTTGAATATCTCCACAGCCAACCATCCCCAGACTGACGGTCAGACTGAACGCGCTAACCGCACCATTGAAGACATGCTGCGCAACTACGTCTCACCGCACCACACAGACTGGGACAACCACCTCACCGCCGTTGAGTTTGCCTACAACGCATCTGTCCAGGCCAGTACAGGCTATTCCCCTTTCATGCTGAACTCCGGCCAGGAACCTCACACTCCTTTGTCTCTAGCAGTGTCATCAGCTGCTCCAGCACGGGTCACACCGAATACCAGCGAGAGTGCCCCAGCCTTCCTACAGCGCATGGCAACCAACATCGCCGCCGCTATACAACACCTCATCAAAGCTCAAGAGCGGCAGGTCAAGTATGCCAATGCCCACCGTTAGGATCACAAATTCTCCACTGGTGACATGGTTTACCTTTGTGACAGCTTCTTTACCCACATCCGACCAGCCACGCAAGCTGCCGGCGCCGCCCGCAGTTTTACCCCCAGGCAGCATGGCCCCTTCAAGGTCCTCGAGGTCGTCACCCCTGTCGCCCTACGGCTTCAACTACCTGCTGAGTGGAAATCAGTCCACCCAGTTGTACACGTGTCGCACGTCAAGTTGCACCACGACGGCAGTGCGCGGTTCCCCACTCGCAACCCCGCCCCTCCGCCCGAGCCAGACATCATCGACGGTGAAGAGCATTACCACGTAGAAGCCTTCCGCAACCACCGCTTCCAGCGCGGTAAACTCCAGCTGCAAGTGAAGTGGCTTGGCCACCCTGAACACGAGAACAGCTGGGTGCCCCTGGCACAACTACAAGAAGACTTGACCCAGAACGTCCTCAAGAAGTTGTTGCGGGCATATGCTTTCCGCACCAAGCAGCCCAAGGGATGGATGCAGCCAGCGTAGGTTAGGGTTAGATAGAGTTGTTTGAACACATGCCTGCCTGTCTGTTGTTGTCACATTGTTGTTTGCATGGCACACACATAGCACTTTCAACAGCACGCTTCGGGACGAAGCTCTCTCCAAGTGGGGTAGGTGCAGCATGGCATGCCACAATCCAGTGTTATGCCACAGATCACTATTGTGTCATGACTATTGTGTCATGACAGGCTACTCAGGCCCCTGATTGGCTGCTCCTGCATCAACAACCAGTTGCTCGTATTCCACGGGGGGGCTGTATTCATTGCTAGCATTGTCTTTGTATGTCACCAATACAAGCTATCTCAAGCTTTCAGGCATGTCAGGCGGCTGCTTCTTATTCTATATTGTAAAAGGTTTATATATTGGTTAAAGAGTGAACAGCCTGAAGATGCCACCACACACAATACAGTACAGTGCCGTGACATGCTGCTGAAGCCCCTGGTTGGCTACTCCTACCTTGACTACAAGTCCCTCATTCTCTGTTGCTTAAACTAAGCCTGGCTGCTCCTGCCTACACATGCGGGAAGGAGCACCCATTCCTACCCACTCCAATAATCCTTGAACCCAGGGGGGACTGCGTAGGGGGATTCATTGCGTAGCATTGTCTTTGTATGTCGCCAATGTAACGTGCGGGGACGCAACGTCAGATGACCTTTTGACACAAGCTCGAAGGCGGTGACTTCCGACTAGGGTGTTGGGTTACAGTGGTGTATTGCGAGAATGGCTAGAGCTTAGAACGGGGCTCCCTGGAATCGAACCAGTTGTACTCACGGACGCAATGTCCGCTAGTCTTTACCTGCCAAATCTCACACTACACGTGTAATCCCGCGTCCCGCGACGGCTCGCATTCACGAGACAGCCCAGACGACGCGAAGCGACAATCCCTTCCAGAGATGCGCACTTTACATTCCTCCCCCTCCAAAGGGGCTTCCGTTCCGCCACGGGTGAAACCACGTGACTCGCATTGCCTACAGCATGCTGATTTAGCTACTGGGCAACCCAAAGGGCGCACCAGGTCATAGCTCAGGGAGCGGTCAAAGACCATCGTGCCGACTAGACACAGGGAAACCATAACCACACAGGTAGCAGCTGACCAGAGGTACAAGCATGCTGAGAATGCCATAGTCCAGCAGCATACCAGCATGCATGGCCTAGGACTTACTTCAGGTTGTGAGCTGCATTGTACTCAGCCAGGATCTTGTCACAGCCAACCAAGTTGGAACGTGGCTCCCAGGTGTTGTGGTCGGCATCATAGCCTTCCCACTGCACCATGTACTCCTTGGCCTTTCCTGCATGCACATGTCTGTGGTCCAGCAGACGCTCAACATAGTACACAGGCTCCTCATCAAGCCACTCAACAGGCGGAGGCAGGAAGCCCACATCAGTGCCAGTGTAGGGTTTGATGAGTGACACATCACTCAGGCAAATTAGTAACAGCATTTTTGAGATTCGGAGCCTCGGACTTGGTACATAGTCAAATGAAGGCATTGTAAGATTGGGGGTTGAAACTAAAATTCGTGATTTTGCGCGGTTGGTGAGATACGGCCATGCTACAGTACTGTAGATGTCTACAGTACTGTCGGGGTACCTCGAGAGACCACTTACAGTACTGTAGACATCTACAGTACTGTAGACATCTACAGTACTGTAGACATCTACAGTACTGTAGGTACCTCGAGGTACTTCGAGAGACCATTTACAGTACTGTAGACCTCTACAGTACTGTAGACATCTACAGTACTGTAGACATCTACAGTACTGTAGACATCTACAGTACTTCGAGGTACCTCGAGGTACCTCGAGAGACCATTTACAGTACTGTAGACATCTACAGTACTGTAGACATCTACGGTACTGTAGACATCTACAGTACTGTAGGTACCTCGAGGTACCTCGAGAGACCATTTACAGTACTGTAGACATCTACAGTACTGTAGACATCTACAGTACTGTAGACCTCTACAGTACTGTGACATCTACAGTACTGTAGACATCTACAGTACTGTAGACATCTACAGTACCTCGAGGTACCTCGAGGTACCTCGAGAGACCACTTACAGTACTGTAGCCTTTAAGCACTTAAAAAATTCTGAACATCTCACTTGCATTCAGGCATCCGTCCAACACTTAGTCGCAGCATCGTGTAGCCGGTATTGCAGCGATGGCATCGCACGAGGTTACCCATACTCGCAGCCGCATCTAGCCCATACTCGCAGCCACATACACGGCAATCAACCTCGCGGCCACACAGCTGGTCCACAGATGGCATCGCACGAGGTTACCCATACTCGCAGCCACATCTACCCCATACTCGCAGCCACATACTCGGCAATCAACCTCGCGGCCACACAGCTGGTCCACCAGCGCAGAAGCATACCTGTGAGGCAGCTCGGTGCGAGGATCTCACCTCGCAGCCAGCCTCGCAGCCATTTTCCTCGCAGCCAGCCTCGCAGCCAGTTTCGCAGCCAGCCTCGCAGCCAGCCTCGCAGCCAGCATCGCAGCTAGCCTCGCGGCCAGTTTCCTCGCAACGATTCTCCGCAATTATCGCAAGCATTGATGCACCAACGCAAGGCAGGTGCAACGTGTTGTGAGCAGCGAAGAGGCCAGACGGACCATGGTAAGAGCTTAGGACCAAGGTAAGAGCTTAGAAGGAGCTAGCATTGCGCAGCATAGCCCTTAGTATCCAGCCTAACCGCTACCACACCTGGTTGCTGCAGGCCTTACAATCACGCCTAGTACCTCCCTGTTCACCACCCCCTCCCAGTCCCCCTCACCACCACCACCACCACCACCACCACCACCATTTCATCACCTCCCACAACGTTCCCACTGTTGCCTCCCTTGTGTTGCAGCCCAGCCCAGCCCAGCCCAGCCCAGCCCAGCCCAGCCCAGCCCAGCCCAGCCCAGCCCAGCCCAGCCCAGCCCAGCCCAGCCCAGCCCAGCCCAGCCCAGCCCAGCCCAGCCCAGCCCAGCCCAGCCCAGCCCAGCCCAGCCCAGCCCAGCCCAGCCCAGCCCAGCCCAGCCCAGCCCAGCCCAGCCCAGCCCAGCCCAGCCCAGCCCAGCCCAGCCCAGCCCAGCCCAGCCCAGCCCAGCCCAGCCCAGCCCAGCCCAGCCCAGCCCAGCCCAGCCCAGCCCAGCCCAGCCCAGCCCAGCCCAGCCCAGCCCAGCCCAGCCCAGCCCAGCCCAGCCCAGCCCAGCCCAGCCCAGCCCAGCCCAGCCCAGCCCAGCCCAGCCCAGCCCAGCCCAGCCCAGCCCAGCCCAGCCCAGCCCAGCCCAGCCCAGCCCAGCCCAGCCCAGCCCAGCCCAGCCCAGCCCAGCCCAGCCCAGCCCAGCCCAGCCCAGCCCAGCCCAGCCCAGCCCAGCCCAGCCCAGCCCAGCCCAGCCCAGCCCAGCCCAGCCCAGCCCAGCCCAGCCCAGCCCAGCCCAGCCCAGCCCAGCCCAGCCCAGCCCAGCCCAGCCCAGCCCAGCCCAGCCCAGCCCAGCCCAGCCCAGCCCAGCCCAGCCCAGCCCAGCCCAGCCCAGCCCAGCCCAGCCCAGCCCAGCCCAGCCCAGCCCAGCCCAGCCCAGCCCAGCCCAGCCCAGCCCAGCCCAGCCCAGCCCAGCCCAGCCCAGCCCAGCCCAGCCCAGCCCAGCCCAGCCCAGCCCAGCCCAGCCCAGCCCAGCCCAGCCCAGCCCAGCCCAGCCCAGCCCAGCCCAGCCCAGCCCAGCCCAGCCCAACCCTACTCTCCCACCCTGCACTTCCTACTGAGGTGAGGACAAAGGAAGGTGGGTTGTAATGGAGGGCTACTGCTGCTGCTGCTGCCACTGCTGCTGCTGCTGCTGCCACTGCTGCTGCTGCTGCTGCCCCCCCTACTGCTGCTGCTGCTGCCCCCCCTACTGCTGCTGCTGCTGCTACCCCCCTACTGCTGCTGCTGCTACCCCCCTACTGCTGCTGCTGCTGCCCCCCCTACTGCTGCTGCTGCTGCCACTGCTGCTGCTGCTGCTGCCACTGCTGCTGCTGCTGCTACCCCCCTACTGCTGCTGCTGCTGCCCCCCTGCTGCTGCTGCTGCTACCCCCCCTACTGCTGCTGCTGCTGCCCCCCTGCTGCTGCTGCTGCTACCCCCCCCTACTGCTGCTGCTGCTGCCCCCCTGCTGCTGCTGCTGCTGCCCCCCCCCCCTGCTGCTGCTGCCCCCCCCCCTGCTGCTGCTGCCCCCCCCCTGCTGCTGCTGCCACCCATGCTGCTGCTGCCTACAGTACTGTAGGTGTCTACAGTACTGTAGGGGTCTACAGTACTATAGATGTCTACAGTACTGTAGATGTCTACAGTACTGTAGATGTCTACAGTACTGTAGATGTCTACAGTACTGTAGGGGTCTACAGTACTGTAGATGTCTACAGTACTGTAGGGGTCTACAGTACTGTAGGTGTCTACAGTACTGTAGGTGTCTACGGTACTGTAGATGTCTACAGTACTGTAGGGGTCTACAGTACTGTAGGTGTCTACAGTACTGTAGATGTTTACAGTACTGTAGGTGTCTACAGTACTGTAGGTGTCTACAGTACTGTAGGGGTCTACAGTACTGTAGGTGTCTACAGTACTGTAGGTGTCTACAGTACTGTAGGTGTCTACAGTACTGTAGGTGTCTACAGTACTGTAGATGTTTACAGTACTGTAGGTGTCTACAGTACTGTAGGTGTCTATAGTACTGTAGATGTTTACAGTACTGTAGATGTCTACAGTACTGTAGATGTCTACAGTACTGTAGATGTCTACAGTACTGTAGGTGTCTACAGTACTGTAGATGTTTACAGTACTGTAGATGTCTACAGTACTGTAGATGTCTACAGTACTGTAGGGGTCTACAGTACTGTAGGGGTCTACAGTATACTGTAGGTGTCTACAGTACTGTAGGGGTCTACAGTACTGTAGATGTCTACAGTACTGTAGATGTCTACAGTACTGTAGGGGTCTACAGTACTGTAGGTGTCTACAGTGTTGTAGGGGTCTACAGTACTGTAGATGTCTACAGTACTGTAGGTGTCTACAGTACTGTAGGTGTCTACAGTACTGTAGATGTCTACAGTACTGTAGGTGCCTTCCCCCCATGCATCCTTAACCCCCATGCCCCCTTCGCCCCCATGCAGGAACATCTCAATGTAGCCCAAGCTCGTTTGCTATCCCGACAGTGCTATGCAAATGCGCTGACAACAAAGCGTGCCTATGTTGCCCAGCCCAGCCCAGCCCTGCCCAGCCCTACTCAGCCTCTAGGATTCGTTACCGACCCTGAGCCTAGCCCTTGTGTTAGGAACACAAGTGGTGATGTAATGATGTAGGCTAAGAGTCATGATGTAATGATGTGAGGTTATATGTAATGATGGATGGTTGAGGGCCAACCGCAAACAACTTTTGGGGCAATCTCTGCCGCACTCGATATTACACGGGAGGGTGCGGTGCAGGAGGTTGTTGTGATTGCGGGGCATCATCAACATCCACAGCTTTGCGGGAGCTTGCAAGCCGAGCTACCCAGTACAACCGACAGAACGGACCTAGCTTGCGATAGAGACGGGCCCCGGCCTTAGACCTTACACGTATGTATGTAGCTCCCTATGGCGACCTTATTCCGTGGACACAACTTTCGGCACAAATATCTATATCGAGCTTGCGGGCCTACGCTTCGACGCCTCTCACTATTTATAGCACGCAGAAGCTGACGGTGCAATCGCGGTAGCAAATGGTGGTTTGAATGTGGAGAACAACATGGTACCCTATTTACAAGAGACCTTGTCAAATCTGACCTACAGTACTGTAGACCTCTACAGTACTGTAGACATCTACAGTACTGTAGACATCTACAGTACTGTAGATGTCTACAGTACTGTAGGTACCTACACTCCAACTGCTCACATACTCAACATTTCAACAAGCGTCAAGTGGCGTTGGAGTCGCAAGGACAATCCGAGGCGAACCGCATAAAAAAACTACCCCCCTAGGATGACGAATATCCGCACTAATTTGCCTGTGTGATGGAACACAGAGTGAAGACGTGACATGGAGGCAGGCAGCTGCAGGTTCACTGCAACTTGGCCAACCAAGCCAAGCACCTTGAAGGGGCCCACAAAACGTGGCAGCAGCTTGCGTGCTTTGCCTGGCTTCAACCTCATGTTCTTAGTGCTGAGCAGGACCATTTGACCCACCTTGTAATGCACCTCTCGACGGTCCTGGTTGGCATAGGCAGCTTGACGTTGCTGAGCAGCCTGCATGCATAGCTTGGCCTTAGCCACAGCCTCCTGCCACCAAGTAGCATAGGACAGGCCTTCAGGGCACCGCCCCTTGTCAGGTAGAGAGTGGAGCATAGGGGTAATGGCCCTACACCAGGGGTACATGAGTTAAACGACTAGTTTAGGCGTTTAACTGCCTAAACTGCTCGGTGAACGACGACGTATTTAAGCTAGTTTATTTCTGAGTTAATCTGCTGGTTTAGGAATTAAACCAGGAGTTAAACTGAATCAGGCCGGGGTTTACCGAGGGGCTCGCCAAACCAGGTTTAAACCATGGCAGCCAGTTTAACTGGTAGTTGAACTCCTGCTAAACTCGTTTCAGGCTCGTTTAGGATGTAACTGGTTTAGGATGTAGGCAGCAGGTTCAACCAGCAGGTAAACGACAAGGTAAACTAGCATCGTCATCTCCTAGCCTAGCTTGTATATGACAAGGCACAATCACAAGGCGATCACACGGCTACAGCAAACTCAACGCGCACAATGCACCCAGCTGCTCACAGCTGGTCCAAGCTGCCAACAACTAACTGGCTGTTGCCCATGACTGGCTGCTGCTGAGTGGCTCCAAAGCTCCAATGAAGCTTCCCCATACTTCCTGCAGAAAGGGCAAGTCACTACATTGTGTGCCTACCTTCCCCCTCCACGCACCCAACAAACATGTAGCATATGCTCATAAGATGGTACGCTCACAACATGAACTCGGACTCACCCAAAGGGCTATGCAAGTTGGTGCCTTCTCTTTCTCTTGGTTGCACCAAGTTTAGCATTAGGGACCTCAGCTGCATGCGCCAGCGGCAACAGCAGTAGCAGCAAAGGCAACAGCAGCAGCGAAGGCAATACCAGCATCAGCCATAGCTACAACAGCGCTGGCATTGTGGTGTGTGGGCATGGCATGGTTGGAGTGAGCTGGGTTGGCAATAACTACAAGCGCCCGCTCCATGCTGCCTGCTCTAGGCTGCCCGCTCCAGGCTGTTACGCCAAGGGCTGCTGGGTGCCGTAGGGTAGGGGGGAGGAGAGGGGAGGAGGGTAGGTAGGTGCGGAAGTGGTGGTGGTGGGATGGGGCAGGGAAGGGGGAAGGGAGAAGGAGGCCAAGGGGGCGGGAGTGTTACCATCAGACCTGCAGCCAGCAAGAGGCATCCTTGCAGTAAGGCTGGGGACCACTCATGTGCAGGGGCTGGCCACTTACATATTTGCTTCATGTCATGCCTTGCTGATTTCTTGCTGGCTCCTTGTTGGTTGCTGCTCTACACCGCTACCACCTTCCTTGCAATCACAAAGCCATGCTACACCTGTCATGCTCTAGCTGTTGACAACTGCAAGCAAGCATCAGCCAGCAAGCAGAAGGTAATGCATGACCAGAACTAGGCAGGCTAGGCTGACACCACCAGAGCATGTGCACTCACCGAACTTCTGAATGCCGCTCCAAGCGCCTCTTAGCTGCTGCTCTTGGCTGCTGCTCTTGCTTACTGCTCATGGCTGCAGGGGAGGGAGGGGAGGGGAGGGGAGGGGAGGGGAGGGGAGGGGAGGGGAGGGGAGGGGGAGGGGAGGGGAGGGGAGGGGAGGGGAGGGGAGGGGAGGGGAGGGGAGGGGAGGGGAGGGGAGGGGAGGGGAGGGGAGGGGAGGGGAGGGGAGGGGAGGGGAGGGGAGGGAGGGGAGGGGAGGGGAGGGGAGGGGAGGGGAGGGGAGGGGAGGGGAGGGGAGGGGGGGGAGGGGAGGGGAGGGGAGGGGAGGGGAGGGGGGGAGGGGAGGGGAGGGGAGGGGAGGGGAGGGGCGGGGAGGGGAGGGGAGGTGGTGGTGGTGCTTTGGGGGGAGGTGGGGGTGCTTGCTCCAGGCTGCAAGGTAGTGAGTGAGGTGAGTGTGGTTGTTGTGGAAGAGGGGGATAAGGTGTGCCCAAAGAAAAGAAGTGCAGCAAAGAAATTCATGCAAGAAGTGCTCCTGGCTGCTCCTTGCTGCGCTGCCTAGCTGCTTCCCTTGGCTGCACTTCCTGGCTCTTGCGCTATTGTGGTGCAGATTAACAAACGAGTAATGGGCATGTTAGACATGGGCAAGGTGCAAGGTGCAAGGTGCGGGGGCATCCTCCTAATCCTCTTCCTCATCGATCTCCGATGGGGCCCCGTCCTAGCAAACGACAAGTTGTTATCTCGCTAGCTAACTCACAGCGCACCTTTCACTTTGCTATTCTTCCTCTTGCTCCTTTGCTGGACCTTCGCGCATGTTTGCTATGGCTGGTCGCGCATGCTGTGAGCTTCAAGCCCGCTGGCAGGTGGCTGCTGGCAGGCGACGGCTTGCAGCTGCGATTTGCTGTTGGCTGCTCCTGGCTGCTCCTGGCTGCTCCTGGCTGCTATATGCATCATGCCAGTTTGGCGGGGCAGTCTCCTTTCCTTCGTGGTCCCTCAGCAGAAACCTTCGAGTGTGACATGCGAGTTGGCGCATCGGATGTGCACTGGCACCAAGGGCTTGAGGCTGTGACATAGCTTGCACAGGCACAAAACCTTGGGCTGGTTTGCTGTGCCTGGTTTGCCCCTTTTTCTGTGCATGATGATGCCACACTAGTTAAACTAGGTTCGTTCAACTCGACTAGATGGCCTTAAACTAGGTTAAGTCTGATAACTGACTAGTTTGGTCGTTTAACTCATGTACCCCTGGTGTAGGGTGGGGGACTGTCCGGTATTAACCAGGAACGGTGTAGACTTGATGGATTCTTGCCATGAGTTGTTCACAGCAAACTCAGCAAGTGACAGATAGTCAGGCCAATCAGCTTGGGTGGGAGAGATGTAATGACGTAGCATCTCTTCCAACACACGGTTGTACCTCTCAGTCTGGCCATCAGACTGAGGGTGATAGGAGGAAGACAGGGATCCCCTCATGCCCAGCAACTTCTGCACATGGTGCCAGAAAGTGTGGTGGAAATGGGGCCCACGGTCAGAGACCATGTCTTTTGGCAGGCCATGCAGTTTGAAGACATTGTCAACAAACAGACGGGCAAAGCCCTTGGCATTCATGATCTCCTTGCAGGGCACAAAGTGCACCATTTCACTGAGCCTGTCAACAAAGACACAGATGGCATCAAACCCATGTGAAGCAGATGGCAGCTTGGTGATCAGGTCCATTGACACTGACTCCCAACGGTAATCTGGAATGGACAGTGGGTTGAGTAAGCCACCAGGCTTCAGTGTAACGGACTTGTCACGCTGGCAGGCATCACAGGTAGTGACATAGTGCCTGACATCAGCACGCATGGTGTCCCAGTAGAACACACGTGACAGCCTCTCAAGGGTTTTGGTTATACCCACATGACCAGCATAGGCAGCATCATGCATTTCATGCAGAATGTACTCACGCAGTTCAGGGTCATTGGGAACCATCACTGTGCCCTTGCCAGTGCGCCGCCACAGGCCATGGTCGTCCATGTACATGCCAGACAGATCAGCTTCAGCAGTAAACGCAGGGTCAAGCCGGTAACCATGGACCAGGTGATCAGCCAGTTCCAATGGGTGGGCAGGAGCTGCAGGATAGTGCACTGAGGTGTCAGCAGCAGATGGGGCCTCAAGCTCAGGGAGCCTACTATGGTGAGCAGCAACAGGGTTATCAGACACTGTGGGCCGGGGGGCCAAAGCATCAACGGCAGTGGGGGCATTTGAGGGAGTACCCACAGGTGGAACCTGGGGCAGAGCCTGCGCCACACGCACTTCCCCCCTCTCCAAAGACTGTTTAGCTTGCCGCCGGGTGGTAACAACACACACCATGGCACAGTCCTGGGGTCCAGCAGGTATCCGGGACAGTGGGTCAGCAGGATTAGCATCACCTGGCAGGTACTGCAGGTCAAATGTAAACCGTGACAGAAACTCCATCCACCGAGCCTGACGTCTAGACAGCACCTTCTGGGTGGGCAGAGCAGTCAAAGGCTTATGATCGGTGAAGAGTGTGAATGGTACACCCTCAAGGTAACACCTCCACTCCTTGCATGCAGTGATGAGGGCAAGAAGCTCTTGCTCACCAGTGGTGTAGTTACGCTCAGCAGAAGACAGCTTCTTGCTGAGGTATGCAAGGGGGTAGCCATCTTGCATCAGGACTGCTCCTACTCCTTGGAGTGAGGCATCACAGTAGACCTGGAAGGGCTGGGTGTGATCAGGTAGACGTAGCATGGGGACCTGGGCAACAGCAGCTTTGAGGGAAGCAAAGGCTTTCAGCTCATCAGCAGGCCAGTTCTGCCACAGAAATGAGTCACCAGCTTTGCCACACAGATCTGTGAGAGGTGCAGCTAGGACACTGAAATTATGCACAAATTTGCGCACAAAATTAGCAGCACCTAGGAATGACTGGAGCTGTTGCAGGGATTGAGGCACAGGCCAGGAAGAAATGCTCTTGATTTTCTCAGGGTCCACAGCAATAGCACCAGCAAAGATGACATGGCCAAGGAATTTCAGCGTGGTACGCATGAATTCACATTTGGACTGCTTGGCAAAGAGCTTGTTGAGCCTCAGGAGGTCAAAGACCTTTCTGAGATGCTTCAAATGCTCGTCCACAGATTTGGACATGACCAAGATGTCATCCAGGTACACCAGGGCACACTGGTTCAGGACTGGTGCAAAGGCATCATTCATGACACGCTGGAATGTAGCAGGTGCATTGCAGAGCCCAAAGGACAGTACCTTGAACTGGTAGTGGCCGTCAGGGGTCCTGAAGGCCGTCTTGGGCACATCTTCAGGGGTGATCCTGATCTGGTTGTAACCTGCTTGAAGGTCTAGGGAAGAAAACACAGTGCAACCTGACAGCTTATCAAACAAGTCATCAATCCTGGGCAGTGGATACTGATCCCTGATGGTGATCTTGTTGAGCTGACGGTAATCAAGGCACATGCGTAACTCACCAGACTTCTTCTTGACAAACAGGATAGGAGCAGCAAAAGGACTGGAGCTTGGTTCTATCATGCCCTTGGCAAGTAGGTCCTGCACCTGCTTCTTCAGCTCAGCATGCTCTTCCTGGCTCATGCGGTATTGAGGTACCACAGAGGGTCGTGCATCAGGCACAAGGGGGATGGCATGGCCCACAGGACGCTCAGGTGGCAGAGATGTGATGGGTGCAAACACATCAGCATGCTCATCCAGCAAAGCATTGAGTGCCTGGGACACACCTGGAGGTAGGTCAGGTTCAGCTGGAGCTGGATCAGGGGTACTTGACTTGTCCACAGTGATCAGGGCCAGGACACCTGTGCCTCCTTTTCGTAACCACCTGGCAGCAACTTTTGCAGAAGCCAGAGGGGGTTTTGCACGTAGAGCATTGACCAGGAAAGAAGCAGGGTTGCTTACAGCAGACTGCCCTGACTGAGACACACCAGCAGAAGGACATGGCAGCACTACTGGCTCACTCTTGTCACATGCCAGGCTGAGTGTCTTGTCCTGGTATGACATCACGGCCTCATGCTCATTCAACCAGTCATTCCCCAGCAGCACATCAAAGTCTGGCAAAAGGGAAGGCATGACATTGAGTTGGCAGGGTACAGTATCACCTGGCAATCTCAGCTCAGCCTTGACAAACTGGGAACAGCTCAACACAGTGTTGTTAGCAGCATGCCACTCTTGCATGTGCTTCAACATGTGGACAGGTACAGCATGTGCAGCAACAAATGATGCACTGACAAAGCTGTGGGTAGCACCAGTGTCACACAGGACACGTGCAGGATGCTCATTCAGGTGACCAGCAAAGGCAAAGTGCAGGGATTCCCCATCAGCATGTGCAGCAGTCAGCACATGAGCAGGTTCACACACAAAGCAAGCCTCAGAGTACTCAGCACAGTTTTGGTTTACTGGCTGAGCAAACTCCTATTTGCGCTGATACTTCTGAAAGTGCTTCACCATGCCATTGGCCTCCATCCTGGCAGTCTGAGGGCGTCTACCCTGGTACTGCCTGGAGGGACCAGCATGGTCACCACCACGGTCAGGGCTGCGGTCACGCTTTGCAGCCTTGTAGGGGGCAGAGCCACCCTTCTTCAGGTCTTGCATCAGCTCCCAGGTACCAGCATCCTTCATGGCCTCTTCCTTGCTCATGCCAGAGGCCTTCCTCTTGCAGTGCTTTGTCCAGTGGGATGACAATCCACAGTGGTAGCAGTAGCCACTGGCAGGAGGGGGACCCTCACTGTCAGCAGAGGGAGCAGCAGGACGCCCAGGAGGTGGACCAGGGAACCTGGCCAGGTTCTGCAGCCCACGTTGCACTTGGGCCACCTGGTGCACAGCAGCAACCGGGCGCCTTGAGGCAGGATGCACACCAGAGCCAGCAGCAGCCACAAGGGCCTTGTGGTTGGTGATGGCAGCCTTAATGGCTTCATCCAAAGTGGGGGCCACAAGGGCACGCAGATCCTTGGCAACAGGACCACGCAGATCTGCTGACAGGCCACGCTGGAAGACATTCACAAGCATGGAATCTGTCATGCAGTCCTTGCCAGCCAAGGTGAGGGTGTTCCTGAAGTCAGTAATGTATGCTGACAGGGCAACACCATTAGTCATACGCAGGTGAGTTGAGTCAAGGAGCTTAGCACGTGCTGCATCAGCATCAGTGGTCAGGTCCTCTCCTACAAACTCAAGGAACTCACTCGTGCAAATTAAGGCCTGGCTGGCTTGAAAAACCTGAGAGTTGAGTTCTGAAACTTGGTATGTGGGATGCTGTGACCTAGAGGATGGCAAGACTCTCTTGGGCCAAAGTGTAATTCTCACTCGGTGTCGAGTTGCTGGGCCAGGTGTGGGGCTGAGACCCTGATTTTGGCTAAGGGAGTTGGCACCGTGTGACCAAAGTGACTTTTCATGAAATGTGAGTATGAGAGGTTGTAAAGGGTGGTTACAGCTGCCCAACCTAGTAGGTGGCATGCAAAAAGTCCCAGCCTGTGATGAGCTATGGCCCGTGTCCTAGGACCCTGTGCAGGTTCCTAGCGTCATCATGGTCGTAGGACCCTGTACAGGGTCCTGGCACCTCACCACAGGGTCCTGGCACCTCACCACAGGGTCCTGGCCCACAGGGTCCTGCTGCACGCCCACAGGGTCCTGGCACCTCACCACAGGGTCCTGGCACCACAGGGTCCTGGCACCTCACCACAGGGTCCTGGCCCACAGGGTCCTGGCACCACACCACAGGGTCCTGGCACCTCACCACAGGGTCCTGGCACCACACCACAGGGTCCTGGCACCTCACCACAGGGTTCTGGCCCACAGGGTCCTGGCACCACACCACAGGGTCCTGGCACCACACCACAAGGTCTTGGCTTACAGGGTCCTGGCACCACACCACAGGGTCCTGGCCCCTCACCACAGGGTCCTGGCTTACAGGGTCCTGGCCCCTCACCACAGGGTCCTGGTACCCACCCACAGGGTCCTGCTGCACGCCCACAGGGTCCTGGCACCACACCACATAGTCCTGGCCCACAGGGTCCTGACACCACACCACAGGGTCCTGCTTCACTGACCCTCCACATATATTGAAGTCACCATTAGTGTTATTGTTTCATTCAATTATGCGTGCTACAACTGCAACCAAAACTGTAACACGGTATGCCCGGTATGGGTATAAGGTAACAAAATAATCCGGCTGCATGGAGGCTTGCATGAAGTTCACGCAAAGGAATCACGCAGGAATGCAGACTGCCCCGCCAAGCCGGCGTTAGCAGCCAGGGGCGGCCAGGAGCAGCCCAGGACAGGACATCGTCGCCAAAAGGGTAGCTACGAGCCAGGGTAGCTACGAGCCACGAACACTAGCCACTAGCCATCGCCACCCAGCAACCGCACAACATGAAGCGATTAGCCACAAAAGGTAGCGGACAACAACACAGGCGGACACAACGCAGCCATCAACAGCCAGGAGCGGAGAAGGATTAGAGGTTGCAGCCAGGAGCAGCCAGCAGAAACGGGCATATCGTAGCCGAGCCAGCCAGCCATGCGCCCAGGTTGAGCGAAGGGGCCAAGAAATGTGCGACGTGAGGGAAAGGTCATAGCGAAGATCATCGACAAATGCAAAGAAATTGCTTCTCATGTGGCTCGGGTTGCTTGCAGGTGGAGTGCCAAGAACTCAAGATAAAAGCAACATGCACAGCTAAGAGGTGTACTTAGTGCTTCCTCACCCTCACCATTACCATGACAATGAGGACCCTACTGCTATGCCAAGTGAGTGCCTTCGTCATGCAACACATGACTACCAGCTTGCCACGATGTTATGCCAGCCTCAACGTAAGCACGTCCCTTGCTTGCTGCAGGTCTGATGCCTACACTCCTGCCCTTGCCTACCCTGTGCCACCACCACCACCACCACCTTGCCGTCTGGAACCACCCCCTCCACCTCCCCCTCTCCCGCCCTCTCTCACTCCCACTCCCACTCCCACTCCCCTCCCCTCCCCTCCCCTCCCCTCCCCTCCCCTCCCCTCCCCTCCCCTCCCCTCCCCTCCCCTCCCCTCCCCTCCCCTCCCCTCCCCTCCCCTCCCCTCCCCTCCCCTCCCCTCCCCTCCCCTCCCCTCCCCTCCCCTCCCCTCCCCTCCCCTCCCCTCCCCTCCCCTCCCCTCCCCTCCCCTCCCCTCCCCTCCCCTCCCCTCCCCTCCCCTCCCCTCCCCTCCCCTCCC
>JASKMD010000005.1:5319211-5336370 GCA_030144725.1 Haematococcus lacustris
TTTGAGTTTTTCAATGATTACAACGGCGATGAGTCGTCCTTTCCTGGGGCTATCTGCAGTATGCCTCCCGGGAGAAAATGATGTAGTCGACTTCCGGCCTTAATTGGCGCGAGTGCTGCTGTGACAGGTAGGGCCATGTGGGGTAGCCAGAGTGGGTCAGGGCATATGAGTCCCTAACAGACTGGAACCACACATCCCTAGCCTTCCCTGACAGGAAAGAGGGCAGAGCAAGAGCAGGGTCCAGGCCATGTGCAACACAGTGTGCTTCAAGGTCTTCCAGGAATGACAGAGCACGGCGACCGGAGGTCGAACTGGCATCAGTCCACCGCTCAGTCACGGGCAACCCGCGACGTGAGTTGGAATCAGGACCAGCAACAGCAGTGGCATTGGCAGGCAGGGGCGCAGCAGTGGGGCGAACCCCAGCATACTTGTCCCGCACAGCAGCAAGTGTGCGAGGGTTCGAAGTGCCGGGTGAACCCGAGGCAACATCTTTCTGCGCAACAGGCTGGTGCATTGCAGCAGTCAAGTGTTGGAGTGCGCGCAGAGCAGCAGCCAAAGGCCTGACTAGCTGCGACGCTACTTCGACTGGCCTCTTAGCTGGACTAGGGCTAGCTGACAGCAAAGCCGCATTAGCAGCACGCTTAGCAGCAAGAGGACTCACCAGCGAACCAGCTTGCTGGTTGTTGGCCTGCGCTGCGGCCAGTTGCGCCTGGAGGGTGGCAATTTGCGCGTTGAGCTCGTCGACTGGGGTCGAAGTGCTGTCGAATTGGTCCAGGCCAAACTCGTCCAGGAGCTCCTCTTCTTCACCCAACTGTTGGGCTCCTGCGGGAAGTGAAGCGGGCAACTCGCCCGGCTCCGGTGCTGCACCGAGTGCAGGACCCGTCTCCGCTGTAGCTGTAACAGCTGAAGCTGGAGGAAGGACGCCAGAGGCGCCATTGGTCTTTGTTCGCCGAAGCGACATTCTGGGTAGTTGAAGTCATGTTGACTGGACCGCGAGCTTAAATGCTCGGGGTCGGAAACCAGCTGTAACGTGCGGGGACGCAACGTCAGATGACCTTTTGACACAAGCTCGAAGGCCGGTCCAGTCGAGGCGGTGACTTCCGACTAGGGTGTTGGGTTACAGTGGTGTATTGCGAGAATGGCTAGAGCTTAGAACGGGGCTCCCTGGGATCGAACCAGTTGTACTCACGGACGCAATGTCCGCTAGTCTTTACCTGCCAAATCTCACACTACACGTGTAATGCCGCGTCCCGCGACGGCTCGCATTCACGAGACAGCCCAGACGACGCGAAGCGACAATCCCTTCCAGAGATGCGCACTTTACAGCCAATACAACCTATCTCAAGGTTCCAGGCTTCCAAGCAGGGTTCCAGATGCTTATAGATTGGTTAAGATTTGATAAGCCTCGGGTAGTTGCCTTGGCCGCGGCCTAACATAGACCTTCCAGACCCCAGCCATGCCCGGCATGGGCCCTGAAGCCCAAGACTGGGGTTTTGTACCTACCAACCTCTCGGTGAGTGAACCTCTCGATAGAACTAGTTTTGACTTTGTCAGCAGCTGCCAGTTTCCCACCGGCATCCAGGAGCTGGCAATTTTCAGCTGTCAGCAAAGTCAGCACTGCAGCCAGTGACTCTATCAGGAGCTGTCAGCTGTAGCAAAACTAGCAGCAACAGACCGTGGGAAGATGGAGCCGCTGCCCGCGGATGCCTACATGACGCCCAGCCCCACCTCAAGGCTGAGCTGTGACAGGTGGTTGGACTAGGGTTGGTATCCAGGTAACCATCCCCGCCCTTGCCCGAGCTAAACGCAAGCTGAGGGAGTGCTCAGTGCTAGGAGTAGGGCAAAGCAGCTCCAATGGCAGCAGTTTGGTGGGCAAGGCCAGGGTGAAGGGTAGGGAGCGACCGGCCCATATAAATTTATATTTATATTGTTATACACCTACCCTTTTCCCATTGGCGAGGCTACCGGTCAACGGAATCTTCCGAACCTCTCGCGACTGCCTCGGTCCATTCACGTTCTGACCCCGCAGTAAATTGTTTCAGCATTCTCTTGTATTCTTGGCAAGCCCGCAGCCCTGGAGAGCGTGGTTTTTTCATAGTTTGAACGGTGTGAAGCGGTCTTTCTACGGTGTAATGCATTCTTATTTGAACGAACGTTTGCGAAAGAACCCATTACACGTGGGACCAGCCGCAGCCAGGTCGGGGCCTAGCCACGCAGAGCCCAAGCACGCGCCCAGGCACAGCAGGTGCCGGTTGCAAGTGTAGTCGGTTTTGGCTGCGTTGGCTAGTGCGTTGACCGATGTTGGCCGCTTGGGCAAGTGGGTTGACATCGACACGCTTGTCTCTCTGAGCCACATGAAGGACGCCGAACTGCCCTGCGGAATTCCAGGCCAGTGCGGCTCCATGACGTGCTCGTAAAAGCATCCCATCCTGGGACGAGTGTACCAATCGAACATGTCGCGTGTGGGTTGGGTGGTTCTTGAGTGTGGATGTATGGTTGTCACTCACGCTGCTCCACGCGCAATAATAAAGTAGGTCAGCAAGCTGATGTTGTTGGAAGAGCACGGGCAGACGCGGACACCAGTTCAGGGTTGTTACATTGATCTGCCACAACTGCTAGCGCGCAACCTTGCGCCAACCTTGCGCAACCTTGCGCCTACCTGTTGGAAGAGCACGGGCAGACGCGGACACCAGTTCAGGGTGCCTACGGCTGCCGGGTGCCTGCCCTAAATACGGCAGTCACACTCGCACTCTTCGCGGCCGGACCGCTGGCAATCACGCCCTACAATCCCGGTGCTGGATCTCAGCTGCACCGGGAGAGCGTGCAACTAACACTCCCACTCAGAGGTCTGGCAAGCGCATCTAACAACTGTTTACGCAAACAACTGGCGGTCAGCAGGCAAGCAAGCCTGAGCCAAGCAACAACTGCGGGCAAATTCTCAGTACATGGCAAAGACATACCATGCTGAGACTAAATGGCTGTTGACAGGCATACATGCCTGTGCCTAAGGCCCTTCCAAGCTCCAGTCCTGAGACAGAGAACAGGCTGGATACCACAGGCTGTTTCAGATCAGATATGACCTGTGCCTGCTTAGCTGAAGACCCCACATCCTTGCTTGCCCATGTTAAACTGGACTGTTGCCAGAGGCTTGGTGAGGATGTCTGCTAGCATGCTGGAGGTGTGGCAGTAGTGGAAAGCTACCTCGCCTCTGCTGATGCGCTCCCTGACAAAGTGGTGGTGCACATCTATGTGCTTTGCCCTGGAAGTGGCCATGGGGTTGTGCAGAAGCTGAATGGCTGCTTGGTTGTCACAGCCCAGGTGCACACAGCTAGCATCCAGCTGCAGATCCCTCATGAGCTTCCGCAGCCACAGAGCCTCCTTAGCTGCGCTAGAGGCTGCCATATATTCTGCTTCTGCTGTTGACATAGCCACAGTAGGCTGAAGGCGGCTGGACCAGCTGATAGCACCTCCATTCAGAGTGAAGAGATAGCCTGTTGTGCTCCTGGCTGTGTCCTTGTCTCCTGCATAGTCTGCATCAGAGTAGCCCTGCAGCCCTGACACACCACCAAACAGGAGTCCTTGATCTGCTGTGCCCTTCAGATAACATAGCACACTGCAGGCAGCCGACCAGTGCTGCTTAGTGGGTGCAGACATGTGCCTGGCCAAGGCGCCCACAGCAAATGCAATGTCTGGCCGTGTGCAGCAGGTCAGGTAAAGCAGGCTGCCCACCAAGGCACTGTAATGATGCAGAGTCGTGTCCAAAGCCTCCCCTTCCCTGACTAGCTTAACAGCAGGAGCCATGGGCAGAGGCTTGCTGTGGGCTGCTGACTTGCTGTAGGCTGTGACTAGCTCCTGGACAAACTTATGCTGGTCGAGCTTGATGGTGCCCTCAGCCCTGTCCCTGGTCAGCTGCATACCTAGGAACCACCGGGCCTCACCCAAGTCCTTCAGCTTGAAAGCTGAGGACAGCTGCTTCTTCACGTAGGCCAATCCTGCGGTGTCCCCCTGCTGGGTGCACAGAAGGCAGTCGTCCACATACACTAGCAGGTACACCATGCCAGTGCTCAGCTGCAGGGTAAACAGGGCAGGGTCTGCCTCAGAAGCCTTGAAGCCCATGCTCAGCAGCTCCTCACTCAACCTGGCATGCCACGCCCTAGGAGCCTGCCTCAAACCATACAGAGGCCTTCTGCAGACGGCACACAGTGTTAATGCTGCCCTCCTCAAAGCCCTCTGGCTGCTGCACATAAATGACCTCCCCTGGCTGTAGCTGGCCGTTCAGGAAAGCAGTCTCAAAGTCTAACTGATGAATCTCCATGTTCTCAGCTGCTGCCTTGGCCAGGAGGGTGCGCAGTGTGGTGTGCTTGCTGACAGGTGCATAGACATCTCCTACATCCACACCTGATTGTTGATAGAACCCCTTTGCCACTAGCCTGGCCTTTAGCTTCTCGATGTTCCCTGCAGCATCACGCTTCACCTTGAGTACCCATTTGGTAGGCAGCACACGTGCATTGGCAGGGCGCTCTTCAAGGCACCATGTTTGGTTGGCATGCAGGGAGGCCAGCTCAGCATTCATAGCCTCAATCCACAAGTCTGCCATGGGGCCAGCCAGGGCCTCTGCCACAGTGGGTGTGTCATTGATGGGAGAGTCTGACACAGTCATGGCATTCAGCTCAGGCTGCCTAATCCTGAGTGGTGGGCGTCGGTCCCTTGGTGGGTTGCGCCGTGGCTGTGGTGCACCAGGTGCCTCAGGCGAAACAGGCCGTGAATCAGGTGCAGCAGGCATGGGAGCAGATGGGTGCACAGCTGGTGCTGCTGCTGCGGGTCGGGCTGCTGAAGGTGCTGCAGCTGGTGCTGCTGGCCTTGCTGCTGCTGGTGCTGCAGCTGGTGCTGTTGGCCTTACTGCTGCTGGTGCTGCAGCTGGTGCTGCTGGCCTTGCTGCTGCTGATGCTACAGCTGGTGCCGCTGGCCTTGCTGCTGCTGGTACTGCTGTTGGTGCTGCTGGCCTTGCTGCTGCTGGTGCTGTTGCTGGTGCTGCTGGCCTTGCTGCTGCTAGTGCTGTAGCTGGTGCTGCTGGTTGTGCTCCCACTGTCTCCCTGGCTAGAGGCATGGGACGAAGGCTAAACCTACCTATTCCTGGTCTGGGTAGTCTGTCAATGAGCTGTAGTTGCTGTTGATGCCACATGTGTGTGCCTGGCTCATATCTGGCTTTAAGGCTGACTTGCTCTGGCTCGCTTGCACTGTCATCTTGCTCTGGCTCGCTGCTGCTATCTTGCTGTGCTCCTATGCCAACTAGAGGTCTGGATCGAGGTCGCTGTGCACTACTCCCTGGCCTGCTGCTGCTGCTGCTCCCACTGTCCTCAGAGCTACTGCTGTTGGTCTGCTGCTGCTGACTGTTGCCCCCCTCAGCAGGAGCTACTGGGGATGCTGGCTGAGATGGGCTGGGTGGGAGGGGAAGGAGAAGCACAGGCTGGGCTGGCTCATTCTGCTGGCGAGCAGGCTGCAGGACTGACAGCTCATCAAATACTATGTCCTTGCTGCAGGTCTCTTTGCCATTGACCAAGACCCTGTAAGCCTTAGAGCCTGGCTCATAGCCTATGAACAGGCCCTCTACTGACTTGGCCTGTAGCTTGCTGCGCTGGTGATCTGGCACATGGAGCCAGACTCTGCAGCCAAACACCCTGAGGCCAGACAGATCAGGCTTGACACCATAGAAGGCTTCCCAAGGTGTGAGTGGCTGGCCTGACACAGGGAGCAGGCATCTGACATGATTAGCAAACACTGCTGCATGTGCCCAGAAGCTGAGAGACATATCAGCTGCATGCAAGATGCTGCGGGCCTTCTCAAAGATAGTCCTATTCAAACGCTCAGCTGCACCATTCTGCTGTGGGCTGTAAGGCGCTGAATGCTGGTGCACTATGCCCTTGCTGCTGCAGTACTCTTTCATGCGGCTGTTGACATACTCAGTGCCATTGTCTGTGCGGATGGCCTTGCAGCGGAACCCTGACTGATTCTCAAGCTGTTCAATGACTGTCTTAACCACGTCAGGTACCTGAGCCTTACTGCTGATGGGCACACATACAGACAGCTTGGTATGCTCATCAAGGAAGGTTGCTACATACAGGCTGCCGTCCCTGGCCCTAGCATGCATGGGACCACAGACATCCATGTGGATTAGCCCTAATGGCGCTGTCACTGGTGCTGCATTGGGGGATGGGTCTGCAAATGCCACATTCTTGCTCTGTTTGCCCTTGACACATCCTACACAAACAGCTGGGTCAGAGGCAGCTGCTCGAAACTGTGCTGCTGTGGTGGGTACTCCCTTCACCATGCCTTCTGACTGCATGCGTGCAAGTGCTGCATATGAGGCATGACATAAACGCTGATGCCACACCTGAGGAGAGGTGGATGTGGCGCTGCAGGCAGTTGGTGCAGGTACGGTGGTGAGAGGCTCCAGCCGCACCCTCTTATCTGGCTGTAGGGCTGATTGCTGGATGTGGTATAGCTGCTCTGGCTCAGAGTCTGTATCAGGGCCATCTGGCATTGGGACAGCTGCCAGGATGTAGGTGTTTTCTGTTCTTGTGAGCATTGACCCTGAGCATGCTGCCAAACTGGTTGCATCTGATCAGGCAGGTGTCATCTCTGAACAGGAAGCTGCTGCCATCGTCTGTGGCTGCAGCAACTGAGATAAAGTTCTGCTTGCTGTCAGGCACATACAGGGCATGGCCTAGGAGCCACAAACCACGCTTGGTGCTGAGGAAAACATTGCCAGATCCCACTGCCCAGACGCTGTGTCCCTCAGCTGCCAGCTTGATACGTCTGTGCTGGTGAGGTGGAAAAGCTGTGTAGCTGTGGAAGAACTGGAGGTCCTTGATGATGTGCTGGGAGGCACCTGAATCGATGAAGAAAGGGCTGTACAGGTCACTGTTGAAGTTCAGTCTGGGCTGGAGCATCTGCGTGTCACCATCATCATCATCAGAGCATGCAGAAGCAGTGTACAGAGTGGGTTCCCTAGATGGGCTGTGAGCTGCTGTCCTGCCTGGGGTCTGGGTTCTGCCTCTGCTGGGGCTTGCTGGCCTGGCTGGGCTAGAGCTCCTGGCTGGACTAGGTTTCCTGCCTGGGCTGCTGGACTTGGCAGGGTTGCTGAACAGTGTCCTCATACGGTTACGCTGGTCCCTGTCAAAGGTGAAGCACTCAGACATGATGTGGCCAGGTTTGGCACAGTAGTGGCAGGTCATGTGGGCATGTGAGCTGGCATCTCTAGTGGACCTGTCTGGTGACTGGACCCTGGTCTGTTGCTGCTCACGAGCAGGCTGCTTGCTTCTGCTCCTGCTTGACTGCCAGCCTGAGCTGCTTGCCCCCCTGTTCTCAGGGGTGGAGTAGGCCCAGAGTGAGGATGAGGAGGGGTTGAGCTGCTGCATCTGCTTGGTGAGCAGGTCTGCTTCCTTCTGCAGCAGCACCCGCTTGATGCGGCTGACAGTCAGGTCGCCGCTGGTCTGATCATACCGCAGTCGCTCGACAATGCCCTCATACTCAGGTGGGAGGGCTGCCAGGATGGCTAGCACGATTGTGGACTCGGAGACATCACAGCTGCAAGCCTCGAGCTCCGTAAGCAGCTGCTGTAAGCGCGCATAGAAGCGCGCTACCGATTCGCCTGGCTCCATGCGCAGTAGGCTGAGTTGCTGCTGCAGCTGCGACTGTCGCGCGACTGACGCTTGGGTGAATTGAGACTCAAGGGTTTCCCAGGCGTCCTGCGCTGAGTCCGCTGACTTGACGGTGAAGATGTGGAGATTAGAGACGTGGCGCTGGATGAACGCTTTGGCTTTGCGATCCAGTGCGCTTTCTGCACGAGAGCGGGCTAGCTCAGCAGCATACGCAGCCTGCTCCTGCTGAGTGGCATTTGCTGCTGGCGCAGTGGGTAAGGGGGTGACGCCGTCGGCGACGACCGACCAGAGGCCTGCTTCGATCAGCAGGCCTTCTGTACGGATGCTCCAGATCGGCCAGTTGTCGTCGTCGAGAATGGTGGGCAGATTGCCAGAGATAACGGGTGAAGCTGCCATCGCTGGTCGACTCGGCTGTCAACCACACGAACCCTAGCCAGCAACTTACTGGCGTCCTATCGCGCGTCAGCGCGTGGGCCCATAACCTGTTGGAAGAGCACGGGCAGACGCGGACACCAGTTCAGGGTTGTTACATTGATCTGCCACAACTGCTAGCGCGCAACCTTGCGTCAACCTTGCGCAACCTTGCGCCTACCTGTTGGAAGAGCACGGGCAGACGCGGACACCAGTTCAGGGTGCCTACGACTGCCGGGTGCCTGCCCTAAATACGGCAGTCACACTCGCACTCTTCGCGGCCGGACCGCTGGCAATCACGCCCTACAATCCCGGTGCTGGATCTCAGCTGCACCGGGAGAGCGTGCAACTAACAGATGTTCATAACCACACGCCATCGCTGACACACTCATCACACAGCTCCCGGCAGGCCCCCGGTGCAGCTGGCTGCAGCCTTGTCCCTACCTATCGGCACTATCAAGGGAGGCCACCTGGGCATGTGTGGGTATGCTCTCTATGGCGCAATGAAGAGGGCTGGGATGGAGGCTGCTCAAATCACCAAGCTATTGGCATCAGCATGGGCATGTGGGGGGGGTATCCAGGGTGTGTACAACATGTATGCTGCCATTGCCAACAAGCGAGAGGGCAGGAAGTGAGCGGGTTGTTTGCATGGTTTACATGGATTGGTTGACAACGATACAAGGAAGGGGCTTCTAATTTATCAAAGATGCAAACAAAGATGCAGACACTTGTTCCTGTTGCTCAGCTGTGACACGCCCTGAGGAAAATTCAATTTTGCGCACCTCGAGAGACCATTTACAGTACTGTAGACATCTACAGTACTGTAGACCTCTACAGTACTGTAGACCTCTACAGTACTGTAGACATCTACAGTACTGTAGACATCTACAGTACTGTAAACATCTACAGTACCTCGAGGTACCTCGAGGTACCTCGAGAGACCATTAACAGTACTGTAGGTACCTACAGTACTGTAGACATCTACAGTACTGTAGACATCTACAATACTGTAGACATCTACAGTACTGTAGACATCTACAATACTGTAGACATCTACAGTACTGTAGACATTTACAGTACTGTAGACATCTACAGTACTGTAGGTACCTCGAGGTACTTCGAGAGACCATTTACAGTACTGTAGACATCTACAGTACTGTAGTCATCTACAGTACTGTAGACATCTACAGTACTGTAGACATCTACAGTACTGTAGACATCTACAGTACCTCGAGGTACCCCGAGGTACCTCGAGAGACCACTTACACTTTAAGCACTTGGAAAAATTCTGAACATCCGTCCAACACTTAGTCGCAGCATCGTGTAGCCGGTATTGCAGCGATGGCATCGCACGAGGTTACCCATACTCGCAGCCGCATCTAGCCCATACTCGCAGCCACATACTCGGCAATCAACCTCGCGGCCACACAGCTGGTCCACAGATGGCATCGCACGAGGTTACCCATACTCGCAGCCACATCTAGCCCATACTCGCAGCCACATACTCGCAGCCACATACTCGGCAGCCACATCTAGCCCATACCTCGCGGCCACACAGCTGGTCCAGGAGCGCAGAAGCATACCTGCGAGGCAGCTCGGTGCGAGGATCTCACCTCGCAGCCAGCCTCGCAGCCATTTTCCTCGCAGCCAGCCTCGCAGCCAGTTTCGCAGCCAGCCTCGCAGCCAGCCTCGCAGCCAGCATCGCAGCTGGCCTCGCGGCCAGTTTCCTCGCAACGATTCTCCGCAATGAATCGCAAGCATTGATGCACCAACGCGAGGCAGGTGCAACGTGTTGTCGCAGCCAAGAGGCCAGAAGGACCATGGTAAGAGCTTAGGACCAAGGTAAGAGCTTAGAAGGAGCTAGCATTGCGCAGCATAGCCCTTAGTATCCAGCCTAACCGCTACCACACCTGGTTGCTGCAGGCCTTACAATCACGCCTAGTACCTCCCTGTTCACCACCCCCTCCCAGTCCCCCTCACCACCACCACCACCACCACCACCACCACCATTTCATCACCTCCCACAACGTTCCCACTGTTGCCTCCCTTGTGTTGCAGCCCAGCCCAGCCCAGCCCAGCCCAGCCCAGCCCAGCCCAGCCCAGCCCAGCCCAGCCCAGCCCAGCCCAGCCCAGCCCAGCCCAGCCCAGCCCAGCCCAGCCCAGCCCAGCCCAGCCCAGCCCAGCCCAGCCCAGCCCAGCCCAGCCCAGCCCAGCCCAGCCCAGCCCAGCCCAGCCCAGCCCAGCCCAGCCCAGCCCAGCCCAGCCCAGCCCAGCCCAGCCCAGCCCAGCCCAGCCCAGCCCAGCCCAGCCCAGCCCAGCCCAGCCCAGCCCAGCCCAGCCCAGCCCAGCCCAGCCCAGCCCAGCCCAGCCCAGCCCAGCCCAGCCCAGCCCAGCCCAGCCCAGCCCAGCCCAGCCCAGCCCAGCCCAGCCCAGCCCAGCCCAGCCCAGCCCAGCCCAGCCCAGCCCAGCCCAGCCCAGCCCAGCCCAGCCCAGCCCAGCCCAGCCCAGCCCAGCCCAGCCCAGCCCAGCCCAGCCCAGCCCAGCCCAGCCCAGCCCAGCCCAGCCCAGCCCAGCCCAGCCCAGCCCAGCCCAGCCCAGCCCAGCCCAGCCCAGCCCAGCCCAGCCCTCCCCTCCCTCCCCCACCACCACCTCCTTCATCACCCTACCACAAGAAGCAGGTGCATGGAGCGCAGGAGGGCGGGGCGGGGCGGGGCGGGGCGGGGCGGGGCGGGGCGGGGCGGGGCGGGGCGGGGCGGGGCGGGGCGGGGCGGGGCGGGGCGGGGCGGGGCGGGGCGGGGCGGGGCGGGGCGGCTCCTGGCTGCTTCTGGCTGCTGCCGCCTTGCCTACGCCGCTGCCGCTTTGCCTGCAATCACCAAGCATGCTACACATGTGATGCTCATGGTTAAGGCTGCAACCACACTGCTAGCAAGCATGGAGGCATAGTTGCAACAGCCTGTGCTGATGCCACACACATGTTGCTTTGCGTCATGCCATATAGCATCTGAACGCAATCAACATAGCACTCCCGGGCTTTCCTTGCTTCCCTTGCTCCTCCACTCTGGGGTACGGGCTCCGAGCTTCTCTTGGGTTGCGCCTCCTAGCTGTTTGCTACTCCTAGTTGCTGCTCTTGGCGTCTGATAATGGCTGCTCCTCCGACCTGCACTTGCACAAGCAACGCATGACACATTGATGTTATGCGATCGCACCTGTGTAGTCTTTGTGCATTCTCTTGCTTCCCTTGCTCCACTTATCCGCGCCTCCCTTGCTCCTCCGATCCCACTGCTTATCGCCGCGCCTCCTGGCTACGACTTGTGCGTGCTTGTTGATCCTGAGTACCTCTACCTCCTAGTCGCGCCTCCTCTTTGTGACTGGTCGCGGATGGCTGCGAGGCTGAGTCTTATGGTGGCTAGGATGGGGGGCTACTTCGCGAAACCGCGACTCTAAGCCTAGTTGTGAGGCTACTCGTAGCTGATCGTGGCTCCTTTGAGGATTGGGCGTAGTATGCATGCGGTTTGGCTGCATGGTACTTCAAATGCCAAGGTGTGCGTCTGTACAGATAGCGTAAGGGGGCATCTGTACAGATAGCGAGGTGTGCGTCTGTACAGATAGCGACCGTCATCATCTGTACAGATACTCCGCCAATAATCTGTACAGATGCTCCCTTTCGCTATCTGTACAGATAACTATTTTAGCATCTGTACAGACGGACCTTTGAATATCTGTACAGATAACACTTGTCGACATCTGTACAGATGTTACCCTTGCTATCTGTACAGAATTATTTTTTGCGGTATCTGTACAGATGCCAATTTACAATCTGTACAGATGCTAAAATTCGCCATCTGTACAGATAAACACCCCATGCATCTGTACAGATGCACCTATAAGTATCTGTACAGATAGCACTTGTCGACATCTGTACAGATGCTACCCTTGCTATCTGTACAGATTTAATTTAGGGGCATCTGTACAGATAATTATAGGTGTATCTGTACAGATGCTTTAAATCGCCATCTGTACAGATAAATACCCCCGGCATCTGTACAGGTAACCTCTCAAAATCTGTACAGATGTTACCTTAACGCTATCTGTACAGATTTACCTATAAATATCTGTACAGATTCACGTATCTGTACAGATATCCCAAAAAAATCTGTACAGATGACAACAAATGGTATCTGTACAGATGCAAGGAAGGCATCTGTACAGATGCCGCATATCCTTGGGGCCATCGACATGCATCTGTACAGATGGCGGGCCCATTAGACGGGCATCTGTACAGATTCCCAAAAAGGGGGGGGTACCTCGCGCGCGGATTGTTGTATCTTCGCAACCGCTGCGAGTTAGGACTTCATTCAAGAGCGAGGTCTCCCTTAAACTCAACGCTCTATCGTCCTATCGGAGCAGAATGTCCTTCCGATGCGAAAATTCTTCCGATGTCCTTCCGATGCAAAAAAGGCCCTCGCGTCGGCCTTATTTATCGTGAGTGCTGCCAGCTCTACATCTCCCTACTCTAATGGTGAGTGCATCTAGTACCCATGTCCAATGTTTGCTTCGTTACACAAATCGTCACATCATTGCCGCAGGTCTTGTGCGCCTACACTGTCACGGCGCAGCCGCTGCCTTTAATCTTACAGTGTGAGCGGCATGTCCACTTAGAAATGTCCAACGCACTTCCTACTATCCACACTCTCGCACAGCAACTGAGCCCAGGTTTAGAACGGGACCCTCGGGAGTCGAACCCGAATGGTGAGCTGGTAGCAGCCCACCACTGACCTCCTCAGTCACTCTGCTAAAGTGTGGTTTACGGATACGCATAAGCGCACCGTCACATTCCTCCCCCTCTTAAGAGATCCGTTCCGCCAAGGTACCTGGGGTAGCCCAGAGCACCGAGACTCGCAGTCTATAGAGACCACTGACATACAGGCTGACCCATAAGGGTACCAGCCACCCACAGAAAACACATGCATCACCATAAGGTGCCACATGGGGACCATGGTCATAGGACCAGGCCAGGTGACATAGGTCACGGAGACATTTACACATCAAGGCAGGTTATGCACAGCCTTGTACCTAGACAAGATCTGGGGAGCACCAGCCAGCATAGCCTCTGGCTCCCAGGTGTTGTAGGTATCATCGTAGCCTGTCCACTTGACCAGGTACTCCATGCGCTTCTTGAAACGTACCTGCCTGTGGTTCAGCAGGCTATGCACTTCATAGTGAGGTGCATCTTCCAGCCACTCCATTACAGGAGGGGGGTGAAACCCCTGGCTGCCAGTGTACTTCTTCAGAAGTGACACATGGAACACAGGATGTAACCTGCTCATGGTGGGAGGTAACTCCAAGCGGTAGGCAGCCTCACCTAGCTTGCCTGTGACCTTGAAAGGCCCTACATACCTAGGCAAGAACTTACGTGCTCTGCCAGGTGCATTGCGCAGGTTCTTGGTGCTCAGCAGGACGCTGTCACCTACGCTGAACGTGACATCACGCCTACGCTTATTCGCATACCTTTGTTGGCGGTCCTGAGCCACCCTCATGCACTCCTGAGCATGCTTTACCTCATGCTCCCACTTCTTGGCGAAGCTCTCAGCGGAGGGAGATAGGCACGGCCTGGGCAGCTTATGCAGCACAGGTGTAATGGGTGACTGTCCATAGTTCACCAGGAATGGTGTGGACTGAATAGACTCTTGCCATGAATTATTAATAGCAAACTCGGCAAAGGCTAAATGCCTAGGCCAATCTTCTTGAGTAGGTAGGATATAATGTCTAAGCATTTCTTCCACAATCTGGTTTGTACGTTCAGTCTGACCATCTGATTGAGGATGATACGCGGTGCTGAAAGCAGGGTCTACGCCTATCAGCTTTCTGACCTCAATCCAGAACTGGTTGTTAAAGGTTGCACCACGATCAGAGATGGTTACTTTAGACAGGCCATGGTATTTAAATACATGGTCAATGTATAATTCAGCAAATTCTTTAGCATCCATGGCTTCAATGCATGGGATTAAGTGAACCATCTTTGATAGACGATCCACGACCACACAGATAGAATCATAGCCATGCACACCGACTGGAAGCTTAACCACCAAATCCATGGTGACAGATTCCCAGCGGTACCCCGGTATAGACAGGGGATTAAGCAGCCCACCAGGTACCTGGCGTGACGCTTTGTTTCGTTGGCATGCATCACAGTTAGTCACATAGTGTCTAACGTCAGCACGCATGGTTTTCCACCAGAACACCCTACGCACACGTTCAAGGGTTTTGGTGATGCCCACATGGCCAGCATACTTAGCATCATGCATTTCGTGCAAGATATGCTCTCGTAGCTGGATGTCATTAGGAACTATAATAGTACCTTTATCAAGGTGTCGCCACAGACCCTCCTGGGTCATTTCCCACTCCTCATGAGGCTCAGCAAAGGCAGGATCAGTGCTATAGGCACTAATTAGCCAATCTGAGAAGTAACCTGAGAAGGGTGACCAGGACACTCAGGGACCTGTGCCTCACAGTCATTAGAGACCGGGTCAGCCCACCTTAACCGCTTAGGCTCTGATGGCTTTAGAGCATCATCAGAGTCAGCATCATGGTCAGGGTCTGATCCAGCGGCAGGCTGCTGTTCGCTGCCCCCGCTGCCGCTGCTCAACGGTGTACCCGCACCGACGTCCTCCCCCTCCTGTAATCTCCGCTTCTGCTGCCTGGTCGTCACCAGGATTTTGTCAGTATCAGTCTTAGCCGTCGCTGAAGTTACTGGAATACGTGACAGTGGATCGGCAGGATTAGTGTTGCCAGGTAGGTATTTAATGGTGTAATTAAATCGGGATAAGAACTCCAACCAGCGGCTCTGCCTACGGGACAGTGTAGACTGCGTAGGTAGGGCCTCTAGAGGGCGGTGATCAGTAAACAGGGTAAATGGCACACCTTCGAGGTAGCACCGCCACTGTGTACACGCAGCAATAATGGCCAAAGTTTCCTATTCCCCAGTGGTATAATTCATTTCAGCTTTTGACAGCTTACGTGAGTAATATGCCAGGGGGTAACCAGCCTGTGTCAATACTGCGCCAACTTCAAAGGGCTTGGTTATATCAGGCAATCGGAGCATAGGCACCTTCATAATAGCCTGCTTTAGAGCGTTGAAAGCATCTAACTGGGGTTTAGGCCATTGCGCCCATTTAAAAGATTTGCCTTCAGGGCCAGTTAAATTAGTAAGTGGAACAGCAATGGAACTGAAATTACGCACAAATTTACGTACATAATTAGCCATGCCAAGGAATGACTGCAACGCTGTCAGGTTCGTAGGAACAGGCCAGTCTTTGATGGCAGTCACCTTGCTGGGGTCTACAGCTACACCATCTTTAGAGATGATGTGCCCCAGGAAAGGTAGAGACTCTTTCATGAATTCACATTTGGATAATTTAGCAAAATACTTATGTTGTCTTAGCAAACTGAATATTTCACGAAGGTGTGACAGGTGCTCCTGGATAGACTTGGACATGATTAGAATGTCATCAAGATATACCAGAGCACACCGGTCAATCACCGTGGCAAAGGCCTGGTTGATTGCCCGTTGAAATGTAGCAGGAGCATTGGTTAAACCAAAGCATAACACTTTATACTGATAGTGTCCCATGGGCGTCCTAAACGCAGTTTTAGGAATATCTTCATCAGGTATCCTGAGTTGATGATAGCCAGCCTGGAGATCCAGGGAGGAAAATACAGTCATACCTGACAATTTATCAAATAAATCATCAATTCTGGGAAGAGGGTACTGATCACGTATAGTGAGCTTGTTTAGCTGGCGGTAGTCTACGCACATGCGTAGCTCACCGGACTTTTTCTTTACAAAAAGAACTGGTGCTGCAAATGGGGAAGAGCTAGGCTCTATCAGCCCTTTGGACAACATGTCAGTGACCTGTTTTTTAACTTCTTCCTGTTCTGGCTGGCTCATCCTATAACTGGGCCTGGCAGGAGGTTTAGCACCATCCTGCAGGGGTATAGAGTGCCCCACATCACGTGCAGGAGGCAACCCAGTGATAGGCTCAAACACATCAGAGAACTCCATAAGGAGACTCTTTAACTGTGCCGCCTGCTCAGGGGGAACACCAGGTGGGTCTTGCAGGTTCTCATAAGAGACCAGTGCTACCACACCTGTGCCTCCATCTTTGAGCCACTTAGCAGCCGTCTTGGCAGACAGAGGGGTATAAACCACCTCAGGGCCGGGTACTAGGAAACCAGGAGGAATAGCATAGGCTTCTTTTACAGGTTTTACAGTTTGTAGAGACTCAACTGTACAGTTAACTGACCCCTTCTTGCTTACCGCTGAAGGTAGTAAGGTAGGCTGGCCCCAAGGGGTCCGCAGGGTGAGAGACTTGTCGACATAGTCAAGCAAGGCCCCCTGCACAGTCAGCCAGTCAGCACCAAGCAGAATGTCATACTCATGTACCAGCTCTGGCATCACAGTCAAGGTGCAGAAGCAGCTAAACTGTTGGATGGACAAGTGCACTTTGACATATTGTGTACAGTACACTGATTGATTATTAGCTACCTCATAACGAAGTGCCACAGGGTAATCATGCAGTCTCAACTTGTGTGTAGACACAAATGCTTCACTGATGAAGGAGTCATCAGCGCCACCATCAGCAAGACAGAAGCATGCATGCTGACGGTCAAGGGTGCCAGCAAATCTGAATCTCACCTTGCCATCACGTCCCACCATACCCAGCACATGTGCCTGTTGATGCTGAGCCACAGGGGGAACAACAGTCTTACATGGCACATCATTCAAAGCAGGACTACACAGTCTTGCTGACAGGGCAGGCAAAGGATCTACAGGGCAGGCGAGCAAAGGAACTGTTGTTGAGTTGGCCACAGGCACACTCACACTCTTAGCTCCTACAACAGCAGCATCATGCAACAGTTGTTCAGATTGAACCACAGCACAGTCCTGGCTGGCTGGCTGGGCAACACCCTAGCGGTTGGCCTGGATACGGCCACGGTCCTGATGACCACGGCGCATGCCCTGGTTCCTAGGCTTAGCAGCCTTGGCTGGGGGCTGGGGCTCTGGCTCCTGGTCTGACTCAGAAGCGC
>JASKMD010000005.1:5336870-5352711 GCA_030144725.1 Haematococcus lacustris
AACAGCAGGGGCATGCGGGTTGCATGCAGCTTAGGTAGGCAGGCAGTGGAGGGGCAGCGGCAGCCAGGCAAGACAACAGTATACACTCAGGGCTGCAGTGGCAAACGCAGCAGGGATAGAGTATCAGAGAAAGGCATGCTTTGCTTATCGACAGGGAAGAATATGTCCATGCTTGTGCCTACTGGTGCTTGTGCAGATGCCCGCCCAAGGCGCATGATGTGATGGTGGCAGCAGTGGGTGAGGCGGTGCTAGCAGCAGCAGCAATGGTGGCAGCAGTGGCGGCAGCACAACAGGAGTAGGCCCTTGTAACAACGATGGCAAGCACAGAATGGATAGGCAGATAGTGGGGGACAGGGGCAGCACCAGTGGCGCAGGGGCAGCACCAGTGGCAGAGGCGAGAGAGACATCAACAGGCGTCGACAGCGGCAGTGGCGGCAACAGCGGCAGCAGCGGCGGCAGTTGCGGCAGGAGCAGCGGAAATGTCGATGCAAGTCAGCAGTGTCGGCAATCTTCTAGAAATGTCCAGGTACACATGTCTCGTGCTAGCCTGTGCTTGTGCCTGCGTGTTCCTATCTGTGTGTCCCATCATGTGTGCCTATCTGTGTGTCTATTCCCAGCACAGCATTCCCAGCACAGCACAGCCAGGAGCGGCAGCCAGGCGTTGTCGGGGTGTTTGGCCAGCCTGCCCATTTCTAGTCATGCATGTCCTTGTTTGTTGATCACAAGCGTGCCCCTTGCTTGCTGCAGGTGTAACAGTCACATAGCCCCTTCCCCCTTCCTACCCATCACCAACACCTCCAAGTCTCCTGCGCCCCCACTTCCCCACTTCCCCTCACCTCCCCCCGGACATCGTGGTCCCCTCCCTACCCTACCCAGCAGCCAGGAGGAAGCCCTCTCTTGTCCCTCTTCTCCCTGCCCAATCTCATTCCTCTTCTTCCTCTCCTGCCTGCCCTGGTCAACCGCCTGGCTAACCGCCTGCCGGCAAGTGGCTGACACCCAGCCCAGCCCAGCTGGCCTCCTGCCCCTTGGCTTCTTGCTCCTTCCCTCTGCTGTCCAACCACTACCACCAAGTCCCCCACCCCAGCGGGCAGCCTAGAGCTAGTAGTAGCCCTCTTCTCCCTGCCCCTTCTCATTCGTCCCTTTCTAGCTAATCGCCTGCCGGCAAGTGGCTGACACCCAATACCCAGCCTAACCTCCTCCCTCATGTGCATGCCCCTTGGTTGCAGGTCTGATGGGCACCTCCTCTCCCCTTCCTTTCTACCATTTCCCCCTTACCTGCCACAACACAGCCTCTGCTTAGCCTAGCCCGGCTCAGCCCTACTGGCCACCTGCCCCTTGGCCCCTGTGGGACAAGTGAAAACAATTGCGCTATGTATGTCTTGGGCTTCTTGACTTCCTTGCTGTGTGGATAATAGCACCCACAGATGATGACGAGACATTGGGCTGCTTGGCTTTGTGAATGGCATTGAAAAGGATTGGGGTGATGTGTGTCATGTACTTGCCATGCATCATAACTTTGGCTCCTGTAAGATCATGTTGAGTATGCAACATCATGTTGATGCAAGCGTACGTTACACAGCCTTGAAGTCTCAATGATACCTAGTCTTCTAATGTAATAGTGGGAGGGTAGGATGTTTTGTGTAAAGCTGACAACCGGTTAGTGCATGGATGGCCCGCTTGTACGGATAACCCATCTTCGCAACGTTCTCGTGTTCTTGCCCTTGCTAGCATAACCCTTACCAAGCCTTGATGTAATGCACTACTCACGAGACGCAAGTGATAGCATGGTTTGCAGCTGCAAGCCTGATACCCCTAGTGTCGCCCTCATGCACCGACCACATGCACACACTACATTGTTATGGATGCGTCTCCAGGACCTAGCTGTGTGTTGTTGTCCATGCAAGGGGCATAACGCGCACCACACCCTAGCATGTGGCTGGATCACTGCCAGGCCTGCACTTGCTAGGCATGACCGTGATGCTTACATGTAAAGGGGGTATGTAGCGGGTGGCTACCACGTTTGCAGCATCAGCGCATCACCGCGTGGTGGTGTTGTCCATACAAGGGGCATGTTGCGCATCACACCCTAGCAGAAGGCTGGATTTGGTGAGCCTCCACTATAGGGTACCATCCGTAGTCTAGCGAGGATGTGCCACATTGGGTGTGGATCACTGCCAGGCCTGCACTTGCTAAGCATGACCGTGATGCATACATGCAAAGGGGGTTGGAACAGGTGGCTACCACGTTTGCGGCCTTGGCGCATCACCGCGTGGTGGTGTTGTCCATACAAGGGGCGTAGGTATCATTTGAGTAAGAGGATACACGGCTAATGACCACCACCGTTTTCTTCATTACATCTTGACCATTCACAGCTTACAATTCACGTTGTGTGGCATGGAACTGAACGGACGCTCAGGACAGCCTCTTGAAAGCTTTTGTACCATGCAACATTCTTCTCAGATGGGCTCTGACTGCACTGATGGGCTCTGACTGATGGGCACTGCTGCTCAGCCTGCACGCGCCTGCACGCTGCCACACACTGCTGACAGCCTGCTGCTGCTGCTCCATGCACTGCTCATGCACTACAGCCTGCTGCTCTTGCTGCTAATCATGCACCGCAACACACCTACAACCTGCTGCTGCTGCTGCCCATGCACTGCTGCTCGTTGCACTACAGCCTGCTGCTGTTGCTGCTCATGCACTAAAACACATGCACTGCAGCCTGCTGCTGCTGCTCATGCACTGCAGCACACCTACAGCCTGCTGCTGCCTGCAGCCTGCACTGCCACACACCTACAGCCTCCCGCTGCTGCTGTCCTGGCACAGCTGCTCATGCGCTACAGCCTGCTGCTGCTCATGCACTTCGTCACATGCACTGCTGCCTGCTGCTGCTGCTGCTCATGCACTGCAACACACCTGCAGCCTGCTGCTACCTGCACTGTTACAAGCGCACAGCCTGCTGCTGCAGCTGTCCTTGCACTGCTGCTCATGCACTACAGCCTGCTCCTACTGCTGCTGCTCATGCAGTGTAGCACACCAACAGCCTGCTGCTACATGCAGCCTGCACTGCCACACACCTACAGGCAGGGCAGGGCAGGGCAGGGCTGGGCAGGGCTGGGCTGGGCAGGGCTGGGCAGGGCAGGGCAGGGCTGGGCAGGGCAGGGCAGGGCAGGGCAGGGCAGGGCAGGGCAGGGCAGGGCAGGGCAGGGCAGGGCAGGGCAGGGCAGGGCAGGGCAGGGCAGGGCAGGGCAGGGCAGGGCAGGGCAGGGCAGGGCAGGGCAGGGCAGGGCAGGGCAGGGCAGGGATGGGCTGGGGTGGGGCAGGGCTGGGATGGGGCAGGGTTGGGATGGGGTGGGGCAGGGCTGGGAGGGGGTGGGGCAGGGCTGGGCAGGGAGGGGAGGGGCAACGCAAGGTTGGGAGGGGGTGGGGTAGGGTTGGGCAGGGAGGGGAGGGGCAACGCAAGGATGGGAGAGGGGTGGGGCAGGGCTGGGATGGGGTGGGGCAGGGTTGGGATAGGGTGGGGCAGGGCTGGGAGGGGATGGGGCAGGGCTGGGCAGGGAGGGGAGGGGCAACGCAAGGTCAGGAGGGGGTTGGGCACGGATGGGATGGGGTGGGGCAGGGCTGGGAGGGGGTGGGGCAGGGCTGGGCAGGGAGGGAAGGGGCAACGCAAGGTTGGGAGGGGGTGGGGCGGGACTGGGATGCGGCGGTCCTAGAGCTCCGGCTGGTCGTGGGTTGCTGACCAGGTCGGCTTCGCCTTCGCATAGGCTGGGCTGGCTGCGGGGCAGCCCATCAAGTTCCCGGTAACTCTTCCACCTGTAACTCTTCCAACATGGCTTTGCCCCTTTTGGGGCAATGTCTGCTCACGGGTGATACGCTTCTGTGTCGCCATACCTGTGGACCAGCACCACAACCAGGACGATGCCACACATAGGAGTGAAGCAATGCAGCGCATAGCTGTGCATTAAGCACTTGAGCTGGTGAGGTGCAACAACAGCAGCAAGCAACAACATGTGCGGGTATACCAGCAACAACGGGCACAACGCAGCTCATACCTGGGTTGGAGCGACCGTTTCTTACTGCGCGAGCTGCGTTGGCCGCTGGGACCGCAGTCCATCCTTAGCATCCGCAGCAGCTGGTACGGACGTAGCGTTGGCCCAGCAGCTGCTTTGTGCACTGCAGCTGGTGCGCCTTGTCTGGTGCTGGTAGGAGCTGCCGGCGCTGAGGCTACTGGAGAGCATTACCATGGGCATTCTTTACCCTGCTGCGCAGCCGTCTTGTCCGCAGAGCTGCAGATGGCCCTAGATAGAGCAACACGACCTGTGCGGGCAGCGGTTTGGCGGTTGCGCTATTCCACCTGACAGCGGCTAGTAAATCTACCTCACAGGTGGAAGAGTTACCGGGAGACTTGATTGGAGTTGCGTCCGCCAGGGTTTTGTCTTCCCAGAGCCAAGCGAAGGGGGGGTTAGCGGCGCTACGGAGAGGCTGCGTCGCTCGCCCTGAGCGTGCACACGGTGGAGCAGCCTGACACTTTCGAGCAGGTGTTGCTACGCGCCTGATGATCAGGGGGTGCGCGAGCAGCATCTTCGTGAGCTCTGCTTAGCGCGCAAGCAGCAGCGGCAAGGGGGCTACTCAACATAACATACCTTTTTCACGACCTTGCTTTTTCCCGGGCAACTTATGCCATATCTCACGGGGCCGCGGTTCGCTCTACCAGCTGTCTTCTGCTTCTGAAGAAGCTGCTGGTTGTGGTTGCCTGGCAGGCTGCTGGTGCTGGCAGTGTCGGGCTGGCAGTCACAGTGCTGCTAGGGTCGCTGCTCCACCACCCTGACCTTGCCTACCAGGTCCTGCAGCCGTTGGACCTGCTCTGCCATACCCCTGGCACCGAGCACTCCCTCAGCTTGCTGATGGCTCGGACAAGGGCGGGGATGGCTGCCTGGTTACCAACCCTGATCCAACCACACCTCACAGCTCAGCTTTGGGCTGGCGCTAGGCATCATGTAGGCATCCGCAGGCAGAGGCTCCAGCATCCCAGGGCTTGTTGCTGCTGGCTTTGCTACTGACAGCTGACAACTGGCAGCTTCTTGATGTCGATGGGGCACTGGCTGCAGTGGCTCTCTGGAAGGAGGGCAGCTGCCGGGGATACAAGAACCAAACCACACACGCAATACGTAGCTCACTCCAAGGGAGTAGATTTGGCTCACCCTAAGCTGGCTTTCGCTTGCAGCTGCCTATCCAAAGTGCTGCCCATGCAAAGTAAAGCATACGTAGCTCACTCCAAGGGGATGGCTTTGGCTCACCCTAGTCTGCCACCACCTTCATCCATTACAAATGGGCAATAGTGGACATAGTGGCGGGGTCTAGGAGATGTGAGCAATCAAAGAAGCAACAACCCATGGCCATCTAATTCTTCACGCCTGACACTTGAGCCATTGCGCTAGCTCGCAATAGCGATCATGCTGTGAAGCAAATGCAGTCCTGCATGTGCAACCGAGTACGAGCAACATGACTGTAGAAAGTCGGCTGAGTCTCACCTAGTCTTCCAGGCATTGAGAGAGGGGAAATGGCTTGTTGTGGCTGCTGCTATCGGCAGTTGCTCCTGGCAGCGTAGTGAGGGGAAGAGAGGTGGCTTAGGTGGTGGTTGTGGAGGTAGGGGAGAGGAGGGGGTAAGGGGAAGGAAAGGCGAGGCGAGTGCGGGGCGAGGCGAGGGCGGGGCGGGGCGGGGCGGGGCGGGGCGGGGCGGGGCGGGGCGGGGCGGGGCGGGGCGGGGCGGGGCGGGGCGGGGCGGGGCGGGGCGGGGCGGGGCGGGGCGGGGCGGGGCGGGGCGGGGCGGGGCGGGGCGGGGCGGGGCGGGGCGGGGCGGGGCGGGGCGGGGCGGGGCGGGGCGGGGCGGGGCGGGGCGGGGCGGGGCGGGGCGGGGCGGGGCGGGGCGGGGCGGGGCGGGGCGGGGCGGGGCGGGGCGGGGCGGGGCGGGGCGGGGCGGGGCGGGGCGGGGCGGGGCGGGGCGGGGCGGGGCGGGGCGGGGCGGGGCGGGGCGGGGCGGGGCGGGGCGGGGCGGGGCGGGGCGGGGCGGGGCGGGGCGGGGCGGGGCGGGGCGGGGCGGGGCGGGGCGGGGCGGGGCGGGGCGGGGCGGGGCGGGGCGGGGCGGGGCGGGGCGGGGCGGGGCGGGGCGGGGCGGGGCGGGGCGGGGCGGGGCGGGGCGGGGCGGGGCGGGGCGGGGCGGGGCGGGGCGGGGCGGGGCGGGGCGGGGCGGGGCGGGGCGGGGCGGGGCGGGGCGGGGCGGGGCGGGGCGGGGCGGGGCGGGGCGGGGCGGGGCGGGGCGGGGCGGGGCGGGGCGGGGCGGGGCGGGGCGGGGCGGGGCGGGGCGGGGCGGGGCGGGGCGGGGCGGGGCGGGGCGGGGCGGGGCGGGGCGGGGCGGGGCGGGGCGGGGCGGGGCGGGGCGGGGCGGGGCGGGGCGGGGCGGGGCGGGGCGGGGCGGGGCGGGGCGGGGCGGGGCGGGGCGGGGCGGGGCGGGGCGGGGCGGGGCGGGGCGGGGCGGGGCGGGGCGGGGCGGGGCGGGGCGGGGCGGGGCGGGGCGGGGCGGGGCGGGGCGGGGCGGGGCGGGGCGGGGCGGGGCGGGGCGGGGCGGGGCGGGGCGGGGCGGGGCGGGGCGGGGCGGGGCGGGGCGGGGCGGGGCGGGGCGGGGCGGGGCGGGGCGGGTTCGGCTTGTATTTGTCAGTCTGAAGATGTGTCATGCCACATTGCGCATGAATCTCCAATAAGTTGTAGACAGACTCTGATCTAGAATGGCGCAAGTGGCACACAACGCACCACCACTGCCAAACGCAGCAGCGCTATATGCCTGGCATTACTAACGTGCGAGGCCTGTGCACCACTTGAACTGCTGCTGTGATCTGCAGGCAGCCATCCTTCAGGAACGGGTCAAGGTCTGCAGCTGTGGCCAGGCTCTGGTCCAGGATGGATAAGCAGCCCCAGCCCCAACCCCCCTGGGCCCATGCAACAGACCAGTCATGGCCCAGACTAGTGCCTTTATTGATGTCGTATATCAAGTGTGTGCCACATGGCAGTGGGGCGCCCAGGGCATGGCCCTTGCACTCAGCATAGGTCACCAACTGGCACCAGCAGCCCAGAGTGAAGCCATCCTCATCCTCTGTGCCCTTGACCAGGTCCAGGTACACCCGCCAGCCCACCCCTGCAGCGTAGACTGGCTCTGAGCAGACCTCAGCTGTCAGGTCTTCGCTGGCCAGCAGGTCAACCAGTTGCTGCCGGGGCACATCCCAGCGGATAGTGCTGCGCCGCAGCAGCTCAGCGGGGTCAAGAGGTTTGCGGGGTGCAGCAGACCAGGCGGGGGGGGCCTCGTCCAGTACCCCCTCCATGCACCCACCGCTGGCTGCTTGCACTGCCACAGCAGTGGGTGCCCCGGGGATGTCAAACCAGTCCAGTGTGGGCAGTCGACCCAGGGCATAGGCTGCACATGCACACAACACGCCAGGCATACAGTCTAGTCGAGGTCTGACAGCCTTCAGCCTTGATGCATTACACCATGGCAGCTAGATAGTGTTTGATCTAGGTACCCTATCTAGGCATCTAGGTAGGCAGTCTGGTGGGTGCGCAAGCACTCTGGTAGTCGACCACATGCAGTTAGGTGGGCAGTCTGGCGATCAAACAAGCATCGTCCCCTCTCTTACAGTCCTATTCTTACCACTGCTGCTAGGTTGATATATGACCCACAGAAAGGTGCTCCTACAACTATAACTGTTTTCTACATGCAGCGGCCAGTGTGGGATACAAGGCCCACAAGGGCGCAGGGGCACCTCACTCATTCTTTTGGCTTGCAATGCATGGCAGGTGCGCCATCTCGATCAGTTTCACTGCAATAGCTCTACCTGATGCAGAGCAGTCCATACATCCGGCATGTCAGCCTTTAATCAGCTATCATCAGCTATGGTATTTCTATGGGACTGCCCCTGACACCCACCTGGGCTGAGGTGTTGCACCCGGACCAGGCAGGACAGCTTCTCTATCTCGCCCCAAGAGCAGCCCTTGCCAACAGGCCCAGCCATCCACAGGCTGATCAGCTCCACCACGCTGTTCTCACTGTCCACTGTCAACTCATCGCTGCCTGCCCACTGCCGCACTGCTGCAAAGGGCAACAGCTGGAAGTACTCTCTCAACTGGGGGCTGGTGATGACGGCGTGTACGTCCCCATACATGGCCAACAGTGAGGCTATGCGCATGCTCCTGCCAACCATTATGCTCAGGCTGGAGTGTGCAATTGCCAGGCAGGGTCTGCAGCAGCAGCACCAGATGGTTTGCTGGCAGGCCTGAGGGTGGCAGCTCAAGAAGCCTTTGTAGGCATGAGGTAGTGATAGAGGACGCATAGCAACACGGCATATCTGCACAATCAGGCGGCGTCAGGTGTCAGTGACAGGCACTGGGAGGTGACAGGCAGAGATTGACACTGTTGCCAAATGTGCGCGGTTACTAAGTGAGCTAGTTGTTTGGCACTGGGCTGGCAGTGACACCCCTGGTGCCAAAGTCTCATGTCTGTTTATGCTCACCCTGGCCAGTGTCAAAGAGTCTTTCAGGGCGGGATGGGTCTATGGCGCTGGGATGTCAGTAACGCCGCCGCCGCCGCCGCTGCTGCTGCTGCTGCCAGTCAGGTTTGAGCAGCAGAATACGAGCAACTTGTAGTGAAGGTAGGAGCAGCCAGGCCAGGAACCATAACCAGGCTACTCCCACACTGTACATTCTAGTATATACTGCCACCACAAACTATGAAGCGTCACATACTTGCCTCTCACAGGCCAGGGGGTCCTGAGGGCTATAAGTACATCCCACATTCCATCCTTCAACTGTAACACAACACAGCACTGCAGCAGTTGCTTGTTCCCAGCCGAGGCAAGTCACCGGGCATACTATGCACAAGGCCTGTGCATCACTCGAAAAGCTGCGGTGATCTGCAGGCAGCCATCCTCTAGGAATCGGTCAAGGTCTGCAGCTGTAGCCAGGCTTTTGTTCAGAAAGGATGGGTAGCCCCTACCCTCCTGCACCAATCCAGCAGCTATCCAGTCACAGTCCAGACTGGTGCCTTCGCTGATATCGAATTGCATGTGTGTGCCATATGGCAGTTTGACGCCCAAGGCATGGCCCTTGCACTCAGCATAGGTCACCAACTGGCCCCAGCAGCCCAGTCTGAAGCCAGCCTCATCCTTTGTGCCCTTGTTCAGGTACACCCTCCAGCCCGCCCCTGCAGCGTAGACTGGCTCTGAGCAGACCTTGGCTCTCAGGTCCTTGCTGGCCAGCAGGTCAACCAGCTGCTGTCGGGGCACATCCCAGCGGATGGTGGTGCGCTGCAGCAGCTCATCAGGGTGAAGCTGCTTGCGGGGTGCGGCAAACCAGGCATGAGGGGCCTTGTCCGTGTCCTTTACCCCGCTCATGCCAAAGCCACAGCAGGCTGCTTGGGCTATTACAGCAGTGGGTGCCCCGGGGATGTCGAACCAGTCCAGTGTGGGCAACCGGCCTTGAGCATAGGCTGCACATGACACGAGACAGGCAGTCGGCCACATGCAGTCAGGTAGGCAGTCTGGCGGGCACACAAGCATCACTCCCTATTTACTTGGGCTATTCTTAACACTGCTGCTAGATTCTTGTATGACCTACAGAGAGGTTCATGTGATCCTACACCTGGGCCTCTCATCCATGGCATTAAATGCAAGTGTTGTCGCCTGTGACACCCACCTGGGCTGAGGTGCTGCACCCGCACCAGGCAGGACAGCTGCTGCTTCTGTTCCTTGGAGCAGGCCTGACCTCCCGGCCCAGCCATCCACAGGCTGATCAGCTCCACCACGCTGTTCTCACTGTCCACTGTCAACGCATTGCTGCCTGCCCACTGCTGCACTGCTGCAAAGGGCAGCTGCTGGAAGGCTGTCCTCAGCTGGGGGCTGGTGATGACGGCGTGGACATCCCCAAAATTTCTGATCAAGACAAGGCTCAACTTGAGACATAGCACAAGCTGCTGTCGATCATGCTCAGGCAGCGGGGCACAGCCGTCAGACAGGGTCTGCAGCACCAGGACCAGCTCCTGCACTGACGGCTGCGAGGGTGGCAGCTGAATAAGTCTTTGCAGGCATAAGTTGGAAATGGAGGGAATTGCCCAGCGCTCAGCCACACGGCACACCTGCACAGGCATCAGCACCAGTCATGGCCAGTCATGGTCAGTGTCATGGCCAGTGTCTTACGACTAGGCCAGTGTCATATGATACATGTGCTTATGCTTACGAGACTGTAACGGGCTAAGGCCTGAGTCGTCCCTAGGTGGACATAGTCCCTGTCTTCAATCCACAACCCACCCTGGCCAATGTTAAAATCGTATCAAAAAAAGTCAAGTACTCTCACCCTGCCATGTGTCGTACCATAGATGTGTAGCAGCTATGTACAGCTGTATAGCATTTGCCATTAATGCCATGTTTTTGCAAAAATGTTTTTGCAAGAATGCCACGTTTTTGCAAAATGCACCATCGCGCAATACGGTGATGCAAAACGGCATGAACGTGGGCCAGGGCGCAACCGGATGTGCACATACCTGCATTTAATACATTGACCTCACCCTGGCCAGTGTGAATGGATCCTTCACCTCCTCAGCCAGCCCTCCCTCATATATGCAGCGCACCACCAAGCGGGCGGCGTCGCACATCTCCAAGCTGTCAAAGGTCTCCTCCAGGCAGGGCAGCACAGGCTGAGGGTTGCCTGCCTCTTTTAATGCCAAGGATATCATGGCTCGACTGCATGCCTCAGCGCATTGTAGCTTTCCCCTGGCGTCGGCTTCTTTGCACACCTGCGTTGCACAACACAGTCTAGCATGTGCCTACCAATGTCTACGTCCTCCTCCTCCTACTCCTCCTCCTCGCATCTGGCCTTTGCCCTTCTCCTTCGTCACCTATTCCGACTGCCCGCTGCCCGCATTACTTGAGCAGCTGGTGAGCAGTGAGCCCCGCGGGCAGGCTGCCAACCTTGGTAAAGTGCGTCACTGCTTTGGATGGCTGGAAGTCTGCCGCGCGCTGCGATTCGGCGTCAGCCAAGCCCAGCACTTCGGTCTTGAAGTGTTCGCTGTGGGCAGCCAGCACGGCGCGATGTACTCGTAGCGCGGCGGGAGAGGCCGCACCGGCTGGCTTGCCCGTAACGCGCAGGAGCAGAGTCGCGTCTGCCAGGGTTTTGTCCTCCCAGAGCCAAGCGTAGGGGGTTTCAGCGGCGCTACGAAGACGCCGCATCGGTCGCCCCGAGCGCGCACACGGTGGAGCAGCTTGACACTTCCGAGTAGGTACTACTACGGCTCCTACGCGCTTGATGATCAGGGGCTGCGCGAGCAGCATCTTCGTGAGCTCTGCATAGCTCTGCAGCGGCAAGGGTTTACTCAACATAACATACCTTTTTCACGACCTTGCTTTTTCCCGGATAACTTATCCATAACTTATGGGGCGCGGTTCGCTTTTGCAACTGTCTTCTGCTTCTTGTAGGTGCTGATGGTGGCAAAGCTGGGTTGGCAATCACTGGCACTCCTGCCAGGGTCGCTGCGCCACCACCCTGGCCCACTCATAGACTTTAATCCCTGCATTCTTCCCTGCACTTTTGATCAACCTTGTCCATTCGGGCTGAAAATTTGATGGATGGTGTTTCGCAGAAAATAGAAATAGTTTCAAAAAACAATATGTTTTATTTTCTGCGAAACACCATCCATCAAGATTTCAGTCCGATCGGACAAGGTTGGTCAAAAGTGCAGGGAAGAATGCAGGGATTAATTTGTAAGAGTGGCCTTGCCCACCAGGCTGCAGCCATCGGACAGGTCTGCTCTGCCCAACCCTGGGCACCTAGCACTCCCTCATCTTGCTGCTGGCCTGTGACAATGGCCGGAATGGCTGCCTGAATACCAGCCCTGATCCAATCACACACACGCAAATTAGTGCACAACTATCGATTTTGAGGGGGTGTTTTTTGTACACGGTTCGCCTCGGAATGAGACTATTGGCCCATGCCCACCAACATCGTGAAAAATCTCGTAGTAATCAGCGTAATTCTTGAAATATATAACTAATATTTATTTACCCTCTTTTAAAGCTACTCCTTATAGTGCAGTACTGCACCATAGCCAACAATGCACCAAACCTCATCGTGAAAAACTGCACCTTATACAGTCTAGTAGGTTTGTGATGTAATAAAGTAGTTTTGTGATGTAATAAAGTAGTTATGTTGGTAATTCATTGGTATTTTACTGGATTTTACTGCACCTGTTACTAGTGCACTACTACAATGCACCCAATTGCGCTACACTGCACCACACCGAGTAGTACAACACATCACCTTAGCGATATCTCACCAACCATGCATGTTTATGAATTTTCGTTCAAACCCCAATCCTACAACCACGTCATATGGCTATGTGCAAAATCTCAAGCCACGATTTTGAAAAATGCTGTTACTAATTTGCCTGAGTGCACCTGTCACAGCTCAGCTCTGAGGTGGGGCATCATGTAGGCATCTGCGGAGAGGCTCCAGCTACGGCTGATGCAATTGCTACAGATGACACTTGACAGCTCCTGGATACCGGTTGGGCACTGGCTGCAGTGGCTACCTGGGAGGAGGGCAGCTGCCAGGCCTTGGGGAAGGGAAAGGGGAGCTCGTGGTGGTATGGTGGTGGGGGGAATTGGGCAGTTGAGGAGAGGCAGGCATCCCAAAAACGACCACTAGGGTGGGAGTGGGATGGGGGATGGAAAGGGATATGAGGAGAGGGGAGATGGGGAGATGAGGAGATGGGGAGGGGTAGGGGGAGATGAGGAGATGAGGGGAGATGAGGGGAGATGAGGATGGGGGAAGGAGAGATGGGGAGGGGAAACAGCAAGATGAGGCCTGTCTCGTGCTACAAGCATTCAATAGGCAGCTGTGGCAGCAAGTGTGACAGGCAGCAAGTGCATTGCTACGTCCTGGCTGCACCTGCTAGTCACCAGCTGGCTCTGGGCTGCTGCCACTGGGCTGTGGGGTTACGATCTATGGGAAGATCAGTGGAGAGGGAAGGGGAAAGGACAGGTGACGGCTACACCTGACAGTCACCAGCTGCTTCCTGGCTGCTCCCACCGGTGGGGATGGGAAGATTAGTGGAGGGGGAGGGGGACAGTGGGATGGGCAATGGAGAGAGGTGGAAAGGGAAAAAGGTGAGGGTTGTCTCCTGCTGCAAGCATTCAACAGGCAGCTGAGGCTCAGCAAACGTGACGAACAATGCATGCTGTCCTATCTGTCATGCATTCCTGTCTGCCACGCATAGCGTTTGTTGCTGGAGGTGCAGCAGCACACTGCAGCTTGTGAGCTCCTAGGCCCAAGGGGAGTGCAAGCTGTCCTACCTGTCTTGCCTTCCTGTGGGTTACGATCTATGGGAAGATCAGTGGAGAGGGAAGGGGAAAGGACAGGCAAGGGAAAGGTCAGGCAAGGCCACTGCAAGCATTCTACAGGCTATAGATACACCTATAATGAGGTCCTGTTTGTAATGAATTCCTAACACAACACTCGTATTGTTTGTTGCTGGAGTAGCAACAGCATACTGCAGCTTGTGAGCTCAAGGCCTGAGGCACAGTCGAAGACAACGTTCACTGTGTCATGTGCATGTTGGCTGCCTGCCTGCTGCTCCTGAACCGCTTGCCTAAGCAACTGGCGCAGTGCTGCCAGCCCACCAGCATGATGATTGGCTGAGTGTGACCCGCAGGCCCCATCCCTGGAACCCAGGTGTGACCAAGAGACCTGCAGCAATTAAGCAGGCGGGGCGGGGCGGGGCGGGGCGGGGCGGGGCGGGGCGGGGCGGGGCGGGGCGGGGCGGGGCGGGGCGGGGCGGGGCGGGGCGGGGCGGGGCGGGGCGGGGCGGGGCGGGGCGGGGCGGGGCGGGGCGGGGCGGGGCGGGGCGGGGCGGGGCGGGGCGGGGCGGGGCGGGGCGGGGCGGGGCGGGGCGGGGCGGGGCGGGGCGGGGCGGGGCGGGGCGGGGCGGGGCGGGGCGGGGCGGGGCGGGGCGGGGCGGGGCGGGGCGGGGCGGGGGGCGGGGCGGGGCGGGGCGGGGCGGGGCGGGGCGGGGCGGGGCGGGGCGGGGCGGGGCGGGGCGGGGCGGGGCGGGGCGGGGCGGGGCGGGGCGGGGCGGGGCGGGGCGGGGCGGGGCGGGGCGGGGCGGGGCGGGGCGGGGCGGGGCGGGGCGGGGCGGGGCGGGGCGGGGCGGGGCGGGGCGGGGCGGGGCGGGGCGGGGCGGGGCGGGGCGGGGCGGGGCGGGGCGGGGCGGGGCGGGGCGGGGCGGGGCGGGGCGGGGCGGGGCGGGGCGGGGCGGGGCGGGGCGGGGCGGGGCGGGGCGGGGCGGGGCGGGGCGGGGCGGGGCGGGGCGGGGCGGGGCGGGGCGGGGCGGGGCGGGGCGGGGCGGGGCGGGGCGGGGCGGGGCGGGGCGGGGCGGGGCGGGGCGGGGCGGGGCGGGGCGGGGCGGGGCGGGCGGCGGGGCGGGGCGGGGCGGGGCGGGGCGGGGCGGGCGGGGCGGGGGCGGGGCGGGGCGGGGCGGGGCGGGGCGGGGCGGGGCGGGGCGGGGCGGGGCGGGGCGGGGCGGGGCGGGGCGGGGCGGGGCGGGGCGGGGCGGGGCGGGGCGGGGCGGGGCGGGGCGGGGCGGGGCGGGGCGGGGCGGGGCGGGGCGGGGCGGGGCGGGGCGGGGCGGGGCGGGGCGGGGCGGGGCGGGGCGGGGCGGGGCGGGGCGGGGCGGGGCGGGGCGGGGCGGGGCGGGGCGGGGCGGGGCGGGGCGGGGCGGGGCGGGGCGGGGCGGGGCGGGGCGGGGCGGGGCGGGGCGCGGGCGGGGCGGGGCGGGGCGGGGCGGGGCGGGGCGGGGCGGGCGGGGCGGGGCGGGGCGGGGCGGGGGCGGGGCGGGGCGGGGCGGGGCGGGGCGGGGCGGGGCGGGGCGGGGCGGGGGGCGGGGCGGGGCGGGGCGGGGCGGGGCGGGGCGGGGCGGGGCGGGGCGGGGCGGGGCGGGGCGGGGCGGGGCGGGGCGGGGCGGGGCGGGGCGGGGCGGGGCGGGGCGGGGCGGGGGCGGGGCGGGGCGGGGCGGGGCGGGGGCGGGGCGGGGCGGGGGCGGGGCGGGGCGGGGCGGGGCGGGGCGGGGCGGGGCGGGGCGGGGCGGGGCGGGGCGGGGCGGGGGGCGGGGCGGGGCGGGGCGGGGCGGGGCGGGGCGGGGCGGGGCGGGGCGGGGCGGGGGCGGGGCGGGGCGGGGCGGGGCGGGGGCGGGGCGGGGCGGGGCGGGGCGCGGGCGGGGCGGGGCGGGGCGGGGCGGGGCGGGGCGGGGCGGGGCGGGGCGGGGCGGGGCGGGGCGGGGCGGGGCGGGGCGGGGCGGGGCGGGGCGGGGCGGGGCGGGGGCACCAAGAACCTGCGCAATGCACCTGGCAGAGCACGTAAGTTCTTGCCTAGGTATGTAGGGCCTTTCAAGGTCACAGGCAAGCTAGGTGAGGTTGCCTACCGGTTGGAGTTACCTCCCACCATGAGCAGGTTACATCCTGTGTTCCATGTGTCACTTCTGAAGAAGTACACTGGCAGCCAGGGGTTTCACCCCCCCTCCTGTAATGGAGTGGCTGGAAGATGCACCTCACTATGAAGTGCATAGCCTGCTGAACCACAGGCAGGTACGTTTCAAGAAGCGCATGGAGTACCTGGTCAAGTGGACAGGCTACGATGACACCTACAACACCTGGGAGCCAGAGGCTATGCTGGCTGGTGCTCCCCAGATCTTGTCTAGGTACAAGGCATGTGCATAACCTGCCTTGATGTGTAAACGTCTCCGTGACCTATG
>JASKMD010000005.1:5353211-5439673 GCA_030144725.1 Haematococcus lacustris
CCCATGAGCCCAGCGCGTCGCCAGCCGCGGGTCCCTGCGCCCCGGGCCCACTCGCGCCCCCGTCCTGCAGCAACTGCGCGAACACCGGGTTCTGCTTGAAGTCGAGGTACAGTGAGAAGAGCAGGTGCAGGCTCTCCACTGGGTTGTCGTACACGGGAATGTCGAGGATGGAACACACCAGCTTGGTGAAGGTGCGCAAGTCAAGGTCCTGAGAGCCGAGGAGGGGGCAGGCAGCGAGGCTGGTGACCAGGGGCTCAAGAGGTGGTGTGAGAGCTGGAAGGTGAGAGGCGCGGCTGGGTCAGGGTAAGCAGGGCTTGGGCAGGGATGGGCAGGGTCGTCATAAAGTAAGGTGTAGGAGCCTGTGCGCCTAGTTTGGAGATACAGCCAGGTGAGAGGAGGTGAAGCAGGCAGTGGTCTTGTGCCTGACCTCTACACCATGATGCCAGCAAGTCAGGTAGCATGTTGTGTGTGATATGCGCCTTGCCATGTGCAGCATGCGTCACAGGGTGGCGGCACATGTATGACTTCTCACACAAGTCACACCCTCACCAGGTCCCCAGTGGGCATCTTCATGGTGCGCACAAACGCTTCCATTTCAGGCGGCCATTCCTGCATGAGGGCCTCGATGTCCGGCATGCGCCGGCTATAGTTGACGGTGGCAGCGGGCTTGTTGCGGTGGATGTCATTGATGGATTGCACCCAGCCGCCAATCTTCTTTTGCTTTTGCTCGTCAGTATGCTCGATGCGGCCTTTGACAGCCAAGCAAGTCAGGGCAGGCAGAGCAGGTCAGGGCAGGCAGGGAGGATGGGGCTGGTCAAGGCGACAGCGGCCAAAGCAGGTTGTAGCAGAGCCGGCTGAGCTCAGGGTATGGGCCCTGGCATGCTTGCTTGACAACATGCTTGTGAATGTGAAGGGGTGCAGGTCAACACGGTGCTGGCGCAAACAAACACAACATCGTCTTGCAGCACTCTGCCCACCACCATCATGTGACCTCCTCCCACTCAGCTGACTGTGTGGCTAACCCTCGCTTTCAGCATGGCTATGGGGTGAGCATAGTGTGAGCACCTATGGCTATGGACTGTGCACCTATGGCTATGATGTGGGCACCTACCAATGGGTACAAACAAAGAGGCCAGGGTCTTGCAGCTGCATACCCTCCACCACCATGTGACCTCCTCCCACCCATGGGGTTGCAGTCTAGCTTTGCTATAACTGTATGGCCGACAATGATTTCAGGCTGACTTTGGTGTAAGCACCTACCGATCATCTCAGCCTTGCTGCCGGGCGCTTCTTTGGACATCTGGCGCAGCTGCAGGGTGAGCACGGTGGGGTCCGACTGCTTGGCAGCCGGCTCGTCCAGCACCTGCAGAGCAGGGCCAGGTGCATGGGCAGGTGAGAGCAGGAGGGAGGGAGGGTTGGGCGAGGGGGGTTGGGGCAGCAGGAGGGGTCAGGGTGGGTGTGAGGGGGTGAGGGAGGAGGAGGCCCGGGTGGGAGTCTGAGTTGGACATGGCGCTGGGTCATTCTGGTTGAATAAGGGATATAGTTGAGCATAGGCCAGTATGTAAGGGAAGCAGCATGCTGGTGTCTAGTCCTGTGGTTTTGCAGGGTGCTGCAGGGCCTCAGCTGCAGGCCAGGGGGTTGTTTTAGATTAGGCCCCTGCACTGGGTGGGGTGGGGTGGGGTGGGGTGGGGTGGGGTGGGGTGGGGAGGAGATGGGGTGGGGTGGGGTGGGGTGGGGAGGAGATGGGGTGGGGTGGGGTGGGGTGGGGTGGGGTGGGGTAGGGTGGGGTGGGGTGGGGTGGGGTGGGGTGGGGTGGGGTGGGGTGGGGTGGGGTGGGGTGGGGTGGGGTGGGGTGGGGTGGGGTGGGGTGGGGTGGGGTGGGGTGGGGTGGGGTGGGGTGGGGTGGGGTGGGGTGGGGTGGGGTGGGGTGGGGTGGGGTGGGGTGGGGTGGGGTGGGGTGGGGTGGGGAGGAGATGGGGTGGGGTGGGGTGGGGTGGGGTGGAGGTGGGGTGGGGAGGAGATGGGGTGGGGTGGAGTGGTAGTGAAGTTGGCTTAGCGGGGATTGCTTTGGAGGGTTGTGCAGGGTGGAGATGGCACAGGGGAGGTCACACAGCTTCTACAAGGTGGGCATCTCCTAGCAGAGCAGTACTCTGAGGCTCTGAGGGGACGCAAAGTCGCTCTGAGGCTCTGAGGCTCTACTCTGAGGCTCTGAGGCTCTACTCTGAGGCTCTGAGGGGAGGTGACGCAACGCGCACAAGGTGTACAGCTTTGAGCAGAGCAGTGCATTGAGATTCAGCGCAGGGGATGTACTACAGATGGACGGCCTTGCATGGGCCAGGGTGGGCTTGGCTGGCCTGGCGGGGTGATGAGGGTGGAGGTGGGGTGGGCAGGGTAGAGGTAGTGATGGCGGAGACAAGGATAGTGGTAGGGTATTAATGCGGCACACCAAGGTGGACAGCTGCTAGCAGAGCAGTGGAGAAAGAGGAATTGCAGGGGGACCACTGCTTGGGCTGGAGCAGACAAAGAGGCATTGGAGGCAGGAAAGAGAAAAGGCAGACCTGGCCTTCACCTGACCTGAACCAGCCTTGGCCTTCACCTGACCTTGAGGCCCAGGAAGTCAGGCTTGCCATCAGGCCGGGGGACCTTAATGAACTCATCGATGCCACCAATGCTGGGGATGTAGTCGGGGATGAAGGGCTTCAGCTTGGTGTCCAGCTCGATGGTCTGGGGCTTGAACCTGACCAGGTCCAGGGCCAGGTCCAGGGAACACACAGCCAGAGGTCAGGAATGGAGGGCAGGCGTCAAGGCAGCTGGGTGCTGGTGATTATCAGCACTGTCGTCGCTGTGAGCAGCCTGCCTAGCGCAAGCCGCATTGTGATGGTTGATGAGGTGATGGACCCCATGAGCTCGAACTCTTGAGATCTCTGCCACGCTGCTCATTCTCTTGCTGCTGCTCCTGTCCCTCCCTCCTGCTGCTGCTGCCCCTGCTGCTCCTAACCTTCTTGCTGCTGCTGCCTCTGCCTCAGCTCACCCTCCCTCCTGCTGCTGCTGACCCTGCCACTCCATGCGCCTACTGCTGCCTCTGCTGCTGCTCCTGTACCTGTCGCTGCTCCTGCACCAGGCCTGACGCCAGGTGCAAGGGCGCAAAGCAGGTGGCCGGTAGCAGCTGGAGCGAGTAGACAGCGGAGGGAAGGACAGGATGCTAATAGAGCCATGGGGGTATTGCTGCCTAGCATGCCTCATGCTTGTAACCCTGCTGCCTCGCCTGCTCCTTCCTGCCTCTCACCCTCCTGCCTGGGCTCCTGGTGGCCACTAGCCTCTGGCAGGCATTCTGCCGCTCTGCTCCACATGCAGCCCTGCTTATTGGCCTCTCTGCCCCTCTTCAGCTAGTAGTCTGCCTTAGCCCTTGCCAACCTGGAGGGCTCCTGGCGGCTCATGGACAGCAAAGCGGCACACATGGCCCGCACATGGCTGTTTGCCGGCTCTGCCCCTCTCCAGCCAGGTATGTGCCACAGCCCAGGCCATCACAACCCTGCCCTTGATGGACATCGAAGCCCTGCTTGGGGTGAACATGGCCATTCTGCCCCTGTCATGCGAGGCGTCTGCCCTAACCCTGATCACCACAGCCCTGCCCCCTAAGGGCCATCAAAGCAGCGCACATGGCCCAGGCTGTGCCCACCCTCCTCAGCCGTGCTCCCTGCGCTGCCTTGAGACCCCTCTCTGGTTCTAGAACTCCACTGGGCCAGCCCCCTTCCCCCAGCTGCGGCACGTCCCAAGCTCCACACTTGCACCCACAGCCTTGCGACGGCCACACCAGCGTCCTGCCTGGTGCCGAGTGGCCAGGCCCTGGTACACTGCACCCTGGTCACTCCCTGTGCTGTGACCACCCCTCCTCATCAGAGAGTCGGGTACAGCACCTGGTGGTTCCTACATTGTGGGCACCCACACCTTCTGCACCTATCACTCCCACCAACTGTGCCCCTTTCCGGGTTAGGGGGTAGGGTTAGGGGTAGGGTTAGGATCAACCCCTAGCTCCCCCTACAGCGCACCTGGCGATCTGTTGGAACAGGGTTTTGATCTCGTCTGACACGTTGAGGTGCTTGAACTCCGCAGCGTTGTAGTGGCCTGCCTGGTGTGACGAGTCGTCTGCGTCACCTCCCTCCTGGGCCATCGTGCCTAGCCGGCCTGGCCTCGCCTCCTGCCCGGCTGTGGCACTGCTGCTGCCTGTGGGTCAGGAGGGGACAGGCAGGCAGGCAGGCAGGGGAGGCAAGCAAACCTTGCAAGGCAGTGAGGTCACTCAGTGCTACTGGCCTAGGCCAGGCAGGCAAGCAGCCAAGGGAGGCAGTTCCAGGCAACCAACCTCAGCTGGACTGGAGCTGGACTGGAGCTGCACTGCAGCTGTGCAGGTGGCAACACCGAGCAAGGAGTACCCAGCAATGGGCTTCAAGAAGCTGAGAGACCGAGCCCCCAAGGCCCAAGCCCAGCAGCCTGTAGCACCAGCCTGTGTGCACCAGGCAAAGCTTCAGCTGTTGCTTACTTCAGAGCATGTGTTTCATGCCAACATCAATCGCCCGACTCTTGCAAGGGGAGAGGGTTAGGACATTGGGTATTGGTACCGGCTGTAGGTCACAGACACTCAATCCGGGTTACAGATAACACAGCCCCTACACGTTCGTAGGGGAATAATGTGCTGCTGAGCCCAGAGCCCCTTGTATAATGCATGGGCAATGGGTGCCTAGCCATGAGACTGTCATGTATGTCCCTGCCTCCCTCTCCTGACACCTTTCGCTGGAGCCACATTGCCTTCCTCGCTGACGTCCTATTGTGTGCATGTGCTTTAGCTCAGCTAGCATTGCGTGACCCAGCCAGTGCTATGAGATTGTGAGCTGCATTGTCTGAGTAGAGGAAGGGATGGGCAGCTTTTGGCGCTGGCAGTCCACCCCACTGATCATTGCTGCAGCATCCACTGTGGCTGCGCATCATCGTACTTCACGAGCACTGGCAGGTGGCACTGCTGTTGCTCTTGAACGTTGCTGCTGTGAGAAGAGGTGGTCGTCACCTGGGCAGCTACTCCAGCTTGAGCTTACCTATAGCTGTAGCTGTATGGTGTGCAGCTCCACTGGAGGCAGTGGGGCTCATGTCGTCACCGTCATGAGACTCTATGAGCGAGGCATCTGCGGCAGGTAGGCGGGCAGGCGTAAGATAGACAGGGGTAGGCAGTATGAGATGCTGGCATGCGCCAGTGTGGCACCACCTTTGACATTAGGGGGCTCATCCCTGCCAGTAAAGCTCTCAGTGTCGCTGAGGGCAACTTCCTGCAAGCGACATGTCGAGTAGGTCGTCCCCCTGGCGCCCACACCCACACACACTACGTGCAGTGGTGCGCACCTCATCGTGAGGCTGGTTCTGTACAACACGAGACTTTGCAGTTCCAAAGCCCTCCGCTTCGTCGCCTGAGTACTGCGTGTGTGTGGGGGACTGTTGGCTTACATTGAAGACAAGCTACATCCATTTACTTTGGCAAGTTCTGTCCGCGCACCCCGATGTCGTCGTCGCGATACCCAAAGTTCTCATCCGCTATACTGTCATCCATTCCTTAGAATACCCCTCCCAGCCCAGCCTACCCTAAGCTGCAGACATCACGACATTTCCTTTGAAGTTTTAAAACTCGCGAGGATCGCAGTAGCAAGTGCGCGTTTTCAGACCATTGCGGCGCGTCGATGCACCCGAAGGCAAGCATAGCCGCTAAGTTAAAGTAAACATAGACGCATGACATGGACGCCTCTACATCAAAGGCATTCCACCTACGCAGCTTCATCATCGCTGAACCCGGCGTCAAGATTGTCTTCATCTTCACCGTGTTCCTCCACATCCCAGGGTGGCAATGAGTCGTCAAACTGGGCCCATGCACTGGGTCCAAGCTCCATTTCTTCATCACTCAACAGACATCTGCATTGCACAGGCAGCATCGCAAGTGCACGCCACGCACAAGACTTCACCATGCATGCCTGTACTCACCCTGCCTAGACACGGTCAACTCACTGCTGTTGGTGTGAATGCTTCCCTATCCGACCATCGGGCTCACCTGTCCAGCATGCCTCGGATCTCCTGCTCGTTCACATGGATACCAATCCACACTAGCTGCTGGCAACGGTCGCCCCAGAGTGGATGCCAGGTACTGGCCCTGTCAGCCTCAGCTGTCTGACCTTCTGCTGCTCCACTGGCAGCTTGCCACAGGGCACTGCACATGCAAGGCACAGCATAACACCATGCACACAGCTTATGCAGCAGGAGCCATGAATTCTCTTTCATCCCTAGAGCAGATGCTGGCGCACGTCAGATGGTGACGATGATGATGGTGATGATGTCCAGCCTGCCAGTCTGTGGAGTGCCTGGCCCACGAAGCCATGTCTCACAGAGTGTGGCAGGCAGGTTTTGTGCAGCATGCTGCCTACATGTACCCAACCTCACCTCATCAACCCACACCCCTGCACCCCAATGCCGCCATCCCCTCCCAGCCCATACCCTGCCCTCCTACCTAGCAACACTGCCATCCCACTCCAGACTCGGCCACCCGCCACCTCACCCCTGTTGCTGCCTACTGTACCCCAGCCGTCCACTTGCGCACCCCAGCCGACCAGCTTGCAGGCCTTACCCTGGCTCCCCCTGCCACGCCCCGCCCGCTGACTGCCACACGCCCATGACATCATGACGCGTGGCCAGCCAGAAGAAGCCCTTGGTGCGCAGCACACCGTTCCACTGTGCAGCCAGAGCCTGCTCCAGCAACCGCCCAGGATGGAAGGGCCGCTGAGCAAAGTATACAAACGAGGCGATGCCATACTTCTCCGCCTCGGTCACACGGTGGGAGTGACCGCCTATTTGATCAGCATGGCTGTGGCTGTGGCTGTGGGCAGGGATGAGAGGTGAGTCACTTTGGCTTGGGTTGGGACTTGAACTAAGATCCCTAGCTTGTGAGTGGCTGGGGTGATTGGCTGTGTTGGTCACATCATGGTCAGGGGTGTGAGATTGTGGCAAGGGTGGGATGGGAACAAGATGTACATCATGAGAAGAACGCTGGGTGCCTGTAATGTCTGCATCACTTTCTTGTGAGGAGTGGTTAGGGTGAGGTAGTTGGGAGGTGCCAGGTAAGGGGTTCACCAAGGCAGAGCCTGCAGCACGCACGCAGAGTGCAGGCAGATCAGCTGGCAGCAGACTACACAAGGGCCACCGCACCCCACCTCACGCTTCTCACAGCTTGCTTGCTCACCTTCCCTTCACCTAGCTGCTTTTGCATTGACCTGCCGTCCTCACCACCCGCCTGCCCGCCCTCCCCACGGCTTGTCACCTGCTGCTGCCTCAGTGCTGTGAGCCGACCTCTCGGCCTCCCAGGCGTTCAGCTCTGCCAACCAGCCAGGGCTCTGCTGCAGGCTGCTGAGGTGGAAGCTGTGGGTGTTCAGCACCTCGTGCGCAGCCACGCGGCCACGCACGGCTTCAAGGATCTGGACAGGCAGGGGTGGGATCAGAAAGATGCATCAAGAGGCAGCAGGCTCACCTTAGCTAGATGCATGTGGTTCCCTCCTTCTCCTCTTCCTCCTCTCTCTCCTCCTCCTCTTCCTCTCCCTTGCTAACTGACAGGGGATACCTGAACCAGCAGCCACTGCCTGATTCCTACCTTTGCTGACTCCCTGCCTATGCTCACTCTTCACTCACTCCCCCGCCTCCCCCTCACTGACAACGGCAGGAAGGAGGCTGGCCCTAGGCCCCACCACCTGTTTCAGTAAGCTACCACGAGAGGGCTGGGTAAGCTTGGGTGCTGGGCACATCGAGCGCAGCTGGCCCTGATGTCGTCATGCCCAGCCGAACCCCTCCATAGCCCCAGGGCTTCCCTGCCTGGCGCCCTGCATCTCACTTTGGCTGCGGGGTTCAGCGTGTGCAGCAGCGCCGCCAACTGCCGCGCCTCTTCAGCTGTCACCAGGTCGAGCTTGTTGAGGACCAGGACGTTGGCAAACTCAACCTGGGCAGGGCAGCAAATACTGACATCTGGCCACTGCCTGCCTGCCTGCTTGCCCGCCTGTCTGCCTGCCTGCCGGCCCGACTTCCCCAGCGCCTGCCCTTGTGCAGGGCACTGAGCCTAGCAGTGGTTCAGCAGTCCTACACAGGCACAGATGCATAAGTTATCCAGAGGTTGCAATGGGGGCTACCAGCAGTTTACCCAGGCTGCAGGTGCGGGCCACCGCTGCCCACCTTGGGTCAGTCACCCAGTCACCAAGCCTGCTAACCTGCCTATTTGGGGCGGGAATAGGTTTACAGCAAGGCTTTGCAGCAATGCCAAACCCTGCCAACATTGATGTCTCGCCCTATACAGGACAGCCCCAATGCCAGACCACTGACCCTAACCAGCCATTGCCCTAGCCATCAGAACATAGACCCAGCCATGGACCATAGCCCCAGTTCAGGATGTAGAGCATAGACCACCTGCAGACCTCACCCTCACCATCCAACCACCTAAACATAAGACTTGCAGCTATCTGCTTACCCCACAGCCTGCCTGTCCCTCAGCCCTCGCCCACACTCTGCCTGCATCTGCACCTTGCCCGCCCATCCTCAGCCCACAGCCAGCCATCACAGCCTGCCTGGTACCGGGTTCAACTCCCGCACCTGCTCCACCAGCAGGTCAGCCACTGTGCGGTCGTCGTGCTCATCCACAGCCATGCCCTTGTCTTGCAATGACTCAGCCTCCAGCACCTGCTTTACAAACCTGCGCTCACACAGCAGAGAGGGCATTAAGCACAGTGAGGGGCTGTGATCAGGACCAGCAGTCACCAGGAGCATTCAGAGCAAGAACAGCAGCAGGAGCAGCAGCGGCAACACCTGCTTCAATACCTGCTTGCTTGGGCTGCAGAGCTTTGTACAGCAAGTGCTGTCAACCAGGGGCTGCTAGGGTTAAGAAGCTGTGCGCAGACAATTGCAATGCAGCCTCAGCCGTCTTGGTCAGGCATCCCGGCTGCACCACCCACCGCTGGGCATCCACCACCGTGACCAGGGTGTCCAGGCGTGCCACCCCCTGCAGGTCCTGTAGCGGCCCCAACTGCTGCTCCGCTGCTGCTGCTGCTGACGTGGTTGCTTCTGCCCCTGCTTCTGCTACCTCCCATTGCTGTGAGTCTGGCTCTTGCATTGAGCTGCCGAACGTGGCGGCCACCGGTAGAGGGACAGACACGCCGGTGCTCTCAACTACAAGGTAGTCAAACCTGTGGGGCATAGGGGCAGGTCACGGGTTCAACACCCAGCAGCTGCAGCCCCACCTTGACCACAACAAGGGCGCCACCTACAACATCTGTGTCCTACCCGCTTCATTGCCAGGCATTTGACCCCCCTAGAGCGCCTTCACCCCTCCACCAGGCCAGAGCTGGGAGGACAGTGGGTAAGCTTGCCCAGTCACACACACCTGTGTTGGCTGGCCAGCTGTCTCACTGCCCTCACCAGATCCTCCCTGATGGAGCAGCAGATGCAGCCATTGCTCAGCGCCACCAACTGCTCCCCTGCTGCCAGGAAGCCAGCGCTGTCAGACAGCAGCTGCTGGTCAATGTTCACGCTGGCCATGTCGTTGACCAGCACTGCGATGCGCAAGCCCTCTTGGTTGCTCAACAGGTGCTGAAGGAGGGTGGTTTTGCCGGCTCCCAGGAAGCCGGACAGCACAGTGACTGGCAGCCGGATTGGCACCAAGCGGGGCTGCGGAGGGTGGGGCAGCTGGGCTGGGCTGAGCTGGGCTGGGCCAGCTGCAATAGCCACGGGTGCTGGCTCTGTTTGTGGTGCTGCCAGCTGTGCGGCTGGGGCTAAGGCTGCGCTGAGCTGTGTGACCCGAAGGAGGGCATGAGGGCACGGAGGGCAGGCTGGACGTGCCACGACAGCCATGGGTTGCGAGGGCAGGCTACGGACGCCGACATGTCGAGTTTGGGCTGTCGACGTGCAGGGCTGCCGCAGGGCCATGGCCAGTTGCGACAGCTGGCGGTTGGTGATGCGTTAACCAGGCTATGGCATCAGCTGCACCAGGGCGAATGCGGGCCTGCACTATTTGCGAACTGCGGCGAGTGATACATGACTTTGTGGGGTTCGCGTGCCCGCAAGTCCTAATTCATCAGCAAATGGAGCTGCGCCGACATATGATGTAGCCGTCACAGCGTGCTTCAGATCCCATGCCCGATAGAGAGCCAGGGCCAGGCAGGGGCGATGCATCTCGGTCTTGGCAAGGGCGTGGGCAGCGAAACGGCAGAGGGAACTTCGGTGGCTCTCCTCAGAGAAATCAGCGCGGATTCCATGGGCATGGTTCCGGGCACCCTAACAGGGGCATGCACGGCGGAGGCCACGACCGCCTCCCTCCAGAGGCATACCAACAGCACTACCAGGCTGGCAGCTACCAAAGCAGCACCATGGGCTCTGGAGGCCAGCCTTGGCAGCAGCTGACGTCAGGCCCTGGGCCACCGCACCCCATGCAAGCTGTCAACGTCCGGCGGCCAGGCTTCACCTCTGCAGCCCAGCGGGCCTGCCAGTTCTGGGACACACCATTCACTGGTGGAGCGGGGTTTGCCAACCAGCAATCAATGCTAAGTCAAATGGGCTCTCCGGAGTGTGCACCAGGCACTGCCCTTTTAGCACCCCACGGACAGTACCCAGGCATGCCTGGACATCCCGCCAATGACATGTACGAGTATATGCAAGGGACAGGCATGTGTGACAACCCTGGGCCATTCCATGTCAGTGGCTATGGCCAAGGGGGCCATTGCCACCCAGGCCCCCTCTCCTACTCTCAGCCCCCACCCCCGCGCCCCCCCCAAGGGCCTCAGCCCCCACCCCCCTACCACCCCCAAGAGCCTCAGCCCCCAGGCCTTGTGTGGGCGCATATGCAAGGGGCAGTGGGCAGCTCAGCGGCAGGGGCACCCAGCCTCCATGCCGTCAGCGGTACCAGCACTGCACAGCATCCCTATGGCTCCCCACCCCTGCCTCCCCTCCCCCCCGGGCCCAGGCCCCCAGCCCCACAACTGCCCGCACCCCACCCGCCATCCCAGCCACCTCCCTGGCCTGGTCCCCCTCCCCGCAGCCACATGCCGCATGCAGCAGCCCTTCAGGGGCAGGGGCTTGATGAGCAGGGCATGCACCTAACTGAGGGCGAAGGGGGAGAGGGCGGGCAGTATGACCCCTGCCAGCCCAGCGCTGACGAAGGGCTGGCCTCCCCTCCACCCCTTCCACACCAAGGCCCACCTGAGGGGGAGGGGGCAGCAGGCAGAGCAGCACGGGGGGAAGCGGGGGCCGGGCTGCAGCCGGGCGGGGCAGCTGGCGGGAAGGTGCGAGGAGCCATTTCTGTGCGTGCAAACAAGTCAATAGTAAGCGTGAAGTTCAAGCCCGGAGCTGCCAATGCCAGAAGCAAGGCGGAGGGAGGCGGCCCCGAGGGCGGTGAGGGGGCGGGGATGGGGCCATGGCACGCAGCAAAGTCTAGCGCAAACACTCAACTGACTGCTCGCGAGGTCATGAGCACGCCTAAATAAGTATGATGCAAGCTGTGTGCGATGTTAATTGTGATGCAGGTGTGATGACCAACCTATTGAAGTGTGAGGGGTCAGAACCATGTGCTGCTTGCATGTGTGCTTGCATGTGCAGAAGCCCATGCCAAGCCTGCTCAGCCTCCGCCGCCACCCTTGCCTGGCGAAGACACGCCGCCACCCCCGCCAGACTTGGTCCCACCCGGAGACCAGCAGCCAGCACCGCACCACCAGCACCAGCAGCCTGACCCACTGCACCCTCCTCCCTCCTCCCCACCCTCACATCCTATCGCTGCCCCACCCCCCCACCCTGCCCAGCCCCCTGCCCTTAGCTCTAACCTCCCCCACCGTCCTCCTCTGGCCCCCAACCCCCTGGCAACCCCTACTACAGCCGCCGCCGCTGCCCTCCAGCCCCCTGCCCCTCCAGCCTCTGCTGCCACAGCTGCTGCTGCAGCACCACGCAGGCAGAGGCCACGCTGGGGCCCGGAGGTCTCACCAGCACCACCTGAGCCGCCACCTGCACCACCTGGCCATACCCCAGCCTCTGCCCCTCCCCCTGCCCCTGCCCCTCCCTCTGGCCCTGTCCCTGCCCCTGCCCCTCCTTCCGGCCCTGTCCCTGGCCCTGCCCCTCCCTCTGGCCCTGCCCCTCCCCCTCCCCCTGCCCCTGCCCCTGGGCCTGTCCCTGTCCCTGTCCCTGTCCCTGCCCCTAGCGTCCCTGGCAGCAGGCCTGGCTCTGTTCAGCCTGGCAGCCTGGTGCCTGGGCCTCCTCCCCCTCACGACCCACCACCCTATATAGGGGCCCCTAGCCCCGCTGAGCAGCATGCCATACTGCAGAAAGCTTTAGAGGCGGCCAAGAGAGCCAGAGAAGAACAGGCAAGGCGCAAAGCAGCAGCAGCAGCAGCGGCGGCAGCAGCAGTGGGAGGGCAGCCTGCCGATGTGCTGGGGCTGCAAGGAACCAAGGCTGCCCCACCTAATCCCGCACGAGGAGCAGAGCTGGTGCACGCCAATGGGCAGCCGCAGCGCCCACTGCCACCGGGCAGCGCCCCTGCTGGCCTGCTGGCTGCCTCAGCCTCTGCTGCCTCTGGAGCCCCACCTCCCACTGCAGCCTCCCCTGCTGCTGCTGCTGCTGCTGCTGCTGCTGCTGCTGCTACTGCTGCTGCTGCTGCTGCTGCTGCTGTGCCGAATGGAGGCTCGGCTCAGCGCGTCTCCTATGATGCGGGACTGGGCGCAGCGCACCCCACTGCTCCTGCCAGCAGCCGGGGCCAGGCTAGGCAGCGCAGCAGCAGCAGCAGGAGCCCTGAACCTCAGTCCCAGGGCAAGGACCGGGCGCTGGCCAGCCCAGCCACCCGCAAGCGTAGCCGCAGCAGTTGCAGCCCCTCACATAGTCCCAGCTCCTCTAGGGGTCGCAGTCGCAGCCGCAGCAGGTCCAGCAGGAGCAGAAGCAGGAGCAGGAGTCGCAGCCGTGGCAGGAGCAGGAGCAGCAGCGGGGGGCGCAGCAGGCACAGGGGCAGCCGCAGCAGGAGGTCATCCCCATCTTTCAGGTGCATGGGAATGGAGTAACGTGGGGTGTAGGAGGTGTGATGCGGGGTGTGGGAGGTGTGATGTGTGGTGTGGTGTCCGTGTGGTTGGTGTGATGTGGGGTGTAGGTGGTGTGATGCGGGGTGTAGGGTGGGGTGGGGTCAGGTGGGCCCGAGTGAGAAAATGTTTAGTTGAGGATAGGCCAAATGGTTTGAGCAGAGAGAGGTGAGCAGGAGGGTGTGAGGACGTCTTCGGCAGGGGAGCTAGACCACCGCCTTGATTGCCTCATGCCAGTGTAGTGCAGACCAGCTGGCACAGCATGTGCATTGCAAGGGATGCAAGGGATGTCTCCTTCATGGTTGCCGGTGCCATGCGATGCAGCCTGCCATGTCGTCTGATGTCATATAGCCACGGCAGTTAGGGATAGGGATAGGGATAGGGATAGGGATAGGGATGGGGATGGGGATGGGGATGGGGATGGGGATGGGGATGGGGATGGGGATGGGGATGGGGATGGGGATGGGGATGGGGATGGGGATGGGGATGGGGATGGGGATGGGGATGGGGATGGGGATGGGGATGGGGATGGGGATGGGGATGGGGATGAGGATAGGGATAGGGATAGGGATAGGGATAGGGATAGGGTTAGGGCTAGGGTTAGGGCTGGGGTTAGAGCTAAGCCTGACCCTATAACACCGCCTGATGACCTGCCACGTCAGGCATGGTGCCCCTGAGGTGCAGGCGTGGCGGCAGCCACCACGACCGGCAGGACAGCGCCACCCGGGCCGCACTCCCTCCATCCAGACCAAGAGACGTCAGGCTACCCCCACCCCACCCCCAGCCTCACGGTCACTCCTCACACCAGTCCGGTCACAGAGGTGGCTATCGAGGCAGCTCCTCCATGCAGGAGCCCATGCCGAGGCAATGGAGCAAGGATGGCAGCAGTCAGGGGGGATGGGACGACAGGCGTAATGGTGCTGTATCATCTCTGGGCTGGTAAGTCGGACGGCTGCTGAGCAGGCTTGGGCTGGCAAACAGCACAGCACACAAGGGTGAGCAAAGCAAAGCAAAGGGGTGAACAAGGGTGCCCATTGCTTTGCTGCATCACTCCTAGTGACACTGTACATCAGTTGCCTTGCTGCATCTTTGATTGATGTGTGGTCGCTAATGCCTTCCGCGTCGCTGCCGCACAGGACCCGAGGCGGCGACGGCGCCCGCGATCCATCATCGCGGCATAACGAACACGGCGCCCGGCGCCCAGAACACACGCGCAGCGACTGGCGGAGCGACCGCGAACCACCCGAGCGCCAGTGGCATGGGGCATACCGGGACAGCGGTCGAGGCGGCGCCCACTCACGTGATGCGTACGGGAGTGTCACAGTCCGCCGGCACAGTGATGCCGGTGCCCGGTCACCGCCGCATGAGCGGTCACACTTCGCGCGGCATGGCGATGTCGGGCGGTCTGGCCGACTATCGCCCATCTCGCCGCCCGACGAACGGAACAGCTGCTTTATCGCCTGGCGGCCACAACAAGCCGCGACAGGCCGCGCTTCCGTGCCGCGCAGTACAGAGCATGAGCAATTGCGACCAAGCCCCACACGGCAGGCAGGCAGCACCCACTCCCCTGAGGCGGCTCCTCCGGCCCCTGGGCAGCCCCCTGCTGGCCCCTTCCTCGACCACAGGCTCAACTCCCAGGGCCAGGTGCCAGGCCCAACAGCATGGCCAGGGGCGGTGGCCAACAGGCTGGGGCCATTGCAGGGCGGGGTGGAGGCGCTGCCCCCTGGTGTGGATGATGATGATGATGATGAGGGGGAGGCTGCTCCCCTGCCGTCCCCGCTGGGCAGCTTGAGGGAGGCGGTGCAGATACACTCGCCAGACTCGGAGCCCCGGGCCCCGCCCCCGCCCCCACCTGACCCCCCGCCCCTAGCCAGCTACCAGGTGGGTTCCAGGGGGGTAGGAAGCTGGCCAGGCCCGCTAGTCGGGGGTAGCCTGGGGCGCTGCGGGTGCTGGGGGTGGGATAAGGCCAGACAGCCAACCCACAGCTGTGCCTGGCATGCTGCCTAGCACAACCCACCCTGCTCGCCTGAGCTCCACGACTGGCACTGGGCATGCACAGTATGCAGGTCTTGGCCTGGTATCGAGGCGGGCGGCTGCCTGCTTGTGTGTGTGTCTGGCTGTGCGTGGGGTGGTGGCAGGCAGCAGGCCAGGTGTACCTGTACCCCGCCAGGAGGGGTGGCTAAGGACATGGCCTGCTGGCATGTGGTGCAGACTGCTTTGCCCAGAGCAGCCCAGCTACTCACCAGCTTCCTAGTCAAAGCCAGGTCTTGCCATGAGTGTCCTGTATACGCCGCAGTCTGCCCCCATCCACCAGGTTCATGCCTCTCCATGTGCAGCACCATGCACTCTCACACGCCCCCATGCTTGCTTGCTTGCATGCAGGGGTATGGGGCTGCATACAGCACTTGGCCCAACCAGCACCAGCAGTACAGCCAGCCAGCAGCCAGCTTCCTGTCACCTCCTTTGGCCAGGAACATCCCTCCCCCTCGCCCTCCTCCCGGCAGCCCCCCTCCTCACCTCAACACCTCCCGTACTGCTGCCAGCACCGCACCCCGGCCCTTGCCCCAGGCCTGGCCTGCGCATGCCAAACACTCACACCTTACACAGTCACACCCTGAGTCACACCCTGGGTCACACCCTGGGCCATACTCACACCCAGGGTCATACCCACATCCTGGGTCACACGCAGGGTCACACCTCATCCCACCACCTCCCCCCATCCAAGGGGACCCAGAGCGGCCACAAACCCTGGCCCCAGCCGCCACAGCTGCAGCAATGGAAGCTGGCCCCATGCCGCCCGGTGGTTACCCTGGCAGTTACACGGGCGGTTATGCTGGTGGTTATGGCAGCGGCCAGGCCTGCCTGCCCGCCAGCCAGGCCAGCAGTGGGTACCCCGGCACATATGCAGGGGCACAGCCAAGCAGCCAGGCAGCCAGCCAGGCAGGCAGCCCTTCAGGCAAGGAGCGGCGTGGAGGCAGCCTGTTTGAGTACAGTGTGAGGGAGGTGGAGGAGCTGAACCGGCGCATCTGGGACCGCATGCTGCCCTTGTGGCAACTGTACTTCCCTGGTGGGTGGGTTGGCATGGGGAGGGGGGACTGGGTGAGGGCAGGGGGGTTGGGATTGGGATTGGGCATGGGTGGTGGGGCAGGGCCAAGGGAGGGTGGGAGGGAGGGCAGCTTGGGTAGACAGGGGCAGGTTGGGTAGATAGGGGCAGGGCTAGGGGCAGGGCTAGGGCCAAGGAGAAGGGGAAGGTGTAGACATGACCATGAACGTAGCATCAGGTGCGTGCCAGGCAAATGTGAGCAGTGTAATGTATATAATTAAGAATACACGTAGGAGTTTGTTATCCAGCAGCAGCAACAGCAGCAGCAGCACGAGGAGGTACAGGCAAGAGGAGGGTGGGGTGTCAACCTGGGTTTCCTCCCTGGGGCTGCAGACCGAGCTGAGCAGGGCGAGCGGCTGGTGGTGCGGGAGCTGCTGGACAGCATGCAGCACCTGGTGGCCAACGAGTTTGACAGCCAGGGCATACAGCCTGACCCCGAGGACGTGGAGGTGAGGGGGGCTGGCCTTGAGGGGGAGGGGGCAGGGGTGAGGGCTGGGCTGGGGGCCTACAGCCTTGAAGGGGAGGGGATGGATCCTAACCTAAAACCCTTATCCTACAGCCTGAAGGGGGGCGGGGTGAAGGGAGGTGAGGGGGGCCAGCCCTGAGGGGAGGGGGCGGGCCCTGACCCCAACCCCTAAGTCCACACCCCGAAGGGTTAGGGGATGCTGATTGAGGGGAGACAGCCACAGGTTTGTAGGGGAGGGGACGGGTCCTACCCTGAAGCCTTATGCTACAGTCCTGAAGGGGGAGGGGAGGCTGATTGAGGGGAGGCTGGATGGGAGGCGGGCCGCAGTGGCCGTCCTAATGGCGGGTTGCTCAGAGGTAGTGGCTGTCCTGTGTTGCCCTAGAGGTCCTGGAGGGCTGCAGGCCGTGTAGGGGTAGGGTGGGGAGGAGGGCAGGGCCGGGTGGGAGGGGTTGGACTCAGGTTGGGCCAGGCTGGGAGCTGGAGGTAGGGCTGCAAGGCGGCGCAACTGGGCCTGACTGGGTCTTACAAATCCCTGGCTGCCTGAAGCTCAGATGTCATAGCCACCACACCAGCATGATCACCGTTATCATCACCATCATCATCATTGTGTGGCATTTGTCATTGTGCGCGTAACAAACCGCAAAATACTCCATCACGTTAGTCACAGCCATAGCAGCAGCTGATGATGAAGTTGCAGCCATAGCGGTTCATGTCCACATTGAAACCATCCAGCTCCACACGCATCATCCTGCCATCACCCGCTTAGACCCCACGGCAGCCACAAGCAGCCCAGTGCTGCCAATGGTGACTATTGGCTAGTGCTGCCAATACCCCTGACTATTGGCCGCAGCCGGTGGTCATGGATGTGGATGAAGGCGGTGGCAGCGGGGGAGAGGAGGCACCACAGCAGCAGGGCGGTCAGGTGCGTGCTGTCGGTTATACACCTCTGCCACTCCCTCCATATGCCCCTACCCCTCCGCAGCAACTCTCCTCCTCCTCCTCCCCTGCCCCTGCCCCTGCCCCTGCCCTCCTGGCCTGGCTGTAGGGCCGTAGGTGCCCTGAGAGCCACTCCCACCCATCACCCTATGACAGGCTCCATCCCCCACCCCCTTCCAATTACTTAGGTCCCAGTTTACCTTTATTTAGTTCATGATTTGGATAAGTATGTCAGGAATTGCGGTCTGTGGCGTGAGTGCTGATTAGCAAAACAAAATACAGCCAATCTGTTTGTTTGTGGTATGTGAAGGTTTCAAAAGTTCTGGCCTTTATTAAACAGCTATTCATACCTTTACAGGGCACACACAGGGCACACACAGGGCATATGTTGTCTAGTATGTGCAAAGTGTCTGGTGTATGAAGAGTCAAAGGATCTGGGGCTTCTCTCAATCAAATGATTATCCCAGCCTCAGGACAGAGCCATAGGGCGGTAGATGTCGTCTAGTGTATTCCCCTTGCCCTCAGCTTCTCCCCCTGCAGCTCGCCTGCCCTGCCAGGTCATTCCTGGGTGCCCCCCTCACCATCCACTCACCCCTCCTCCCCCCTCCTGCTTCTGGTGCCTGCTCCTGACCCTGCTCCTGTGGTGCCTGCTCATGCCCCTGCTTCTGGTGCCTGCTCAGCTCTTCACTTAGTGCCAACCCCTCCTGCCCCCTCCTTGCTTGCCGCAGTGGGGCATGGCCCTGACCGACGAGACCCGTGTCTTTGCCTGGGAGGCTCTGCGGCATGCTGGCCGTGACCCCCGGCCCCCCCCGCCCTCGCCCCACCACAGCCCCGCCCCGCCCCCCGCCCTGCTGGTCCCTGAGCTGACCTTCCAGGAGCCCCCCGTGCGCCTCACCCCCGAGCAGTACCAGGAGCTGCAGCAGCTGCTCATGTCCAGCCAGCACAGCAGCCGCAGAGCTGTGGCCACCCCCGCTGTCGTGCCCGGCCGCCCCTGGCCCCCTGCTGACTCAGATCCCCGGCCAGGACCTGACACCCACCCCCTCACCACCACCACCACCACCGCCGCTGGTGCTGCCCCAACTGCTACCGGATGGGGATGTGTCAAAGGGGGTGGGGGGGTGGATGGTGGGGGGAGGTCCGGGTGGGCAGGTGGTGAGGGGGAGGAGGGCAGGGCGGGGGGCCAGGGGAGCAGCGCAGGTCTGGCAGCGCTGCTGCAGGGTGCGGGGGCGTGGACGGCGGTGGGTGTGCAGGCTGCGTGTGAGCAGACTGGGCGGCTGGACCCTGAGGACTGTGAGGCGGAGTGGCGCTTCCTGGACCTGGCCAGCTGCTGCCTTGACCCCACACGCTTCAAGCTGCACCAGCTCAGGGCGCTGGCGGAGTCGGGGGCCACCCAGACTGTCACCTGGGGCACCCTGGTGGTGAGGGAGGTGGACGGCCTGCACTTGCCGCTGCGGCAGGTGAGGGGGGGAGGGGGAGGGGGAGGGGGAGGGGCAGGGGAGGAGGGGAGCAGGGGAGGGGGAAGGGGAAGTAGGGGTCAAAGGGCGGGGACAGAAGAGAAGGAGGAACAATCAGACAAAGTGGGCATACATGTGAACCATGCAGCAGAAATGAGCAGTGTGAGCAGGTTACTAGCGTCGGCCTTACCATGTAATGCCGTGCTGCCTGCATCATTTTGTGATGAGGCATGGCATGCTATTTGCATGTATATTTTCATTGGCTCATGTGTAATAGTGTCACACAATGCCATCAGTGGGTGGCATGCTTAGTAGCAGCAGTTCCAAGCGCACCCCACTCCTCAACCCCCACCTTAGCTGCATAGCCTGGCTGTGCAGTAACCCTCCCTCAACCCCTTGTTCCCCTAGCCCTTGTTCCCCTAGGCCCCCCCTGCCTCCCTCAAGCCTCCCCCCTGCCCCTTACTAGGCCGTGTGCACCTGGCTATGCAGTGCCCGCTGACCACCCCCTTTGTTCTCCTGACCGCTGCCCTGCCCGACTGAGCCGTGTGCGCCTCACTGCACCGCAGGCGGCCTACACCCACAAGGACCTGTTCTGGGCTGGTGCCAACATGCCCCGCCCCGCCCCCGACCCTGACTCCCACACAGCCCCCCCGCCTCCCCCGCCTGACCTCAATCACGTCGCTGCGATACCCAACGCCTCCACTGCCCCAACCGCCACCACAACTGCCCTGGCAACCGACACAACCAACGTTCCCTCCTGGAAGCGCAGCCTGCTGCGTGCTCAAGCGCATTTGAACCAGGCGTGCGGCAGCGGGCTGGTGAGCAGCTGGGTGGAAGCTGTGCTGCTGCAGCCGGGCCAGGGGGCAAGGGGAGGAGCAAAGGAGGGGTTACTGGGGCCTTCATCCCAGCCAGCATCAAGTGCTGCCCAGCAGCAGCAATCACAGCACTGCCCCACTCAGCAGCAGCAGCAGCAGCAGCAGCAGCAGCAGCAGGCTGCAGCATCGGCTGGAGTGCTGGCAGGGCTGAGGAGGAGGCTGGCAACAGCAGCCCACTTAGCAGCCCAGCAGGCCCCCCACACCAGCGTTGACCAGCTGCTGCAGCAGGCCGGGCGGCCAGGCAGCATTGCCACCCCTTCCCAGCTCACCCTCCACATGTCAGCCCTGGCAGCGCAGCAGTTGGCCCGCCACTACGCCCGCAGCCGCCCGCCCAAGGAGGAGGGGCAGGAAGGCAGCTGCAGGGAAGCTGCGCATGGTAAAAGAACAGCTGCCTCCATGCACGACCAGGATCCTCATGGTGAGGGCAGCAGGCGGCAGGAGGTAGGCAAGAGAGGAGGGGTGGCGGCAGAAGGGGAGATGTCAGTTCCGCCCGTTGGTAACCAACTCAACCAACCTCCCCAACCATCTCTTCCAGGGGTGGCGCAGGCAGTCAAGGTGGAGCCAGGCAGCGAGCTGCAGCCCCCTGCAACAGACACCCAACTGTCAGGTGTGACCAGCCCACCTGGTGGCAAAGGTGTCACCGGGGCCATTGGGACCGCAGCAGGGTCAGGGTCAGGGTCAGTCGTAAGGCGGCAGCAGTGGGGGCCGCCTCCCCCTCCTCAGTACCTTGCGCAGCTGCGGCTGCACATGGCCCGGGCGGTGCTGGACAGCAGCAGAGGCCTGCTGACCCTGATGGTCCAGGAGCAGGTTGACAGGCGCTGGGGCAGCTGGCTGCACCATGACACGCCCCCGCTGCAGCCTGAAGAGTCAGAGGCCCAGGCAGGGGTGCAGCAGCAGGTGCAGGATCAGGCCATGCAGCAGGCGCTGTCACCGCCACAGCAAGTGCCACAGCAAGTGCCACAGCAAGTGCCACAGCAAGTGCCACAGCAAGTGCCACAGCAAGTGCCACAGCAAGTGCCACAGCAAGTGCCACAGCAAGTGCCACAGCAGCCACCACAGCAGGCAGGTGAGGGAGCACAGGCAGGTCGGGGTGCAGCAGTGGAGGAGGCGCCTCAGCAGGAGCTGCAGCAGCAGGAACATCAGGCAGCCTGCCCACCGCAGGAGCAGGAGCAGCAGGCATCCCAGCCAAGGCAGCAGGAGGAGCAACAGCAGGAGCAGCAGGAGCAGCGAGAGCAGCCGCGTCAGCAGTGTCAAGTGCAGCGGGAGGATGTGGTGGGGGCAGCTGCTGGTGTGGCAATGGTTCAGCAGGACGCACGCGAGGGAGAGGGGTCAGGTGGGGTGGGTGGTGGGCAGCAGGGTCTGACTGCCGAGGTCAATGTTGAGGGGGCTGAGGGTGGAGCTCCTAGGCTTGAATCAGAGACAGGGGTGGGGGTCCCTGGCCTGCCTCTGCCCCTGGCCCTGCCCCTGCCCGGTCATGAGCAAGGCCAGCAGCAGGAGCAGGGGGTGGGTGAAGCGGGTGTGAGGGGTGAGGGCCAGGGGCAGGATGCGGGTCCAGGGGGGGCTGCAGGGGCGGCAACAGAGGCCAGCAGTAAGCCGTTGGGCCCCCCTAGCCCACCAGCCTGCACTCCCTGCCCCTCTGGCACGTTGTCCCCTCAGGGGCTGAGAAAGCCTGGGCATGTAGACCAGGGTAGGGCAGAGCCCCTCCTCCCCCTCCCCTCCCCTACAGGTCACGAGCCATTGGCAGCTGATTGAGGCGTGCCTCATTGCTCACCCGGCTGATGAAGGCTGAGCTGCTGCCACTCACTGCATGTGTAAGCTGTTGCGCGGCCATGTTGGGCAAGCGTGCATGCATGCGTTCCCAGGCAAATGTTGACTACGCCCTGATGTGTGAAGGATAGCTCCCTTCACACCATTGAACACCATTGCTGCTCATGTTATGGTGAGAGCAGGCCGCGCCCCAGAGTAGTCTTCTTCCTTCTTCATCTGCTGCTCATGCAAAGTAACCTCTGCAAGTCAACCTCTAGCCCATATAATGGCTTGCCTGGCGTAGTTCTGCTGCTGCTGCTGCTGCTCTTGACTCGATGCCCGTGTGATGGCACAGTCTCTGCAAGTCAACCTCTACCTCTGCAAGTCAACCTGTAGCCCAGACCCCTAGCCCAGACCCCAGCCCAGGCTCCAGCCTGTCGGGCTCCTCTGAATCTGGCCAGTCAAACATTACTCAGCCACTGCCACCTGAGTAAGCCATGTATAAACTACTAGGCCATATGGGTTGTTGTGGGCCCGGTACCCTGCAGTCCGGTGCAACCTCTGCCCGGCCTTGGGCAGCCGGTCATTGACCCGCTTGTAGCCCTGCTGGTACTCCTTGTCAATGGGGGAGAGCCTCCCGGCCCTTCCAGCTGCGCATCTGCAAGGGGCGCTGCCCGCTCCCCCCAATGCGCTGGAAGTCGAGGCACGAGTTGGTGGCAGCAGGGAGGGGCTGGGCCTGGGCAGGGGGGGCATGGGTATGTGGAGGTCGGGCCTGGGCATGTGGAGGGGCGTCCTGGGCTGGGGGAGGGGGGTTGGGCTGCACCTCATGGCACCAGATCAGGCCCCGCACATGCTTACCATGCCACTGGATCACCTGGCCTGCTGGGGGTACCCAGTCTGCGGGCCTAGGCCGGTCCCGTTGCAGGTGCAGCTCACAAAGCTGGGGGCATGCACAATCAAACTGACACGGCTGGTGCGGAACTCACTCACGATTACCGAACCATTCAACTGGATTCGACCGGCTTTGAGCATAAGCTGCAGAAGCACACCGCAACTCCGACAAAGGATACTTACTGGTGGGCGCGACAGTGCTATGGACACATTAGGCAGCAGCAGGTCAACGTCTAGAAAGGAACTAAGCTGTTGTCGTCTGATGCCACTACAATCTGTGCAACTAATGTTCAAGTATGGTTTAATTCGGACATTTCGCCAGCTATATAGCGATGGGAAGCCTTCGTCAAGAACAAAAAGCTTGCACCTAAGCTATACCTCTTCCAGTATCCACGCTCGTCTACTTGCTCCTCTCCCTGGTCCCTGATCAAAAGCAGGCTCTTCATCCCCCTGCCAAGCCCCTGTGCTGCCACCTTTGCCCGCTGCCTCGAGCCCTGCCACCTAGCCTGGGAGCCAGTTGGGCGCAGGGCCTGCTGGCTCACCAACTCCCTCAGCTTGCTACAGGCTTGCTACAGGCTCCCAGCCTTTGCTGCTACTTGTAAGTGAGGGCAGCCACTAGCCCAGGGCGGGGCTGGGCAGGGCTCACAGGTACTCTGTTGCCTGTTCTGGCCCTGGGAGCCAAGTGGCAGCCACAGTAGGTTGAAGGAGGTGAAGCAAGCTACAGCTGTGGGTTGACACTTCAACACCAACATCATAAGTAACTACAGCTGGGGTGGATGCGCTGGCTGCACCACGTTGGGTTACATGCATGGGCCTGTTAGGGATTCCTTGTACGTATGTGGTGCTGTCCCTGCCGCCTTCTGGGCCCTTCTCAACCCATGATGGCTATGCAGCTGTGGTCATGCCCAGCTTTGGTCCGGGCCACGTGGCAGCTGCTGGGTGGTGGTGCAGTCCCTAGCAGCCAGGGAGCTGGGGTTCAGGAGGGGCCCAGTCTGCCATGAGGCAGGCACTGGCTCCAGGGGGCTTGGCTGGGAGGGCTGTGGGGGCTGCTGACTGCGTGCCCTAGCTGGTGGGCTGACTGTGGCTGGCCAGGGCTGGCAGCAGAGAACCCTCAGGTCATGGCAGCTCCTGGCAGCAGGACAGTCACTACTGTGCCCACCCCATGCAGCTGACGTCGCAGGTCTGGGCTGATGCAATTGGGCTGGGCTGTACCGGACCCCCAGGGCAGTACTGCACCCACCCTCAGGTCACGGCAGCCTTGCCAGCCTCTGGTACCCTGAAGCAGGCGGTGACCTGCAGGCAGCCACCTTCTAGGAAGGGCTCCAGCTCCTCAGGGCTGACCAGGGCTGTCTGGAGCCAATCTGCCCAACCCCAATCAGTGACCATGGTGCATGATGTCCATGCAATGCCTGCTGGTATTGAGGCTGGCCTGTGTAGGGCAAACTCCAGTGGCGCCGCTTTCATCTTTTCACCAATGTAATGGTGTTCACACTGGGCATAAGACACCAGCTCGCTGAACACGCCCAGTGTGAAGCCTGCTGCCATGTCCTGGCTGTTCTTTTTGCTGAGTTTCATCGAAATCCTCCAGCCAGTCCCCGCCATGTAGACTGGCTCTGAGTAGACCTTGGCTGTCAGGTCCTTGCTGGCCAGCAGGTCAAGCAGCTGCTGGCGGGGCACATCCCAGCGGATGGTGCTGCGCCGCCTTAGCTCAGCAGAGTCAAGAGGCTTGCGGGGTGCAGCAGACCAGGCGGGTGGGGCATCACCTGGGACTGCAAACACTCCAGCCATGCCATACCTACAGCTGGCTGCCAGCACCACTATATCATTCTGTGCTCCCAGGATGTGAAACCACTTGAGTGAAGGCAAACGTACTTGGGCGTAGGCTGTAGATGCACACAGCAGGCAGCGACTGTCAGCCACGTGCACGGACTGCTCAGCTCTTTGTGTAGGGTGTCAATGCCACGCTATCAGCTGATGGGAATGCTCCAGGCAGTGATGGCTGCAGGTGATGGAGTGCGTGACCCACCTGGGCTGAGGTGCTGCACTCGCACCAGGCAGGACAGCTGCTCTTTCTGGACCCAAGAGCAGCCCTTGCCAGTAGGCCCAGCCATCCACAGGCTGATCAGCTCCACCACGCTGTTCTCACTGTCCACTGTCAACGCATCGCTGCCTGCCCACTGCTGCACTGCTGCAAAGGGCAGCTGCTGGAAGGTAGTCCTCAGCTGGGCGCTGGTGATGACGGCGTGGACATCCCCATACAAGTGCAGCAGTAAGGGGAGTGCATTGAGTTTCCCTGCCAGGCTGTGCACCCGGTCCTGCCACTGCTGGTGCTCAGGCAGCAGGGCACAGCTGTCAGGCAGGGTCTGCAGCACCAGCACCAGCTGCTCCGCTGCCAGCTGTGAGGGCGGCAGGTCAGCCAGCTGCTTCAGGCACGAGCTGGAGAGGGAGGAGAATGCCCAGCGCTCAGCCACACGGCACACCTGGGCAGGCAACTGACCAACCCTCAGTCCAGCCTCTACTCCCGCATTAACTCATTCCTCTCTGGACGTCTTTTCCATTGCAGCAAGGCACTGCAGTCCCTCACTCTGCCCAGCCAAACATGACAAAAGGCAGCGGCCGAGACTAATTTGAAGGCACTGCTGGTGCAGGGTGTCTTGTTGGCTGCAGCCTCCATAGCTCCACCAGCAGCGGCAGCCTACACCAGCATCATTGTTCAGCCCCACACAACTGTGCTGCACCCTGCGCCTTGCCCTGGCAGCCAATGCACTGTTGCATCACGGCCTAACAGGGTGACTCATATGCCAAACTCAGAACATGATGTCAAACATGATCATACAGCAGGTGTGTGCCATCAAGCACACCAGGCAGCGGATCAAACATGCCAAAGCCAGGCGACCAACTACGTTGGCTTGGCCATCTCGCCCCCATGCCAATGACCCTTTGCAAGAGACGGAGTGGTTGCGTGCTCTAGCGGTTCAGCAGGTCGCCATGCGCACCCTCACGTTTGCCTGCAAGAGACTGTGCGGCTTACTAGGCAACCTCACCCTATACTGCACATCGGTCATCATGCACATCATGCCAGGTGCTGGTGCTGGTGATGATGATAGCAAAAAGATTGAGGAAGAGGATTAGGCAGCTTATGAACAGCAAGGTACTGCAGCAGCAAGGCACTACACTGCAGGCAATTTGTCCACACTGTTTCAGCACTGTCATTAGCTGCAGCCTTTCATCTTGTACATGATGTTGTGTGCTGTTGTACGTGACGTTGTACGAATCTGGTACTTTCTACTATGCTGCATACTGGCAACCTAATGGAGTCTTAAGTGTGAACATTGCGGTGTGACAATGCAGCCCTTGCAGCTAACCAACCAAATCCAGCATGGGCGAGCTGGTGCAGCTGATGGGCATGCCATTGGAATAAGGGCCTACTGAACCCAAGTCTTGTGCTCATTTGAAGAAGAGTGAAATGGGCGAGAGCAGTGCACAATGCAGTGCCCCTGCAACTCACTGCTTGTTCTTGTAGGGTGTGCCAGGTGCCTGCCACCCACCCTGGCCAGCGTCAAAGGGTCCTTCACCTCCTCAGGCAGCTTCCCCTCGTACATGCAGCGAACCACCAAGCGGGCGGCATCGCACTCATCCTGGCTGTCAAAGGTCTCTTCCAAACGGGGTGTCGGGGGCTGGGGGCTGCCAGCCTCTTCCAATGCTCGATTCACGATGGCTTGGCTGCATGCCTCAGCACACCTCTTGTCACCTTGGGCTTTGGCTTCCTTGCACACCTGCAGTGGGTGGCGCAGGTCAGTGAGGGAGCACGATACCCCATAGAGGCCCCTATACCTTGCCCAGCTCCCCTCAGCACCTGGGCCAGCTGGGATACAGTAAGGCCCTCTGGCACGCTGCCATCCTTGGCAAAGTGCGCCACTGCAGTAGATGGTAGGAAGTCGGCAGCTCCCTGCGATCCGCTGCCTTCCCAGCGCAACAGCCTGGCCCTAAAGTATCCGCTGTGCGAAGAAAGCACGGCTCGATGCACGGGAAGCGCCGTGCCACCTGCATCCGGGGACTTGTCGCCCGAGCAAAGTTGCAGGACAGAGTCTGCAAATGTGTCATCGCCCCAAAGCCACGCAAAGGGGCGCTTCATTGTTTCATTAGGAAGTCGAAGCATGTGCAAGCATGTGCAAGCATGTGTGACAGTGTGTTTGCAGTTCTTATTAATATTGATATTGATAATGGCGTTGTTATTGATAATGGCGATAAATAATAGACGTACCCGGTGTAGGTGGGTCTATGTGGGCCTAAGTCTTCGCGCTGTTATTGATAATGGCGACGATGCACTACAGCCAGAGCTTAACGTAGCGCTGCGCAATAGCAAAGCTTCAGAAGAGGCCCGCGCTGCCCGCGAGAGAGACAACACCTACCACGGCAGGAGATGCAAGCTAACCCACCTCACCTACCAGTGGTAGGCTACCACCTCTCGCAAGGGCTGTGGTATGCCTTCCTCCTGGCTGCACTGGCACGAGCGGAGGCTTGCAGCTGCTCGGCAGCCTGCTGCTGTGGTTTCTTGTTTACCCTTCACGTGGCCGGCTCCGAGGCAGACATCCGAAACCGAAGCTGCAGGAAATAATGGGTCACACTGCACCGCTCACCGGGAAAGTAACACCACGTGGCTGAGACGCGGCGTTGTTTCGATCGCCAGGGGTAGGCAACTGCGCCACGCATTGTGTCCAGCGTGGCATGTGGAAAGTCCAGCATGGACCGGCAGCCAGCAGAGCAGGCTGTGCATGCACATTGTGGACTACAGCCATTGTGATCTGAGTGGCAGGAAGGCAAGCAGGCAAGCCATGCTTCATCACTGGCATAGCGCTATTGCCAAGTAAGTCAGTTGAGCGGTCATCAATGGCGGGCGGGCGGTTTTCGTCAGCTGCATAGCGATCAGAGAGATCAAGTCACAACCTCCTGCACTGCACGCTCGCCTACTCATTCCCTGATAGGAAGCAGGCTCTTCATCCTGCATACGACCCTGCGCTGCCGCTGCTTCCGACCCTGCCACCTGGCCTGGGTGCCACTTAGGCCCGGGACCTGACTCAACCTGCTCAGGTTGATGCTAGCTCACCAACTCCCTTGGCTTCTTGCGCGCTCCCAGCCTTGGCCCCAGTGGCTGCCACAGCAGGTTGAAGCAGCGGGCACTGGCTCCAGGGGGGCTTGCTGGGAGGGCTGTGGGGGCTGCTGACTGCGTGCCCTAGCTGGTGGGCTGACTGTGGCTGGCCAGGGCTGGCAGCAGGGCACCCTTAGGTCATGGCAGCTTCTTGCCATTGTGTGGCACCCTGAAGCAGGCGGTGACCTGCAGGCAGTCACCTTCTAGGAAGGGCTCCAGCTCCTCAGGCCTGGCTTGCCCTCAGGGTGCTGATCTCGCCCTCCATGAAGCTGTCTTGAGCCAATCTGACCAACCCCAAGAATCAACCATGCTAATTGATGTCCATGTAATGCCTGCTGGTATTGAGGCTCGCCTGGGTATGGCAAACTGCAGTGGCACCACTTCCATCTTTTCACCAATGGTATGGTACCCACATTGAGCATACGACACCGGCTCGCTGAACACCCCCAGTGTAAAGCCAGCTGCCGCGTCCTGGCTTTCTTTTTTGCTGAATTTGATGTGAAGCCTGCAGCCAGTCCCCGCCAAGTAGACCGGCTCTGAGTAGATCTTGGCTGTCGTGGCCTTGCTGGCCAGCAGGTCAAGCAGCTGCTGGCGGGGCACATCCCAGCGGATGGTACTGCGCCGCAGCAGCTCATCAGGGTCAAGAGGCTTGCGGGGTGCTGCCGACCAGGCGGGAGGGGCTTTACCCGGGACCGCAAACACTCCAGTCATGCCATACCTACAGCTGGCTGCCAGTACCACTATATTCATCGGTGCCCCGGGGATGTCAAACCACTCCAGTGAATGCAAACGTACTTGGGCATACGCTGTAGATGCACACAACAGGCAGTCACTGTCAGCCACATGCACGAACTGCTCAGCTCCTTGTACAGTGTGCCACTCCTAGCTAGCAGTTGATGGTATGCTCGTGTCAGTAACTGCTGAAGGTGGTGAAGTGCGTGACCCACCTGGGCTGAGGTGCTGCACTCGCACCAGGCAGGACAGCTGCTCTTTCTGGACCCAAGAGCAGCCCTTGCCAGTAGGCCCAGCCATCCACAGACTGATCAGCTCCACCACGCTGTTCTCACTGTCCACTGTCAACGCATCGCTGCCTGCCCACTGCAGCACTGCTGCAAAGGGCAGCTGCTGGAAGTACCCTCTCAGTTGGGCGTCGGTGATGACGGCGTGGACATCCCCGTACTGGCTGAGAATGAGGCTGTTGACATGCTGCTGCCACTTCTTGTGCTCAGGCAGCAGGGCACAGCTGTCAGGCAGGGTCTGCAGCACCAGCACCAGCTGCTCCGCTGACAGCTGTGAGGGCGGCAGGTCAGCCAGCGTCTGTAGGCATGAAGCACGTAGGCATGAGCTCTTGAGGGAGGGAACAGCCAAGCGCTCAGCCTCAAGGCACACCTGTACAGGCAACAGCACATCACTCAATTCAGCCTCAGTTCAGCCTGCATTTCTTCATAACAGCTTCCTCTCTGGCTATCTTTTCTCTTGCTCTCAGCAAGGCACTGCAGGGCACAGGGCCAGGAGGACTGAAGGCGGCGGCGATGAGAAACTGATTTGAAGGCACTGTTGGTGCAGGGTGCAGCATCTCAAGCCTGCTGCTCGATTTAGCAAGAGGGTCAGCTTGCTGCTCGATTCAGCAAGTGGGTCAGCTTGATACTAGATTCCAGCAGCAGGGCCAACCAGCATCAATATTCAGCACCATACGACTGTGCTCTACCCTGCGTCTTGCCCTGGATGCGAGCAGCTTATGCACTGTTGCCAACTGATACATATGCCAAACTCTGATATGGTTATGCTGCAATAGATGGAAGCTACAGACACTGTAGTGGTAAAGGAGGCAGGGACCGCAGCCATGCTGGCCTGTTCTTCCCATCCCTAGCCACCCCTGTCATGGGCCTCGGCGGGTTTGTTCAACACTACATGCATGAGTCGTATCCACTGCATGTGCCCAGAGCCTGATGTGACCATGAATGAGGAGTTCAAAAGCGCAACAGGCAGCCACCCAACCATGCAAGGGCAAGGCCACCAACCTCTTTGGCTCCCTCATTCCAGCCAACTCCTGCATTGCTGAGCAGCTGCTGGTCGTCACACTGCCGGTGATGAGTGACAGGGTGCTGCAAGGCCTGTGGGTGGGGTGCATTTGATCTGGCATCATGTGGCTCAAGATGTCGTGCAGGCTGTAGGCTGTTGGCCTGGGTCAGCCAAGGGTGCTTGGGCAAGTGTCAGAAGTGGAAGGCATGGCATGCCTGTCTAGTGAGAGCTGAAACGTGATTGAATAACTGTTCAATGTCATGTGCTGCTGCTGCTGAGGTTTTTGGTATACTGCACATCGGCAAATGCCATGTAATGATGATGATAATGATGATGACGATGATGACCAGACAGCTCTGCTTGATAGCAGCAATGTACTGCAGCAGCAAGTCACTGATACCGTAGGTAAAGGCCATCAACCATTCACCGTAGGTAAATCCAACAACATACCTGCGATGTGCCCCCTGCTATCCTCGCTGTTTGGGCAAGACTAACAGTTAAGCCGGCTTTGCATATTGTGTGGCATACAATGTGCTAGCCAGCTCTGGTATGAGGCTGTGGCTTTGTCATAGGGCAGGCGGGGCAGTCGTAGGCAGGGCTTAGAGACAGGCCAGATGCCATGCAGGCCTATTAGCGGATCTAGCCCAGCTTGTACACGTGTTATTGTGACAACTGATGCCTTACATGGGCCACAGCACCTTGGGGTATGCCAGAAGTGTGGGTGCTTCCTGGCAAGCCCAGCATGTGCTAGAGGTGAAAGGCATGATGTACCGTCATCAAGTGAGCCCGAATGTGACGGCTTCAGCCCTTTATCTCGTATGGGGGTTTGTGTGTGTTTGCATGTATTTGGCACTTTGTGTATGCTGCATACTGGAAAAGTGCCAATCTAGAGGGGTGTGACAATGCAGCCCTTGCAGCTCACTGACACCAGCATGGGACAGCTGGTGCAGCTGATAAGCATGCCATTGGAGTAGGGTTCTATTGAACTCAAGTCGTATGTTAGTTTGTAGGAGAGTTGAAGAAGGTTAAAAGTAGTGTACGATGCAATGCCCCTGCAACTCAATGTTTATTCTTGTTAGGTGTGCCAGGTGTCCGACTAGCCAAGGCTCACTCCTGGCACTCACCCTGGCCAGTGTCAGGGGTTCCTTCACCTCCTCAGGCAGCCCCCCTTCGTACATGTAGCGCATGACCATGAGGGTGGCGTGGCACTCAGGCTGGTTTTCCATAATCTCGAATAAATGAGGTGTAAGGGGCTGGGGGCTGGGGGCCTCTTCCAATGCTAGGTTCACGATGGCTTGGCTGCATGCCTCAGCACACTCCATGTCACCTTGGGCTCTGGCTTCCTTGCACACCTGCAGTGGGGGACGTCGTCCAGCGAGGGTGCTGAGGGCTGTGCCCTTGATATCAGCCCCTGCAAAATTTTAAGCACTTGCCCCCTTTACCCTGCCCAGCTCCCCTCATCACCTGGGCCAGCTGGGATACAGTAAGGCCCTCTGGCAGGCTGCCATCCTTCGCAAAGTGCGCCACTGCAGTAGATGGTAGGAAGTCGGCAGCTCCCTGCGATCCGCTGCCTTCCCTGCGCAACGGCCCTGCCATAAGCCTCTGGCTGTGCGAAGAAAGCTCTGAACGATGCACAGCAAGCACCGCGCCCGGACAGAGTTGCAGGACAGTGTCTGCAAATGTGTCATCGCTGCAGAGCCACGGTAAGGGGAGCTCCATTGCTTGTATTAATTGTCGACAACTGCAAGCTGCAACTGTAACGGTGTGACGCTGTATTTTCCCGACTACTTGCGTCGAGTTGATATTGATGAACTGATGTGGGTGTGCCTAAGCCCGTGCCGGAGGAACCCGGTTTCGATATATTCGACTGCGACCAGGCAATACAGCCGGAGCTTCACGTAACGCAGCCCAAAAGAGAGGCTTCAGGAGAGGCCCGCGCTGCCCGCGAAAAGGACACTATCAACCACGTCAGCATAATGCAAGCTAGCCGGTCACCTTCAGCAAGTGCTATGGGATGCCTTCCTCCTGGCTGTGTTGGCACGAGTGGAGGCCTGCAGCGAGCGGGCATTGCTTGACAGACTTGTTCACCCTTCAGCTCGACATGTCAAGCGACGTCAAGCTCCTGGGGGGGCTCCTGGTGGGGCCTAGGGTGCTGGCACTGGGCCAGGTGCAGCATGGGGGGCTGGGCCTGGGCTGGGGGGGGGGGGGGGTCCTGGGCTAGGGGAGGGGGTGGCTCCTGGTCAGGAAGGCATAGGCAGGGGGTGGTGGGTTGGGCGGTACCTCATGGCACCACCTCAAGCCCCGCACATGCTTAGCATGCCGCTGGCTCCAGGCTGGGCGGACCAGCCGCTGGAACACCTGGCCTGCTGGGGTTCCCCAGTCTGCGGGCCTAGGCCGGCCCCGTGGCAGGTGCAGCTCACAAGGCTGGGGGGCATGCACATTTGAGCTGACACGGCTGGTGCGGAACTCACGATCACCAGCCGGTCAGGTTTGACAAATGTGCTGGGCCTGCTAGGCTACTCCACCACCTTGCGAAACCCCTTCCGCACCCCCCTTGGCATTCCACCCACCCTGGCTGAAGTAGCCCGCTCCCAGGAACACCGCCACTCCCCTCACTCAGCTGGACACCCACCTCATTCCCTCCAACCCCTGAACCCACAGCTAGACTGAGCCGCAGCGCTAGGGGAAGCAATCAGCAGATGCAGCATCTGACGAAGCAGCAGCAGCGCTAGGGTCCAGGGGCTGCAGATGCAGCAGGTGAGGGGGCAGTCCATGGACAAAACCAGCAGGCATGCATGAACTACATCATGTGTGACAGTGTGTGACAGTGTGACGATGTGTGATAATGATAGCACATGACTCTGGTGACTGGTGACCATGCCTGCCTGCCTGCTTGCCACTCCCTCTGCCCCCTCACCCACCTGACCCACACATTTGTACGGGTGCTTTGCCGCCCTCATCTTGCGGAAGTCGTACAGGGTGAGCACGTCATTTTCGTTCTTTGTGGCGAAGCTGTTGCCGTCAGGGCTCCAGGCCAGGTAGGTGTTGCCGCAGGAGGTGGACAGCATGTGGCTGCACTTGCCGCTGCGCACGTCCCAGATGCTGCAAGGCCACCCCAGGAGCCAGGCTGGTCCAGCCAGGGGGAGTATGGGAGAGGCAGAGCAAGCTGGGCCAGGTCAGGCCAGGCCAGGCCAGATCGGGTCGGATCGGGTCAGGTCAGGTTGGGTTAGGTGCCAGGTTAGGTGCCAGGTTAGGTCATACCATCTTGCAGAAACGCTGAAAGACGTGCTGCTGGGCATGATTTGAGGACTCCCTGCTGACAGTCACACTGGGCCGGGGCAGCAGCCATACATGGTGTTGATAGTACCTTGCCCAGCACCATTTGACAAGCGTAGCATACGACACAAACGACGGTTTGTAGGACGTATGCAAGGTCAGCCGCCAGCCCGCAGCTGCCATGCCCACAGGCACCCTAATGTGCCAGCGTGATTGTCCTGACAGTAGGCAGCTGAAAAAAATACTGATAACCATGTGCTGCACTGCAATTTGCACCACCACACAGCCTCCGTCCCTCGCTGGTCCAGCGCTGGGCCATCCAGGCCCATGGCAAGCAGGGTAGCCCTGGAAGGAAGGGCAAGGCATGGGCTATGTTCCAGTGCCATCAGAAGCCACCCTTAGCCTGCAGGCTTGCTGCTGCTTCAGGTGCTAGTGCAGGGGTTATGCCAGGTCACACTGATGCAGGCACTGCCTATCACCGCTGCTGCTAGACGTTGACCTCACCGGACTTGCTAGGCTGCGCCTCCTGGTCAAGGTATGCCTCGCCCCAAGGCCACTCCCTCAACTTGCTGCTGGCCCTGACTAGGGCCTCGCTGCCTATTAGACTAGCACTGGGTGCCTGACCTTTCCCAGGATGGCTATGGAAGCTGTCCAGTGGCTACTAGCCGCATGGGCTGGTCTGAGCAGCCTGGTCTGAGCTGCCAGTGTGCCCCTGTTAGGCACATGTGCCCCTTGTCTGCGGTGCATGCATTGCGCCACCCAAAACATCCAAGACAACCCTAGACTTGGCCACCATTTCATACCTCCTGGCAGCTTGTAAACTAGCACTGGGTCTGGGCCCCATGTGGCCTTTGTCTGCCGTGCGTGCCATTGTGCCACATGAAACACACTCACTCTAGACTTGGCCTGCAGGCAGCCATCCTGTGGGAAGGGATCAAAGTCAAGGATCAAGGATCAGAAAGGGTTAGAAGGAGAAGCGGCCAAGCCAGCTCCTAAACTGGTGCTTATGGTAGTGGACACCTATGGTGCCTATGGTGCCTATGGCCTATGGTGCCTATGGTAATGGACATATTAGACCTCGAGCTGTCGCTGCCAGTAATGGACCTGAGCACCAGTTCGCACCCAGACCATACAGACCCTACCAGGCCTAAAGACACTGAGCAAGACTACAATTACCGGCAGACGTGCCTTGAGGGAAGAGGGTAGCATCAGGTGTGTCCCCTTGCTGCCCTCTAGCACCCTCAGCCTTGCTCGACCTGACTCAACTCAGCACCTGAGCAACCTGGTGATGATGGCTGGGGATGGCACTGGGTCAGAGGCCCCAGCAGCCCATACTTCGCTGCAGCTAACTTGCTGTTAGGGTGCGCCAGGTGGGGATGCATGCGGGCCTGCACGTTGGGGCTTTGCCTGGACGCAAGCAGCTCTCTCGCCTGCCATCCAGCCTCTGCTGCTACCTGGGGGATGGGGGGCTTTTGCTGGCTCTGGAGAAGCGCCTGACCAGCAATTAAGGTTAGATCCATCCTGGGAGAGAGGCAGCTGCAGGGGCCAGGCCAGGCCACAGGGGCTGGGCCGGGGTGGCTGGGCAGGGTGCAAGTCTTGGAGCTGGACGGCTGTGGCTGTGGCTGGCTGACTTGGCAAACAGTGTGGCAGAAACCCGCCCTGAGGCTGCTGGCCTGCTGCCCCTGGCCCGATTGCCCAGCACCCTCTGCAGCTGAGGTCATGCCTAGTATGATAGGACCCCCACATTAGGACAGAAGCAGCCAACTAGCCAGGCAGCTGATGCATGGGCAAGCACTCAGGCTCATCATAGAGCCACTTGGCTTACCAGCTCAGACAGCAGCCACACAGCCCAAACCAGCAGGCAGGCCAGTCAGTGGGGCTATAGGTCAGGGGTTGAATGCTGTACATGTTAGGCACCCCACAATACAAGGTATACATACAAGGAGAGGGGACTGTGGATCAGGGTGTGAGGGTATTGAAATACATTACCGGTGGAAGTGACAATGTGAAGGAATTGTTATGGCCGATCTGCAAGTCTGCAGGCCTTGAAAGGCACATGCATCAGCAGCAGTGCCGAACACGACCCAGCAGTTCTCAGCAGTCGCGGTTGCAGGCTGAGTCGAGCGCGGCTGCCACATTAGGCGAGGAAGATACCATACAGCCGATAAGTTGTAACTTGAACTGGGACACGCACTTCCGACTACATAGCGGTGCTCTGTGCGAGGCCCTGCCTTGCATGCTGGTTGGCGTGTAATCTAGGTAATCACAATTCAACATGTTCCGGCAATGTTGGTAGGGCACAACTGTTGCAGACAACAGCTTTATCAGTTGAAGATCCGGCCAGCTAGGTAAGGGCGCAGACGTTACCGCGGGGATCCGTAATGCAGTTATGTAAACTCGGCCGGTCAGGCCCATCTGAGCAGCTATATGCAAACTCCATGCAAAGAAACCTGTGCCGCAGCGTGATGTCCAGCCACTGCAAAACCAGCGGCGTACGAGGCTGAGATTTGACAGTGGAACTCACAATTCCGCGAGGTGGCGATAGCACAGACGAGTGCAACCTTCGTACTGCGGGACCCAAGCAGCAGGGACGTCTGATTTGTTTGGGAAAGTTTGCGCGGAAGGAACGAGGAAAACCCGTGTCATGGAGACAGCAGGTGGGGAGCAGCTGCAGGTACTATGCATGCACGACTCGCTTGTGCTACGGCACCTCCTGCTTGGCCAAGACTACGAGGATTGGACCTGCAGAAAAGCCGACGCTAGCGGAGCAAATGGAAAAACTGCAGTGCGACATCGACGATGTCCAACAGAAACTCGACTCGCTGAGAGCGCTGCCCAGCGATGACCCGGGTGGAAGGCGCCGGCACGAGCTGCATGAACAAGTAATACTGCTAAGAAGCTTGCGCTGCTGAGGCAAGACGGTGCGTGTGGCAGTGATAGTGGGTGTGATGCAGCACCAACGTTAGCTGGTGCAACACGAACGAGACAGGGATACCTAGTAGGCCGATGTGTATAACCGTGTGAGCAGAAGTCACTGTGGGACTGCATACATGTGTGCATGCATGGGTGAAACAAGGTATAGAAACAAGCTTCTGTGCCAGGTCCATACGCACAAGATGCACTGCATTGCCTTGGAGTATGTTGCAAGCAGCTTAGTGCCTTTGTGTTGCTGCCAAGCAGTTTGGCTGTGACCTTTGGTGTTCAGTACTGGCTCGCCCCCTAGGCATACATGCAATGCAGGCTGGCATGACCACTCCATAGTGTCATTGTGCCTGCATATACATGCTGCAAGGCGTGAACTAATGGTTGGTTTGTAGATATCCCACTATGCAGATTGACGCGTAGATAATGTGTATCCGCTTGGCCCTGCATGTTTTTGCAGTTGCGATGGGAGTGCCGGGTTACATTCCAGGTAAGGGGGTGGTGTAGGCAAGACAATAGTGTTGCTATGTTGTGAAGGCCTCATTGTGGTGTGGTGCCATGTTGCTAAGAGCCTGGTTGATCGGTATTCCGTGTGTTGCCTAACTTAGTGCCTTGTGTTGTCTTCTACACGCCATGTCATGCAGGCAGCGACCCAAGCATTGCAGTGTCAATACGGGTCCTTGCAACAATAAAAGCAATTGTTGAGTCCCAGTATAAACAGCGCAACTTGGAGCTTCAAGCTGCCAGGGAGTCCCTTGCTCAGATAGAAGCATCTAGTGGTGAGTGGATCAATGGGCTTTGGTGGATTGGTAGGCAACATCCAAGTTGCTTGGCAGCTGTGCGGCCTGCAGGTGGTCGCCATGTCAAGACGGACTAGCAAGCTCTTCAATGGTTGCCATTAGAGTGAGACATGTCAAACAAGCCATCAGGCGTTAATCTCCGTCACAATAGTACGAAGTCTCATCCCTTACATCAGCTTGACAATGGCATGAGGGCAAATGCCATGGGAAGCACAAGGTAGGGCAGGGAAGGTGGCTTTAGCCTGCCTTTTTCAAACTGAAGATTGCACAGGTTGATGTACACTTGTAGCAACAGATTGCGCACGGTAGCTATTTCGGTGTAAATACTGAGAGACTGGTGCAAACTAAGTTGGGTGGTTAGATCACCTACATAAACGCCCGGCCGCACAAACTGCTCTCGATCGCCATCGGCAACCCAGCCTCCCAGCCCCGTTGCAATCCCTCTTCCCTTCCCCCATCATAACTCATTATGACTAGCCATGGGCAGAAGCAATTAAAAGGCACTACATATCTCACCATACTACGGCCGCTCATTGCTAATGCAAGCAGAAAACAATGACCTCCAGGAAGAGGTATAGGTCACCCCCGCCACTGGTCACCCCCGCCATTGGCTGCACCCCCATGGCTCATGAGATAAAAACTTGCTCATCTCTGCACGGATGAGGCCGCCGATTTGTGCGATGAGCTGGCGATGGCCCGAATAGAGTGCAGACAGCTCCAGCGGTTTGCCGGGTGGCTGGCCCCCAACACGCGACGTGTTCTGGAGCGTCGCAGACACATTTAGCGACGGCATTAGGCAGCCTTGACCCACAGCGGCGTGAATGGCGCATCCTGACTGGACATGCCAACTTTTCAGGTTAGCACGCATCAGTGCTGCAACGTCCTAGCACGAATCGAGACCCACTCCCAAGCTCACCTGCTGCTTCCCGGCCTGCTTCCTTGCCCCCCGCTCCAAAGTGTCACCTTTTGTCATCAAACGGCGCCTCTGCAGGTCGATGGCATTGTGGGTTGGGAGCGTGACCGCGGTTGCGGATTGTCGCTGAAAACAGGTTCAGTCCACATGTTGCAGCCATTTTTAGGTTGCTCAAGAGTTCCTGATTACTGGTGCTTGTGGCTTCTGAGCAACCACGAACGGCAAGAATTAGTGAAAAACATGCAGACACTGAGCTGTGAGAAGTGTTTGCCGTTGTGCAGGCCTGTAAACGCCATGGTTACCAAGAAAAGGGGGGTGATGGCTAGATGTGCCGGTGCGCAAAAAGCGAGGGAGGTTATGGCACAGCGCAGGGCTGCTGAGGCTGAAGCCAAGGCCCAGGCTGGTGCTGCTGAGGCTGAGACCCAGGCACAGGCTGATGCTGGTGCTTATGAGGCTGGTGCTTATGAGGCTGAGGCCCAGGCACAGGCTGATGCTCGTGCTTATGAGGCACAGTTGCACCAGCTGCAGCCTGAACTGCAGCAGAGGGAGCAACAAGCTACTGACACCCAACGCTTGCAACATCTACAGCAACAGCTGCAGGACCTGCAGCAGGATGAACTTCAACGTAAGGAGCAGCAGGTGGCTGAGCAGCAACAGCAGCTGCAGCAGCAGCAGGCAGACATGCACCTGAGGGAGCAGCAATTGGCTGAGCAGCAACACCAGCTGCAGCAGCAGCAGGCGGACATGCAGCAGAGGGAGCAGCAGGTGGCTCAGCAGCAGCAACAGGTGCAGCAGCAGCAGGCGGACCTGCAGCAGAGGGAGCAACACATGGCTGAGCAGCAGCACCACCTGCAGTTGCAGCAGCAGCTTAACAGCTTGCAGCAACAGCTCGAGGCACAAAGTGCAGGTGAATTGCAACGCCAGGTGCAGCAGCAGCTGGCAGTACAACAACACTTGTTGCAGCAGCAGCATGCAGACCTGCTACTGAAGCAGCAGCATGTGGAGAAGCAGCTGCAAGAGGCTGCAGACCACCAGGGTGTCAGCACCAACCACCCCCTCCCAGACCATCCTCCATGCTCTCCCCACGTCCCTGAGTCCCTCAGGTCACCCCTTTTGAAGCGCCCACGCCAGGACACAACACTAGCGCCCTTGCCAAGGTACGCAGTTCCCATGCATGCCCTCCCAAGCACCCACCCACCTCACTTCCCACAAACCATTGTGGGATGCATGTGTGTATGTATGGCAGGGCATGTGTGCATGTATGTCTGCATGTGGGCATGTGTGCAAATGTGTGCATGCGGGCATGCGGGCATGTGTGCATGTGTGCATGTATGGCAGGGCATTGCGCATCCCTGGGCTGCCCTACTCAGCTGTGGTGGGTGCCCACCAACGCCTATTGCTGGCAATCGCGCCCCCTTCCCCTCAGCCTAGGCCAGCGCAACAAGCTCAGTCTAGTCCAACCCAGCCACTGCCATCCAGCCCTTCCTGCCTGCCACCACCGCCCCTGCATGGGGGCACAGCCACTGGGTTGGACGTGAGGGCCTGGGGGCGGTCTCTGACGGGGTACTTCAAAGCATGCCGCATGCCTGTGGATCTATGGGTCCCCTACGCTGCTGGTCGTCTCACTGGGGGTGCAGAGGTGTGGTGGTTCCACCAGGTGTTTAACAACACCCCCGCTGCCACGTGTTGGAAGGCCTTCATGGGAGGTCTGTGTGAGCATTACACCCCCGCTAGAGAGCGCGTATGGCAGCCAGCAGCGCAGACTTCGGCTACACGCGCCACAGCTCATGCAGAAGCAGTTGTGGCATCATTACCTTGCCAAGCATCAACGTGCCACCTTTAGGGCGCACTGTGCCGCTGTGCGCAACACACCGGGGCTAGTTGTCGTGTCGTGTGACTGGTCAGAGAAGCTCACCATCCACCAAGACATAGCATGTCAGGGAGCATATTGGAAGCAGCGGACCATGTCAGTGTTCGTGGCATGTGCACACTTCCAGGACATGGCTGGCAACTACAGGGAGGAGTCAATGTTTGTGAGTGCTGACAAGTGTGACCAGTCAGCTGAGGCTTCCACCACAGCCCTCGTGCAAGTGATTGAGTGTTTGCTGCAAGGCAGGCGGCACCCGGATGGCATCTTGGGTGTGACCAGCAACCAGGATGGGCTGAGTGAGCGGAGGGATGATGGAGAGGGGTGGGTGGGCAAGATGGACATGAGGCAGCTGTGTTTGTGGTCAGATGGTTGTGCATCACAGTTCAAGGGGGCCAAGGCCATTAGGTTGCATTGGCACCTAGCTAATAGGTTTGGGGTGCCTGTACAATGGTCATATGGTGCCACATCGCATTTCAAGAGCACGCATGACTCTGAGGGTGGGGTGGCTAAGAGGGAGTGGAGGGAGCAGATGCTAGTGCATCCTGAACTCGTGGGAAAAGTGTGTGGGGCTGCTGTGCTGACTGATTGGGCTAACAAGCATTTTGCTGTACCATGCCATGCACAAGACACTAGTGCCAGCCACCGGCAACGTGGACACATCATGTTTCGGCTCTACCTGGTGCTGGACGACGCTAGGCAAGCAGGTGTATGCAGTATGCCTGAGGCTGATGTGGAACGCATGCATGATAAGGTGGAGGGGTGCAGGGCAATGCACCGCATGGTGTTCACACCTGACAGGGAGCAGCCTCAATGGGCCATGGCTGCTTGTGCATGCAGCACGTGCATGAGTGTGCCATGCCTGCCATGCATGAAGCCTGACACCACTACCCCACTGGAGCCCATGCCCATGTTTCAAGATACTGTGAAGGAGGTGAGGGATGACGAAGAGTGTTATGCATTGTTGATGTGGTTCTATCCCAATTTGTTGCATGATGAGGTGTGCTTTGGCAAACTGACCAACACACATTGTGCACGATATTGCCAGCACATGGGGTTGGATAGGCCAAAGGAACGTCGGAAACTGCGTCGATTAGTGGTGAGGGACCTAAGGAGTGAGCAGCTGGAGTTTGAATATGAGGTGAAGCGTTTATATGGCTGATTTGGCTGGTTATGTAAGGTGCATGGGGGTCTACTTTGGAGCATCACAAACGGCCCAAACATGAACACAACGCGTTTATGTCCTGATTACACGATAGAAGCCCACACAAGGAGCCGCACAGAACTGGCAGTTCACATCCTGCCGCCCTGGTTGGACAGTGAGAACGGCCGGAAAAGTGCCCTTTTCATGCAAATTTGACATGGTTTCACGTGACACGAGCCGCACGCTGTTGAATCTCTCAAGCACATCATCAGCACTAGCATTAGCACTAGAACACATGTCAAGGGAGGTCCTGCGCCCGACAGAAATTCAAAAAGTTGAAAAGTTGGGCCGCTGAGCGCGATAGCTGTTTGCCGAGCACAGCCCCACTAAGCAGGCTGTCCCCGGCACAACGCGACCCAATCTTCCAGCACCCCCGCCCGCCCCGGCACAGATGCACATTAGCCCGAGCATTTCGCTAGCTTCGCCTTGATGAGCTGCACCGCCCTACGCAGGAATCGTTGGAAAACTCTTAAAGACCAGAAAGATTTTATCAGGGGTGCAGCCAATGGCGGGGGTGACCCACTGGCTGCACCCCTGATAACTATCCGACTGATCTTTAAGAGTTTTTCAGCGATTCTTGCGCAGGGCTGTGCAGCTCACGAGCGCGAGGCTAGCGGGCTGCTCGGGCTGATGTGCACCTGTGCCGGGGCGGGCGGGGGTGTTGAGAATTCTGGTCGCATTGTGCCGGGAATGGCCTGCTTAGTGGGGCTGTGATTAGCGAACAGCTATCGCGCTCAGCGGCCCAACTTTTCAACTATTTGAATATTTGTCAAAATGGCACTTTTCTCGGCCAGTTAACTGTCCAACCAGGACGTCAAATGATGAACTGCCACTTCTGTGCGGCTGCTTGTGTATATCACTAGCGTATTCTTAGAACAGAAACGCGTTGCCTTCATGTGTGGGCCGTTTCATGTGTGGCGATCGACATGGTTATCAGCTCAGTTTCTGCATCTTTTTGACTGGTTCTATCAGCTTATAGCTGCACAGGAGCCACAAGCACCAATTCTAAGAGCCGTTTTTGAAGTTGCTGTCATATCTGGACTGAGCCCGTGAAGAAGCGCTGTTACATGCTGATTTGAATTTTACTACGGATGCGCCAATCACGCCGCGATGGATCCAGGCTGCCTATAGCGGTCGCTAAGAGTGTCTGCGTGGCGCCAAATCACGTCGCGTGTTGGGGACCAGCCACCCGGCAAACCGCTGGGGCTGGCTACACTCTAGTCAGGCCATTAGCAGCTCATCGCGCCAATCGGCGGCCTCATCCGTGCAAAAATGAGTCAGAAAGTTATCTCCTGAGCCATGGGGGTGCAGCCAATGGCGGGGGTGACCTATAGCAAACTTGGGGTGTGAGTAAGCAGGTTCATTTGGTGAAGGTCTTGCAGCCATACTGCTTCCATCTCCTTTGTGGCTCAACCGCGTACACGATCCATCAGCTAGGGAGGAGATCGTTGGTTCACACAGCCATCTGGATGCTTCCAAGCAGGACGAGTCTCGAGCCTTCCTTTTGATGGTGAGGATGACCCCGCACGGCGGCCCGCCCACCGGCGGGTCAAACAACAAGCAGCGCCGCTAGCCGGGGGTCGCTGCGCAGCTTGTGATCCAGCTCGTAGTACTTGTGCAACGCCTGCTCCTCATGCCGCTTGAGCCGCTTCTCCAAGATATGAATCCGAAACATGCTCTCCTCCACCGCTCGCTCGTACTCCTCCTCCTCCTCGACTGTCATCTGGTCGCGGTCGCGCTGGTAGTTTTGTTGCCGCTTCGCCAGCGCGGCCGACTCCTCGTCCAGCCGGGCCTGCGGACGCCGGTTGTTGAAAATGTGGCTGTGTAGTGATGTGGACGCCGTGGACGAGCAAGTGGCCTCAGCGGCACGGGCGGACAGCTCGTGCTTCAACTGCTCTGGTCTCGGTCTCGTCGCTGGGTGGCAGTCTGCCAGGAATGTTTGAATTGCCGGGTAACTCACCTGGATGATGTTGGCACGCTCGATCAGGCGGTCCTTCAGTGCCTTCAAACACTTCTCCCTCACCTGCAAGTGGGTGTGACAGCAAGCATACGGACCACCTGACCACAGACATACTAGGGTTCTGCGTGTCAAACCCAAAAACCTTGCACAGCTGCCTGGCAGCCTTACAGCCTTCGAGCCAAGCGTGTAAGTGATGCATTGCCGCCTGCTGTTGTCATAGCCATGTCCCGGAGCCCTGTTGCACCCTGCCTGCTAGTCTCACCCCACCCCACCCCTCCCCTCCTAGTCCGGCCAGCGACTGACATATGCCAGCCCTTCCTTGACAATTCTGCCTCCCACATCCTGCCTAAGGAAGCTGTGCGCCATGCACTGCCACCTTTCATTAAATGACAGCCCAATGCACTGCTGAGGAGTGCACCACTGCCCCCTCCCCATCCTACCCTGACCAGCTGCCGGCCGCATGTGGCTCATCTACAATACCCCGGTATGGACAGGAGGTGAGGCCCTGTGCTTGCACTGAGCACTGAATCCACAAGTCGCCCTGGCTGCTCTAGACTGCCATACTATCATCCTGGCACACCATCATCCTGTCATCTGTCATCCTGTGACACCATCACCAATGGTCTGCATGAGGTCACAGCACAATCATGAGGCGCGACATCCCCCATGGCATAAGTTGTGCCCCAGATCATGCCGTGGCCCCTGGCACCCACTTGCAAGGACTCCTCCCTGTTGAGCTGTTGCATGCCGATGAGGGGCGGCAGGAAGGGGCTGAGGAAGTCGTAGGTGGACTCGTTCTTCTCCTCCTCTTCCTCCTCGCTCTCCTCAGCCTGCACACCTCACCACGGGGTTAGCCCTTTTGCTCAGGGTCCTACCCGGCCTGCTTGCATTTGCTCAAGGCTGCTGTCAGAGCGTCCAAGCTGGCCGGGTTTGGTAAAGAACGAGGCTGCTGAGTTCTTGCTCATGGGTTGCTGCTGTAAGCTCACCAGCCTTCGTCACCCATTGCAACTGGCGGCCCAGATAGACACACAGAGCTGCTACTCCTGCGCCTGCTTGCTGCCCTGCCTTCCCCGCCACCCTGCCTGCCTGATGTTGCTACTCCCTCTGCCACCCTTCCTGGCTTGCCTGTGTCCCCATCCTGCCTCTGCCGGCTTGACCCATACCTTGATGCGCACGATGTCATAGTAGGGCGCCTCCAGGGTGATGTTTTGCTCCTGGTTGGTGCGGGTGCGGATGATTTCGCTGATCTCCCACTCGCTGTCGCGGATACTCTGCATGCAGTCTTTCTCAGCCACCAGCAGCGCCTGGTACTCCTCGAGGAGGGACCCCGGCTGGGGCCGCTCAGCCAGCGGGTCGACCTGCAGGCCGCCAAGGGAAGGCTGGCCTGAGCAGACTGCAGGGCTCTGAGCACCTGACTGCATGCAGCCAACTGGCCACCGGGGCTGGGGTCACAGGTCAGGCTTTGGTGAGGTATGGTGAGCTTGGTCAGTAGCTGAGCTGGGGAGGTCAGCGGAAGGTTTTGCACCATGGTTGTCATCAGCGGGTCAGTTCTGGCATGCCACGCTTTGCTTTTTACCGTTGATCTGCTCCAGCCAAGTGCCAGGCTAGTGGGTGTCCTAGCAAGTCTTTCAACACTGCCCTTATCCTGGCTGGCCTGACCCCACAGCAGCCCACCTGCACGATCTGCGACTGCCCATCTTTTTGGAACACGTGGCTGGAGTGCGTCACACAGGCGTCTCCGTAGTGGAAGTCCACGCGGATGCGGCCCTCTACCAGGAAGTACACGCGCTTGGCCACGTCCTTGTCAGCGGGCAACTGCAGGGCAGGCAGGAGCCAGGCTGGGCCAGGGGGGTGGGGAGGCAGGTAGGCATGCAGGCAGGGTGAGGGCATGCAGCATCCCTGGCTTTCAATCACCTTGCGATCTCTGGAGAACTTCTCTGTCATCTTGCGGATGGGGAGCATCTTCTTCACCTCCTTGTTGCGCATCCTCCTCCCACGCTTCCCGTCTCTTCAGGAGGGAGAGAAGGCAGGGCAGACTCAATGCATGCAGGGAGACGGCAGGCATGTGTGGCATTGGCAGGGTGTACAGGTAGGCGTGGAAGCAGACGTATCCCTTGAGGTAGCTTGGTTGATGCGCAGGGTGGGCTTGGGCTCATGCCAGTTGCTCAACATGGTAAACATTAGATCTCACAAGAGGTCTTTCAAGGCAACAGGAAGTGGCAGTGCCTTATGGACAAAACATGACAGGCATAAAGTCGGTGCATGTTTGCCCAGTCGTTGAGGCCTGTCAGGCCCGGGACCACGTGGTGGTCAAGGCGGGAGCAGGTGGTGGTGTGACATGGTGCAGCAGCAGGTGGCGTGGAAGGAGGCAGCAGCAGGTGTGTGCAGCACCTACTCCTCAGCTGCGCCCTCTGCTGCGTCTGGCATGTCTGTCTGGTAGGTGGCTGAGCGGTACACCAAGCGGTCGTCACGCCCCTCAAACAGCTCAATGACCTGCCGGGCAACAAGGCAGATGCAGCAGCAACAGCCGCATCAACAGCACTATCACCAGCAGCCACTGCGTCACAGATCACACAATGGCCCGGCTATCCAGGGGTTCATGTGTCTCTAGCGGGGAGGGGCAGGGCAGGGCAGGATAGTCAGGCAGATAAGCATGTTGGGAACCACCCACAAACACAGCAGCTCTGAGGCAGTACACAGAAAGGTTCCTAATCTGAATTACGTTTGGCGTCTCAGGCTATAGCTGCATAGCTGCTCCATTCCGGTACAATGGTAAAAGACATGCAGATAGCCGTGCAACCCTTCATAACATCTCTCCACAGTGCCCACCACCATCAGCCAGTACGTCGGTCAGAGCAGTGAGGCAGCAGCAGCAGCGACATGACCTGCCAGCTGACATCAGCAGTGCAGGGCAGCCACACCGCTCAGGGCACTCACCTTGTGTCCTTCAATCTCCTCACGCTGTACTAAGCCATCTAGGCGGGCTCTGCGGGCAGTGGACACGCATCAGCAGAGGTGGTCAGCATCCTGTTGGCACTGCTGACAACTGGCCCTGGCTGTCAGCAGGCAGGGTTGCCTGAAGTAGGTAGTTTGGATGGGGCAGGTCGGCTGACTGAGCAGGCAGGCAGGGGATGCACTTGTCACCAACACTGTTGCTTCAATAGGAGGAACTAGGCATATGCTGCGAAGTGGTGATGGTGGCCTGATGTGCTGATGCGCTGCTGCGGGGAGTGGTGCAGGGTGTGGCAACAGGAGGAGGTGAGGACACGGCATCCAGAGCAGGCTTGGAGCAATGTGCTGAAGGCCGGCTTCAAGCAGGGTGAGGGCATGGTTGAGAGCATGGCAGTTATGGTAGTTACTACTCAAGCTTGACACAGGCAGCTGCAGCCGCCCCTGTCCTCCACAGCCCCTTGTTGCTCGTTGCTCTGCTGCACGCTGCTCACGTGTGAAAGAAGTTCATGACGCGCTTCTCGTTCTTGATAGTCAGGATGTCTTTCAGGCCAAAGCTGCTGCCCCCATCAAACACTTCATGCACGGTGTCCTGCAAGCACCCACCCGCATCAACAGCTAGGGAACCACCGAGGTAGTGAACCACTGCCACCAACATCCAGCCCACAAGCATCAACAGCTGGCAATCCATCAAGGGCCAGCCCATGGGAGTAGATGAGTAGCGACATGCGTCTTGTAACAAGACCCACTTTGAGCAGCAGGCTTCGCCGTTCACGCAGCTTGTCCTTGCGCCGTTGAAACTTTTCGCGCACCTCCTTCAATTGCGTGCGCTCCTCATCCTGCGATGTGAGGCGAGTGCAGCGGCAAGAAGGGCGCCCTGAGAATCACTATGATAACGACCATATGCTATAAAGTAATGACTAAGAGCACCATGACAACCGCCACCCTGGCAACCAGCACCCTGGCAGTCACTATGCACCATGCCAATCAGCACCCTGCCGTTAATCCCATCAACGCAGCAACAGCGTGTGAGAGATGGTGAAGACAACTCTTGTGGGGCAAAACACAGACATGGGTGCCAGACCTGCTAGATGATTCCACACTCCAACACAACTTACTATTTCCGCTATTACTGTCATTGTCACTAATAACTTATTACCTCTAATAGGTGCACAGTGGCAGCCACTGCAGGCCACACAGCCTGTAGCTGCCACCAGGTGCAGTTCAAGACGACACAGCGTACGACAATGTGCCCACATCTGTATTGCAGTGTTGCAGCAGCGCTGGCATGTGGTGTCGGCAACGGGTTTGGGTCGCCCACCACACCCACCTGGTAAAGCAGCAGCTTCTCCACCATGCCGTCCCATCTGCTGCAGTCGCCAAACAGGGCGAAGATCTCGTGCTGGCTGCAGTGGTACAGGGTGAGCTTTGAGCCGCGTGGGCAGCGCATGTCAAAGGCGTCGCGGGGGATGCTGAGCTTGGGCACCCAGCTGGGAGGCATGTCGGGCACCAGCTCCTTCACCAGGCAGGCAGCAGGCAATAGGCAGTATACATTTGTATCGCTTGGTAGCGACAGGCACCGCGGCGAGCGGGCACAGGCAACAGGCAGTGGTCAGCTTGGAAGCACTAGGCGGCAATGAAATGTGGCATGAGGGCATCATGCGCATGAAACATCAAGCAATGCAAGGCTGCTCACGCCATCACGCAGACGTCACCGTCACCAACCTAGCAAACTGATCAGCATGGTTGTGCATAGCAGGCAAGCCTCCTCCTATCTTTCGCTGCTCCTGCCCTTCCTCGCCCTCCCCTCCTCTTACCTGCTCGCCACCTTCCTCGTCCCCGCTGAGCTGGCTCTCCATGTGGCTCTCTGCGGTGCGTGGGGGCGTGGTGTCCGCCCCTAGGGCCAGGCTGGACTGCTGGCGCCGGGTGCTGTTCATGGTGGCCCCCAGGGCGTGGCTCAGCGCCGCACCGCCGCCCTTGGCAGCCAGGCTGGCCACCAGCGACTTCTGGTTAGGCTTGCCGGTGGCGCTGCGTAGGCCTGAAGGAAAGAGAGCAGGGTGGGCACCAGGGTGGGTGAGGGGTGGTGGGCAGAGGGTGGGAGAAGGGGTGGTAGACGCCAGGGTGGGTGAAGGGTGCCAAGCAGAGGGGTGGGTAGGAGGTGGGCAGAGACGGCAGACGGTGAGAGGGACAGGTGAAGTGTGAGGGCGAGGTGAAGTGTGAGGGTAAGGTGAGGTGTGAGGGTGAGATGAGGTGTGAGGGTGAGATGATATCTAAGGGTGAGGTGAAGGATGAGGTGATAGGTGAGGTGAAGGGTGAGGGTGAGGTGATCGGGTTTGCTGAGCTAGGCACCTTGGTGTTGTAGGGCCCCACCTGCTCTTGACTCCAAGGCATTGCGTGACTCATACTCATCAGCAGCCTGCTCTAAGAGTGAGCGCTCGCCTCGGTGCTCAAACACTGCTTCCCTGCACGGCACCCAGCAGCAGTAACAATAGCAATAGCAGTGGCAGCAAGTGCAACACTAGCAGCAGTGGGGGTGTCAGCGTCAGTTGCAGCAGCAGCAGCGGTGGTGGCAGCAATGGGTGCAACATAAGCAGCAGTGTTAGGACATTCAGTGTCAGGACAGTTAGTGTCAGGACAAGGATCAGGGACAAGCATGGGGCGGTTGCCTACAGTAGAGTAAACTGTGCTGGTTTTGAGCCAGGGTTGGTTGATGTTGTTGGTTGGCAGTGCATGGCAGGGTGGCGGCTGTGACTGACCACTTGGTGACGTCAGAGAGGTCCAGGGAAATGTCAGCTGGCAGTGCCCGAGAGTCTGAGTGGGGCAGCGGCATTTGCATGCACACCCAGAAGTTCTGTGGCAGGCAGGCACACAGGCAGGGCAGCGGCAGTGGCGGCGGCAGCGGCGGCGGCAGCAGCAGCAGCTGAGGGAACCTCACGGGCACTGGCTGCTATGAGACCGGCTAGACTTGCTGTAGCGTTGGAACAGATCAAAGAAGCATGCAATGGAAACAGAGGAAAACCAACACCTGGCCACCAGTGTTTGTTTTTCGTTTCGCCCTGATGCATGATCTATAGCTCAAAGTGGCATGGCATAGGGAATAGGAATTTATAGCTCGACCTTACTCTAAAACATCGCTCAGGTAGGAATTTTAACGAAAATTGCGCTAAAAGACGCAACATCCCAGGGTAAATCGCAATCTCCATAGCGCAGTGCGAGGTAGTGAAGCTCGCAAAGCGACCATTTCATAGCGCAAAAGGACCCCTGACATATGGCATTTTATAGCGAATACATAGCGCGAAAAAACCCAAGGCCACCAAGGCAGCAAGGCTGTGTTCCACCGCTACTGCTGCTGCTGCTCCTGCTGCTGCTGCTGCTCCTGCTGCTCCTGCTGCTCCTGCTGCTGCTCCTGGTGCTGAACCACAGCCACGCTGACCAGCGTAGGTATAGGGTGGCTTCTGACACAGGCGATCGATCCACATTGCTGCTTGGGAGATGCAAGCACTCCATTGGGTTCCCAGTTAAACTGGTGCCCAAGTAGTAACCTAATGGCAGGCTTGCATGCATGCAGCTCCATGGTGCTGCTACCACCGCATGCATGTAGCAATACCCCATCATGCCTAGCCATATCCCATCACAGGGTCCCAAGCCAGTGTGGTGTGCTTATGGTCATGGTACCAGCATCATCGCCATCATCATTGATACACGTGTATGGCATATCATTGATACATGTGTATGGCATCAGCATCATCACTTCATGGCATATGCCTATCGGTGGTGGTGGTGGTGGTGGTGGTGGTGGCGGTGGCGGTGGTGGTGGTAATGGCGATGCAGATGGTGGTGGTGATGGTGGTGGTAGTGGTGGTGGTGATGGTGGTTGCCAGCGCTTGTGCCTTGCCTTACCTGGTGATTCCACAGGAACTCCACACCTAGGTAGGGGGACTGCTGCACTGGGTATTTCCGCCCCTGCAGCAGTGCCACACAACAGAGCAGGGCAGCCAGGTGCCACAGGTCAGGCCTGTCAGGCCAGCCAAGGGGTGTGCGGCAAGGCAGGACAGGGCCGCTGTTCCTGGCTATACAGTCAGTTAATAAGCACCAAGTGCTGGTGTTCTGGAAAGAGGGTGGCAAGGCCATGCACCAAGGCCGCTCTCCTCCCTTGATGCGCGCCCGACTGTGAGTGTGTAGTCTTTCTTTCTTTGTTTCATGTGCTGGTGCTGGTGCTGTTGCTGGCTCAGCGTGAGTTCGATGGTTGCTGTGCTGCCAGGTTTGCTGATCAGGTGGTTGGGTTGTGGCGATAAAGTGTGCTGGTTGCAGGCAGACATGGGTCCTCTGGGAGTGCCTTGCCGTTTGTCCTCCAGGTGCTTCGTGTGCGAGGAGCATGAGGTGGCTGCCTATTTGTCACTCTGACAGGCTGTACTAGAACCCTCCGTGACTGGTGCCACTCAAGCGTAGGCCAAGTGTGACAGGAGGGCGGCTACACTCAGGCAAACAAGACGCAGCTGATGTGTTGCCTGCCCTCCCTGTCCTGCCAATGCACTATTGTCCTGCAGCTCGGCTTGAAGCCGATATGGAACACCAGCTCACCGTGCTTGGCTCTACAAACATTGGCTCGGAGGCATCGCGTTTGCCAGGCATGACCAGCACCCATGCGTGCACCAGCTTGCTCGCGCCCTGTGGATTGCGCCAGTTTAACACGGGAGGCCTGGTTGGTGCCGCCGCCGGAGCTCCCGCCGCCGCCGCCGCCGTGGCCTCAACTGCTGCCTGACCATCCGCGGCCACTCCCTCAGGCTCCGGGCTGCCAGCGTGTTCGGCACCGTTGCCCGCAACGGACCCACGCGCGCTGCCTGCTTCTTTATCGGAAGCTGGTTTCGGAGATGCGGGCGCTTGGGCGGATGCCCGACTGCGCACGCTGCTCTGCGGGCTGGGCGCGACGGGTGCGCTGCCAGTCAGGGACAGCTTCTGCGGTCAGAGTTGAGCTTCTTTCTAGGTGTCAGCGAAGGTGAGGGAGGGGGATACAGCGAGAGTGGTGGACAATACGCGCAGATGAGGGTGGTAGATGGTTGTGCAGGTTGGCGTGTATGTGAAGAGATAGTGTAGCAGCGCGTGTGGGCGAAACATCGGAGTCAAGATGCGGATACGTGCGAGAATGTCATACTTTGGCATCTGTGGGAGTGGCAACGATTAGAGCGTGGAGTATCACCTTGACTGCTGCTGCGGCCGCTGTGGCCTCTGCTTCTGCCGCTGCCTTCTTCGCGGCCTGCAGCTTGAGGAAGTTAGACTCCAGGCTGAGGGGAGGGCGCACCACGTACTTTGGCTTTTTCTGCTCAGCGGGCTGTAGGCAAGGGGCAGGCAGCACGGCAGCGGCTGAGGCCAGATAGGCAGGTGAGGGTGAGTAGTAGAAAGACTGGGGGGGACATACACAGGTCTCTGACTTATAGCCCCTCGACCAGCAACAGCAGGGCACCGCAGTGAGCAACAGCGAGAGCATGAGGAGCAGCAACGGCAGCAGCAGCAACACCAATGGCAGCAGCAGCAGCACAAGCATGAGGCACAAGCAATCGAAGGCTCAACATTGCTGCATGTCTTCCCAGTCATTACTACCACCCTTAGTTGCTTGCATGCTTGCTCCAGTTTGTAGGCTCAAAAACTGCCTCAGGCTGCCTGGTGTTGAGAGGATGCATTGATGATAAGCATGCATGATAGAGCAAACTCCCAGCAGCATGCAGCACACTGGCAGGCTGAGTCCCCATAGTGGCAAAAGCCATGTAGTGGTGATGCTGATGCTGACTGGCATGCTGGGTGTGATGAGGATGACAGGGGCAGGTAGCAGGCACCCTTCTTCACCATGCCCCACCCACCTTCTCCTCCGTTGCTGGACGCCTGAGGCTACTGGTTTTTGTGGGCGCTCCATCCTTTGCTCCTGCCTGGCCTGAGCTCCTAGACTCCTGTGCCTCTCGCTCCAGCACTGGGCAGGAGGTCTGGCTCTGGTCATTGCTGGTCACTGCCTGCAGCCAGGCCACATGAGGGAGGTACAGTGGTGGGGTTCGTAGGGTCGGGCAGGTCAGGTCGGGTCATAGGGTGGGGCGGAGCGGGGCGAAGCGGGGCAGGGTGAAGCGGGGCAGGGTAGATCAGGGCATGCCGGGGCAGGGCGGGGCAGGGCGGGGCGGACCAGGCCAGTACAAGGCAGGGTGACAGTGTGGGGGGAGGCACTGGGCAGGTTGGGGTTTAAAAGGTCGTCATGCAGCCACTCACAGGGGGGGCGTAGCCCACCACCACGTAGGCGTTGTAGCCCACCCCTACCAGCAGAGAGCAGAGCACCACCGCCATGTCAAAAGCATCACCAGCCTGTGGAACGGCAGGACAGCTCTAGGCACGGTCAAGAGCACCTGCCTCTTGGGCAAGCACACTAGGAGAGCGCTTGACCTGGCCTCTTGCTCCCTGGCCCTGACCCAACCTGGCTGCGGCCTTTAACACCCTTGCCAGGATCACATCCCTGCTCTGGCCCTACTTCTACAGCACCACACGCAACATCAACCAACCCGCCAGCCTTCCCGCTCCCCCTCCCGCTCCCGCTCCCCCTCCCGCTCCCGCTCCCGCTCCCGCTCCCGCTCCCCCTCCCGCTCCCGCTCCCGCTCCCGCTCCCGCTCCCGCTCCCGCTCCCGCTCCCGCTCCCCCTCCCCCTCCCCCTCCCCCTCCCCCTCCCCCTCCCCCTCCCCTCCCCCTCCCCCTCCCCCTCCCCCTCCCCCTCCCCCTCCCCCTCCCCCTCCCCCTTCCCCTTCCCCTTCCCCTTCCCCTTCCCCTTCCCCTTCCCCTTCCCCTTCCCCTTCCCCTTCCCCTTCCCCTTCCCCTTCCCCTTCCCTTCCCTGCTTTCTCCCTGCCGCCTGGGGCCTGGCCTGGCCTGCCTCGTCGCCTGACCTGCCAGTTGAGGGTTGACAGCGGTGAGGGCAGGTACTCAGGGGGGTGCAGGGGGTCCTCCAGCGCCTCATAGGCCACAAAGTCTGCCACAAAGGCACAGCAGCCATCCAGGTCGTACAGCTCCGAGTAGCTGAGCTGCAGGGCAGGGCAGGGAGTAGTCAGTCAAGGGTTGGCATGGCCTGGTCAGGGTCAGCACAGTCAGGTCCGGGCAGTCAGGGTCAACAATAGCTGAAACAAATATCAGCAAGAAACTGGTGTTTAAACAGGGTAGGGTTGAGACCAACAGAGACCGGGGCGAGGAGGCCCTGGAACCCCGCCCTTGGGATCACATCCACAACAGCCTGTGGACCCTGCAGCCTGAGCTCGCACCTGGGATGGTCTGATGGTGGTGCAGACCAGCTTGGGCAGGTTGCACTCGTTCTTGGGCAGCAGGTACAGCTGGCGACGGTGAGGGTAAAGCTCCTCAAAGATGCGCTGGTAGTCCTGCGACCCAGAACAGGAACAACCACCCTTGACAAGGACATCACAGTCGCCACATGCGGGGCTGAAGTGAAGCAGCGGCAGCCACACCATTGATGGAAAACGGGGATCAGGGTCAGCATCAGGGTCAGGGTCAGGTGTCAGGGTCAGGCGTCAGGGTCAGGGTACTCCTGAGCCATTGATATGGAATGCTAGATGCTGACACCACCACCCTCATCACCATCACCAGTTCCCCCTGCATGCATGTAGGCTGCTTAAGCTGTTTGAGGGTCAGGGTCAGGGCATGAGCTGTATGCTGCTGCCGCAGTAAGCTGCTTGAGCTGCTGCACCCAGGTAGCTGGCTGCCTAGTCGTGGAGGGTGGCCAGCTTCCTCCCACCTGCACATAGGCCAGGATCTTGTTCTCCAGCCCTGATTGGGTGCTGAAGGAGCGGGGCATCTTGGACGCGATGTTGATGGTGTGCTGCACTCGCATGCGCTTTGCATTCTTGGGCTTCAGTTCATCTGCAGCAGCCAGGGGCATGCAGGCCTGACACCCCTCGCCTTGGGCAGGGGGCCCACCTTGGCCAAGGCAAGTGTGGCCCACCTATGTGCAGCTAGGCACCGACAGGAAGCAGACCACACACACACATGCATTGGCATCATGGAATACACCCACTCACAAGCACACACAGAAGCAGGTGTGAAGCAGGGTTGTAGGTATGGGGCTAGGTGGTGTGTGGCATGTCGCAGGGCTGGAGCAGGGCTGGAGCAGGGCTGCAGCAGGGCATGGCTGCAGCAGGGCTGGAGAAGTAGAGCTGGGCTTGTGGCACACCCAGCAAGGGTGAGCAGCTGGGTGCCAGTTGACAGCAGGGAGTGAGCCATACTTGTTATCAAAATGGCTACGTGTGAGTTTCACCTCAGGCACTGGTTGTGTTGCACTGTGCTCCTGGCCTGGCCGCATGCTCGCGAAGTAGCTGCAGCTGTGTTGGCCACAACACAGTAGTGCATCTGGCAAGGGCCTGGCAAAGCGTGCGATCTGTCCAGGTGTGTCTGCTTGGCAGTGCCATGGAGAGGCTGTGCTGGGTGTGGGGCGAGTGTCAGTCGTGGCAGCTGCAGGTATGTGGTGCAGGTCACTGGGAAGCCTGCTGTCTATGCCGCTGTCTGTTCTTCTCCATACTTGCCTTACTGCTTCTTAACGCTCTACTATACAAACAAAGGGCTTCTCTGTGGGGGTGTGGTGCAGGTGTGACTGGGCTGTGTCACTCTTGCGGCAGGGTGTCTGCTTGGCGGTGTAAAGGAGCAGGTGTGCTGTGTGAACTACCTGTTCAAAGTGACCAACAATAACTAATGAAGGCCAAAGGTGGAAAAGGTCAAGGTGTGTGGTGCAGGTGCAGGTCACTTGGTGCAGGTCAGCATGTGTCCTGGCTGGGTCCACTCTGGCAGGCCTGACCTTCATCCAGCTGCCGCGGCTTCAGGTTTTCCAGGCGCACCGCCTTGAACACGTCCCAGTACACCAGGCCCTTCTCAACATCCTCGTCATTCGCCCGGCCGAGCGTGGTTGAGCCCAGCTATGTTGACACGCAGGCAGGCAATAGGGGTCGAGGTCAGCAGGGGAGAAGGGCGTGTTGGCAGAGGGTTGGGGTCAGAAGGTCGGGGTGCAGGTATGGCAGATGAGGGTAAGAAGCAGATGGAGTAAGGACCAGTGTGAGAGCAAGAAGTAGAGACGTCAGTGGGAGCAAGGCCACCTTTGGTTAGCCTGCCCTAAAGCAGCGTGTATGAGGGTGAGGGGGCCAATAGGGTGCACTAGGTCAGAGGTCAGGGCTGGCATCAGATGTATGATACACTCAAAACACCTCCCATCCCATCCCATCCCATCCCATCCCATCCCATCCCATCCCATCCCATCCCATCCCATCCCATCCCATCCCATCCCATCCCATCCCATCCCATCCCATCCCATCCCATCCCATCCCATCCCATCCCATCCCATCCCATCCCATCCCATCCCATCCCATCCCATCCCATCCCATCCCATCCCATCCCATCCCATCCCATCCCATCCCATCCCATCCCATCCCATCCCATCCCATCCCACTCTCTCCCCAGCCTGCAGCCCAGCCAGCCCCTGTGCCCCTGTGCCCCTGTGCCTGCCCCGCCTTGCCATGCTGCGTCAGCACATGGCATTTGCCAACATATGCGCTGCAATCGGGCACCGCAGGCTTTGCTGCAGTGCATGGAAGCCAAGGCTGTGTGGCGCACCTGGTACACAGACAGAGCGCCGTTGAAGAAGGTGGCTGTGCGGCACTTGTTGTAGGGCAGCTCGCTCTCCCACTCCACCCACTCTGGCCGCGTCACGCTGTAGCTCTCACCAGGTGGCAGGTGCATGCAGTACCTGCGGGTCAGACCAGGAGGGGCAAGGCAAGAGCCAGACACACATGATGATGCTGAAGGGCAGGGGCAGGGGGTGGCAGGGGCAGGGGGTGGCAGGGGCAGGGGGTGGCAGGGGCAGGGGGTGGCAGGGGCAGGGGGTGGCAGGGGCAGGGGGTGGCAGGGGCAGGGGGTGGCAGGGGCAGGGGGTGGCAGGGGCAGGGGGTGGCAGGGGCAGGGGGTGGCAGGGGCAGGGGGTGGCAGGGGCAGGGGGTGGCAGGGGCAGGGGGGTGGCAGGGGCAGGGGGTGGCAGGGGCAGGGGGTGGCAGGGGCAGGGGGTGGCAGGGGCAGGGGGGTGGCAGGGGCAGGGGGTGGCAGGGGCAGGGGGTGGCAGGGGCAGGGGGTGGCAGGGGCAGGGGGTGGCAGGGGCAGGGGAAGGCAGGGGCAGGGGGTGGCAGGGGCAGGGGGTGGCAGGGGCAGGGGGTGGCAGGGGCAGGGGGTGGCAGGGGCAGGGGGTGGCAGGGGCAAGGGGTGGCAGGGGCAGGGGGTGGCAGGGGCAGGGGGTGGCAGGGGCAGGGGGTGGCAGGGGCAGGGGGTGGCAGGGGCAGGGGGTGGCAGGGGCAGGGGATGGCAGGGGCAGGGGGTGGCAGGGGCAGGGGGTGGCAGGGGCAGGGGATGGCAGGGGCAGGGGGTGGCAGGGGAAGGGGGTGGCAGGGGCAGGGGATGGCAGGGGCAGGGGGTGGCAGGGGCAGGGGGTGGCAGGGGCAGGGGGTGGCAGGGGCAGGGGGTGGCAGGGGCAGGGGGTGGCAGGGGCAGGGGGGTGGCAGGGGCAGGGGGTGGCAGGGGCAGGGGGTGGCAGGGGCAGGGGGTGGCAGGGGCAGGGGGTGGCAGGGGCAGGGGGTGGCAGGGGCAGGGGGTGGCAGGGGCAGGGGGTGGCAGGGGCAGGGGGTGGCAGGGGCAGGGGGTGGCAGGGGCAGGGGGTGGCAGGGGCAGGGGGGTGCAAGAGCCAGACCAGGAGGGTCTGAGAACTAAGCACCTCCCAGGCAGCCTGGTTGGGGCCAAGGCGGCAACATCTTGCCATGGCAGTGCTGCAACCAGCGCAGTGCTGCTGCACCTAGGCAGACAGCCAAGGCGGTGGAGGGCCGTGCAGCCAGGGATGGGAGCGGCAGGCGCTGGGTGCGGTAGCAAAGAGCCAGGCCCATGGAGGCTATGAGCACCACGCTGTCTGAGCGTCTTGCCAAGAGCTAGGCTGAAGGGGGTTGAGCACCAAGCAGTACCAATGTGTGCCCCGTAGCCAGAGCTTGCGTGTGTGTGTGGTGTATATGTGTAGTGCAGCATATGTCATGTTACGATAATGATGTTGAAGGGTGGAGGTAAGTGGTGGCAGGGGCAGGGCAGGGCAGGGTTGGGGGGTGGCGAATCCAGGGGTGGCAAGTCCATGCTGCCCTCTTCCCGTCACCCACATAGCAAAGCTCTGCGCCCCCAGCTCATCCAGCCCTCCAAACAGGTACAAGTAGTTCTTGTGCACTGTGCTCATGTGAGAGTGGCGGGGGGGGCGGCAGCCGGCCTCCTGGGTTGATCTCAATCCACACCTTGCTCTGCAGGGGGCAGGGCAGGGGGGGTGGGGAGGGGGGCGGTGTAGGGGCAGGGCAGGGGCGGTGGGGAGGGGGGGGTGAAGGGGCAGGGCAGGGGCGGTGGGGAGAGGGGGGTGTAGGGGCAGTGCAGGGGCTGCAGCAATAGGCTGGTGGCGTCAGTCTGCTCCCCTAGGCCTCTATCTCTGCTAGACGTATACATTACCAGTATATACTATATGTGATGTATGCACCTTGGGATGTGATGCAGTGACGCCCCTACCCGTACCTAACACAGTTAGGCCCTGCATCAGCTCTGGACCAGCCCCAGCCCCAGCCCCAGCCCCAGCCCCAGCCCCAGCCCCAGCCCCTGCCCCTACCCTCTGTTCCCTGCCCCTGCCCCCTGCCCCTGCCTCACCACAAAGTCCAGCACGTGAAGGTCCTCCAACACAAAGTTGTTGCGCCCGCCATGCACAAACAACAGGTTGCCATGGCCGATGCATAGTGCTGACGCCTGGCGAGGTGAGGGGGCGGTGCCTGCAGTGGCGGGCTGGGACCACTGCCAGCCTGTGAGGTCCAGGAGGAACAGGTCGTTGGTGCGGCCGCCAATAGCGTGGCCGCCTGAACAGGCAACAACACCCAGACCGCAGCATGTCACAGTGGATGTCTAAAACAGGCAACACTTGGGTCAAGTTCGAATGCCTTTAGCTGCTCACCAAAGATGACCATGTTGCCTGCCCAGAAGGTACACACCGCCTGCTCTCGAGGGGAAGGAGGGGTGCCCTCTATGGAGGGGCGGTACCTGCAGTACAGCCAGTGCAGTACAGTGCAGTACAGTGCCGGTGCAGGCGCGGTGCAAGGAGCCTGCTGCTCCCCTGCCTGCTTCTGGCTACACACATGACCCAGTGGCCATGGCCATGCCCAGCTCCCTGTAGCCTCCTTTTCCCCTTTTCTTACAATCTACTTTACTAACTCCTCCAGACAGTGGGCTGGCTGGGAACGTCTCAACTGCTGGTGTGGGTTGTTGTCAGGACGCAGTGACAGCCGGAGTGACAGCAGGCAGCCCTGGCCTGGCCTGGGTGGGGATGGGGGCTCCCGCTTACCCTGGCCACTGCTGCTGCTGCTGCTGCTGCTGTAGACAGGACATGTCCTAAGTGGCTGAGGCCGCTGGGTCACATGTCACCCAGCCAGAAGCAGGCCGGCTCCCTCACAGGACACCAACCAAACCCAGGAAGTTACGGCTGCTGTCATTCGGATACAAGGCAAACAGAGGGTTGCAGTCATCAAGCATACAATCTGCTTTCCTATCCCAGTGTCCGGGAGGAGCAGTGGGGCAGTACCATGACCAGGTCCCCATCCCCACGCAGCCAAGAGCCCCGGCCAGGACCTTGTAGCTGCTGCATGGGTACAACTGGGCAGTGTTACCAAAAACGATGCTACCACGCAGCCAAGAGCCCGGTCACAGGGCGCGCAGTTGAAAGCCAAGGTCAGGTCCTTGTGGCTGCTGCATGTGCACAACTGGGATGTCCATGCAAGCTGTCGCATGCTGATGTTGAGGAACTGAGGAGGGGGCACAGGGGTGAGCTGACAGTGCTTCCTGGTGAGGGGCTGGGATGACGGCAGGCAGCAAGAGGTATGGTGGGAGTGTGGGCGTGAGCTGGTGCCAGCAGCCACCCACCCTGGCCACTGCTGCTGCTGTAGAGCCCACCACTGCCCTCACTGCTGTTGAGCTGGTCCCAGCAGGCGCCCACCAGCAGCAGTGGCCAGGGTAAGCTGGAGCCCCCTCCCCCACCCCCACCCAGGCCAGGGCTGCCTGCTGTCATGCCGCTCTGTCATTGCTGCCACCTCACACGGGCCTGGCTACCTGACTGCCTAGCCACCCGCCCCTCCCCCTCCCCTCCCCTCCCCAGCCCCTCCCTCTTGCTCCTCCTATTTCGATTGCCAGCTGCCCCTCCTCTCTGCATACTTGGGTGTGGGGTAGCTGCTGGCTGCCAACCCCCAGGCCCCACTGACCAGGTGAATGACTCGAGGTCCAGGAAGTAGATGTCGTTGAGGCGCTTGCGTTCAGCAGTGCGGCCCCCGAACACAATCAGCCGGTTGTTTTCCATGTCAAACACTGCGCAGTGGTTGTACCTGGGAGGGGGGAGGGGAGGGGGGAGGGGAGGGGGGAGGGGCGGGTGGCTAGGCAGTCAGGTAGCCAGGCCCGTTTCAGAGGTTTGTGTCATGCAGCCTGGCTGGCACAGGGCAAGGAAAGGGGAGGGGCCCTGGGAGGCTGAGGGGCAGAGGGGCAACGGAGAATGGTGTTCAAATTTGCCTAGTCCATGGCGAGTGTGGCAGCAATGGGACAGCCGGGGGGGGCTGGTAGGGTGGCAGGGCCTTGTGGCCTGCCAGGGTGTCTCAAGTGCACACTCTAGCTATTGCCGCCATGCTAGTGACGGGTGAAGAAATGCGGTGGGTGCACGAGAGGTGGAGGTGGAGGTGGAGGGGCGTAAGGGACAGGGAGGGGGCCTGACCGTGGGGTGGCGGTCTGCTGGGTGCTGCAGCGAGGGGGGGCTGAAGGGGAGGGGAGGTGAGGGGAATTGCTGCGTGCTGAAGTCGAGGTGCTGGGCGGTGGGGGGTCTGCTGGGTGCTGCAGCGAGGGGGGCCTGAGGGGAGGTGAGGTGAGGGGATGGAGATGCTGGGTGCTGCAGTGGTTGGGCCTGGGGCCTGGGGCCTGGGGCCTGGGGGGTGGGGGGTCTGCTGGGTGCTGCAGCAGGGTTCACCTGGGCGGTGGCTTGTCCCCCTTGCATGGTTGCAGGTGCCACTCCATGCGGTCCATGGTCATCCAGTACACGTCATTGGTGGTGCTAGAGTCCTTCATCAGGGTGCCGCCAAACACGATCAGCATGCTGCCCACCTGCACAGCACAGCCACACACACCCCTGCATGGATGGCTGTCTGCCACTGCCTGCCACTGCCACCGCAGCCACCACCGCAGCTCACAGCGCCACACACCCCTGCATGTACGGCTGTGTGCCGCTGTCTGCCACTGCGGGCTCAATCTCTGCACTGTCATCCCGCAAGGGTAGGGGACGGCCCCCTCCCGCTCCATGGGTGAGTTGCCTAAGTCGCTATGGCGGATGCTGCGGTCGCAGCTTTGACTATTGCAGCCTCGTTCAGCTAGGCAGTGCTGGTAGGTGGTGGTGGTGGTGGTGGTGGTGGTGGTTGTGCCGCCCACTGCACCTTACACCCTGTACCCTAACAGCGTGTCAGCCAGGCACCCCTCCAGGGTGTGGAGGGTGTGGTGCAGGCGGCCCTGGTGGCAGGAGGCAAGCGGCCATGGGGGCGGGGTGGGGCCCTGATGAGGGCCAGCGGGTGGTGCAGTGAAGTGCAGCCAGGCAGCCAGACGGGCGGCCGCTGGATAGGAGGGGCGTTTGTTGCGGTGGGCTGACCACGCTTAGCTGCCAGCCGGGATTGGGGAATGAACGTGCAGGCAGGTGTGGGACAGGGGAGGGAGGCTGCAGGACGGGGGGAGAGGGGCTGGGGTTGGGCAACTGCAGACCACACTGTGCCAACTGCAGCGGAGCCAGCACGGGCAGGGTGGCCGGGCCCGGTCTTGAGCCAGCTGGTTGCTGCTGGGTGGTGAAGTGCAAGGTTGGCTGGGACACTGACCTTGGTCAGGCTGGATGGGGTGGCAGGGGTTTAGGGTTAGGGTTAGGGTTAGGGTTAGGGTCAGGGTCAGGGTTACAGATGTTCAGGGTGGAGAGCCCTCAGGAAGGCCACAGGAGGGTGGGGGTTGAGCAGGGAGCCCATTGGTATGGGGTTTTGAGTGGGGGGTGGGGGGTGTGGTCACTGACCTGGGTCAGGGTGTGGCCGGACCTGATCCAGCACCGGTTGTCCACCGTGATCTCCCCCGCCTCCGTCTTCACCACCTGGCCCACCTCAACCTGCACTGCCGCCAAGCCACCCAGCGCAGACATGCCTCTCCTACTATCAGGCTGTGGGAACAGAGGGCAGGGTCGAGGGCGGGGCAGAGTGCAGGCCACGCTTGGCTTACTGACTGCCTAAAGACATGAATGCCCCTTACTCCTAGAAGCTACTGCTGGGAAACTACGAAAAGGAAACCGCTGAGCGTGAGACAACCCCCTCCCCCCCTCCCCCTCCCACCCCACTCCAGGTAAGCCCCCAAGGCCCCCAAGGCCTTGCTTGTTTACTTGCAACACAACTTGTGTCCAAGAAGAGCTCCCATTGCCGTCAGTCCTGGCCCCCTTCTCCCCTTCCCCTTTCTCCCCTCCCCTTTCCCCTTCTCCCTCCCCATCCCCCACCTTGCAGCGATACTCCAGGTACGCCCCCACCGGGGTCCCTATTGGCTTCAGCCGCTCAATCTCCTCCAGCCGCTCGCGCTCCTCCTCCTCCCGCAGGAACGCCAGGAAGCGGGACAGGCCCTCGTCCACCTTGGCCTTGTACCTGGCAGCAGGCAGGGCCGCGGGCTGCAGGTCAGGGTGTGGGTCCAGGTGCGGCCAGAGCAGCAAGGCAGGGGCAGGGAGGACCCAAGGGCTGCGGGTCTGCGCCTGTGTGGGGGGTGGTTTGGCACGGCGGCATGTACGAACAAGTGCCTGGGAGTTGTGTCAGCAGTGGGTTGGAGAAGCCTCTGTCAGAAGTGGCCAGGGGAGGACTCGTTCGCGGTGGGCTGGGGGGCAGTGGGCCGGGAGGCAGTGGGTTGCGGGGCAGTGGCTTGGGGGGCAGAGAGCTGCGGGGCAGTGGGTTGGGGGGCAGTAGGCTGGGAGGCAGTGGGGTGCGGGGCATAGGGGTGGGGGGCAGTGGGCTGGGGTTGGGGAGCTTCTGTCAGCAGTGGTCCGTGGTGCTCCTTCACCTGTCATCCAGGCTGTTGTAGCGCAGGTTGAACTCCTTGAGCAGCTTGAGGTGGCCCATGGAGGGCGGCACCTTGGCCAGCAGGTTGTTGGCGCAGTCTATGCGCTGTATGCGCTTGAAAGAGCCCTGGCAGCAGGCAGGCAGCAGCAGGCACACAGGGCAGGGGACGCTCAGGCTGACCAGCTGTCAACTAAAACACACACAGCAAGCAAGCCTGACCTGGCCACATGCCAACTATAGCACACAATCACTGCAAGCAAGCTCAGGCTTGCCCCCTGCCAAGACACACACACACTAAAGGCAGGGCAGGGCAGGGCAGGGCAGGGCAGGGCAGGGCAGGGCAGGGCAGGGCAGGGCAGGGCAGGGCAGGGCAGGGCAGGGCAGGGCAGGGCAGGGCAGGGCAGGGCAGGGCAGGGCAGGGCAGGGCAGGGCAGGGCAGGGCAGGGCAGGGCAGGGCAGGGCAGGGCAGGGCAGGGCAGGGCAGGGCAGGGCAGGGCAGGCAGGGCTGGAGGGGCCGTCAGAGGTGATGGCAAACTCAGCGCTGCTACAGACTTCAGCACCATCAGCATAAACAAATACAATAGATTACAGTTGTCGTGTGTAGGCAAGGCAGGTAGGGAGGCACAGCTGGGGTAGGCAGGTAGGCAGGGTAGGGGCCAGCAGGTAGGGGTCAAGCAGGGGTAGGAGTGAGTCAGAGCGGCTCACCATGGAGGCTGGGAGGAAGCGCAGGCTATTGGTGGAGAGGTCCAGCTTCACCAGGGCGGGCAGCTCGCCCAGTGTCTCTGGCAGTACTTCCAGCCGATTGTTTTCCAGCTGCAGCACCTGCAGTGCGGGCAGCAGGCAGTGACAGAGACATGACTGAGATACGTAAGACCACCAGCCAGCCCCTGCCACCCGGATCATGGGCAGCACCCAATCTGGCATGCATCTGGGTATGCGCCCATGTTTTCACATGCCTGACGTTGTAGCCGAAACGTTGTGGCCCAGGGTTTGGAGCAGGAGCAGGAGCAGCAGGAGGGTGGGCAGCAAGAAGGGTAGGAGTTGAGCAGAAGGAGCAAGTCTGGGAAGCAAGCAGCCAGTCCATGCGTCACCCCAGCTCATGATGCACCATCACAGCTCGCCAGGCATAGCTAGCGCCTGCTGTGCATTGCTGCAGCTGCAGCCGTCCCCGTGACCGTAAGCCCGTCGCACTTGAGTCTACTAGAGTCCTGGCTGGACCCATGCCCTGGGCTGCTGCCTGCCCTGGGCTGCTGCCTGCCCTGGGGCTGAGCACTCTGCTGGTGCAAGCTAGCTGGCTCCTACTGGGGCTGCCCAGCCTCCTGTGCCTTGCAGCACCCTCCGCCTGCCTGGCAGCAGTTGCACTGCACCGCTCTTAACGCTGCTGGGTCCAGACGTAGCCTGCTGCCAGCTGGCAGGTAGCCAGGGAGGGAGGGGGTGAGCTCGCCCCGTGCTTTGAAGTCAAGGCGTGAGTCGGGCTGCTGCACGAGCTGCCTTGTGACTATTGCAGGGCGGTGAGGGGTCAGGGATGAGGGTAAAGGTCAGGCAGCTGCACAAGCTGCTCTATAGCTGTTGCAGCGCTGCACAGCTTCCCGTGGCTCCTCCCAGCCGCCGGGCGCACTGCACAGCTCAAGTTAAGCTGCCCATGCACCCCATGCGCCCTCCCTCCTCCTTCTGCACCCCACGCCACCACCCCCTTCCAACATGTCACGCCGCTACCCCACGCCACCATGTCACGCCACCACCCAAGCCACCCGCTGGCCTGCTTGCTGCACTGGGCGCACCTCCAGCTTGGGGAGCAGCCCAAGGTTGTCGCTGAGGTGCTGCAGCATGTTGCCGCTGAGGTCCAACTCCCTCAGCATGACCATCTGCCCGATGCTGTCCTCCACACGGGTCAGCTGGTTGCCGGATAGCTCCAGGATCATGAGCTGCGGCAGCTTGGTCACCTGCATGCGGGCATCACCTCCAACGCCTGCAATCCCGCGTACGTGCATGGGATTTGACGACATTTGCATGCCGTGCAAAGTGTCATGGCATGCCTGGCACAACTGCTTGGGCTGACCGCTCTCGCTGTCTCAGCAGCATGCTTGGCCACTGGGTGTTTGAGCTCAATAGTGTTCAAGCCTGGCTTTACCGTTGTGCCTGCCTTACCACTGCAGGCATTTTCTTGAGCTGGTTGTACTTCAAGCGCAGTATACGCATGAACCTCAGCTCCTCCAGGTCATCAGGGAGGTCTGTCAGGTTGTTACTGCAGTCCATGGCAGTCTTGACAGTGTGATTCTGACAGTGTAATTTTGACAGCCTGATATGATGGCAGATGGCGATTTGAGCTGAAATAACAAACTGACCTGACCTGACCTTGACCTTGACCTGATAAGACACTGACATGTGCAGGGGGTGGAGGGTATGAAGTGGGTGTCCAGCCAGCACTATGGCTGAGTGAGGGGAGTGGCGGTGTCCCTGGGGGCGGGCTACTTCACCCAGGGTGGGTGGAAAGCCAAGGGGGATGCGGAAGGGGTTTTGCAAGGCGGTGGAGCAGCCTAGCAGGCCCAGCACGTTTGTCAGACCTGACCGACTGGTAATCGTGAGTTCCGCACCAGCCGTGTCAGCTCAACTGTGCATGCCCCTCAGCCTTGTGAGCTGCACCTGCCACGGGACCGACCTAGCCCCGCAGACTGGGGAACCCCAGCAGGCCAGGTATTTCAGCGGCTGGTCCGCCCAGCCTGGAGCCAGCGGCATGCTCAGCATGTGCGGGGCCTGAGGTGGTGCCATGAGGTACCGCCCAACCCAGCACCCCCTGCCTATGCCTTCCTGCCCAGGAGCTACCCCCTCTCCGTGCCCAAGCACCCAATGGCAGGCAGAGGTTGCACCGGGCTGCAGAGTACCAGCGGGGCATTGATGGCCAGGCCCGCACGCTTGGCGCTGGGCCTAGTACGTTTGGCAGGTTGTTAGCCTCATAAGCATGAAGCTGCTAGTTTTGATGGGATGCCCAGTGGTCTCCAGTTGGCTTGAACGAAAGTGCCACCACTGTGGGATTTATGGTCACGAAGGGTGCGACCGAGGACACTTTAGTGATGATGCTGTAGCTGAGTGACATTACTTACCGTCAAACATGTTATTCCATGTTGAATGAGCTGTGTTTGCCTGGCAGTGACTTTCTGACATGATTGCCTGACAGTAGCCTCAGCTTGCACGCATGGGTTCACCTGGACAAGTCCAGCTCCGTGATATGGGGGTTGAACCGCTTAACCATCTCAAGGAAGGTCACGGGCAAGCTCGACAGGGCGGCATAGCTGCGCATGCGTGAGGGCGCGGGGTCACTGAAGCTATGCGGGGCATATCTATAGCATTTGACACGCACCCAAAGTTCAGTTTGTAAGTGCGACGAGCGTCCAATAGCCTCTCCTCCACCGCGTCCAATGGCAGCGTCCCCACCGGCTTTAGCACCGTGCGCATCGCCTCAGTGATTTGATTCGCCATTTGATCAGCACGTCTACAAGCTGGCAGCTGCTAATTTAGAGGTGACTTCGAAGATGTCCTCGAGACTAGTCAAGGCGCGGACATATGGCGCTGCGCGCGCTCAGCCGTTGGGGACACGCGATGCACCGGTACTGCGACCAGGAGGAGATGGCATGTCGGTATACCATGATCATTCTTGTGAAACTCTTGTGTCGTTCATGGGCACTGTAGGCACCCACTTGAAAATATGTTAATAAGGGGAAGAGAGACCCTAACGCCGATCACCAGGCGGTTGAAGTACCTGCCTGGCGTGGCTGCTTGTCCTTGCCCAACAGCAACTTGAGCAAGAAAACTGGCGACATAAACGGGTGCACACAGCTTGACCATCAGGGCTGTGAAGACGACTAGACGAAAAGACTAGACTGTAGACGAACAGACGAAAGACGGATTGATCAATGACCACACAGCTTGATCAATGGCCATGCACCACCACACAGCTTGATCAATGACCATGCACACAGCTTGATCAATGACCATGCACCACCTCTTGTCCTTGTGGTCACCCCCGCCATTGGCTGCACCTCAGGCGACCCCAACTATCCCTTTACATTACGGGAGAAGTAGCAATTTTTATTTTCCCGTAAATATCAGCCATTTTTTACACCCATTCTTACTTGTGTCCGCCCTAGCAGCACTATCTGGAATGATCCGCCCTATCTAGCACAAGCCTCCTAACAAGCCCAAGCCCCCTATCTAGCCCGAGCCCCCTATCTAGCCCTAGTCAATGCAGCCAGTAACTTCATTGACTAGGGCTAGATAGTGACTAGGGCTAGACTAGCCATTACTGGCTAGTCAATGCAGCCAGTAACTTCATCTTTGCGGCCTTGCTGGCTGCCTCACTAGCCCTGAACTCTTCAAAGCCTTGGGCTATCCCTGGATCAATGGCTCCAGCCGCATGCGCTGTGATAGCTGGATGCCAATCGGCCTGCCAAGTGCTGGGTGCGGGTCCCCATGATGCCGTATGCCAAACGCATGGCCAGCTGCCAGGTCCTGGGGTGGGAGGGGGGCCTCCGTACGCAGGCGGTGCCGCTGCCGCATGCCCGCTCATAGGCCAGCTGCCAGGTCCTGGGGTGGGAGGTGGGCCTCCGTACGCAGGCGGAGCCGTTGCCGCGTGCCCGCTCATGGGCAGGATGGGAGCGATGTCATTCTCACTGATCTTGACCCGGTGATGTTCACCACGCACAGTACGGGCAAGGGAAGAGATGCGCTGGCGCAAAGAATCTGCGTTGCACTTCCCCCCATCCTTGGACTTGCGGTACCCTGCACAAGGTGCACAATATAGTCGTGTATAACACCTGGTGCACTAGACAGGCTCTAGGTAGGTTGCAAGGCACCCTGGCAGCCTTGCCTACCTGTTGCAAGGGTGCACAATACCATGCACAGAACCTTGGGCATCTTCATGTAGCACTCATACAGGTGGCTGCATCGCTCTTCGATAGTGAAAGGGCGCTTGCGTAGGAACAGCCGCAACGCAGCCATAACCTCTTAAGAAGCTACCTCACCATCTGCATGGCAATACAAACGAGGATTATGTTGTATATGGGGCAAGGCAAGGCGGGGCAAGGCAGGCCTTAGCTAGGTCAGCGGGTCACTGACCAGCGTATGTGCCGTTATCTAGCACATCCTCAAACATCTGGTAGCTGGTCTTGAGTTGACTCTTGTCTTTGGCTTGGGTCGAGGCGGCTGCCTTGCTTCGTGTTGCCAAATCAGCGAACTTGGGAGCCTTGATGAATGCCCTTAACACGGCATCCTCTTCTGCATCCTCTCCTGCATATCATGGCATCCAGTACAATGTCAGTCTTGGTAGCGGGGTCAGTCAACGACTAATATGAGACGGTACCGATTACCTGCGGCCTTGCCTGACAGGCGTCCAGATCTCCTGGTGGGAAATGGTGGTACGTTGCTTGCTGGGACCGGCATTGTGGCTGTTGCGACTGCTGGGACTCCTTGCTCGGAGCTTCCTCTGCATCGCAACATCGTAACATCGTAACCGCCAGGAGTCAAACAGTCAACGCTGGTCGACAGTCTGATTAGGGACTCACCTAACCCTGCCGCTAGACGTGCAGTGGCGATGTCGATGGGTGGTAGCAGGTTTAATTGTCCGATGGACATGTCATCGCCGCAGTCTTCCTCCTCAATCTCGCAGTCTTCCTCTTCGACCTCGCAGTCCGAAGTTATGACGCTGTTTGGCATAGCGGTGGTTTGTGTGCGTGGCTAGAAGGCTGCTGGACTGTTTTGGGGGATGTGACCCCAGTGACATTCAACCGCGACTTGCACGGCTTGCAGGAGTTGGTCCGGAGAGGTTGCGCTGCTCGCCACAACTAGGAGCAGGCTGTGTGCGTGGCTGTAGGATGCCGGAGACAGCGTGGCCTCCGCGGAGTTTTACTGTAACCGCTGCCTAACCGCAATTTTTACTGAAAAAGTGCAGACTTTTACTGTAACCGCTGCCTAACCGCAATTTTTACTGAAAAAGTGCCGCTGATTTACTGTAACCACCGCCTAACCGCAAATTTTACTGAGAAAGTGCGTCAACCGCTGCCTAACCGCGATTTTTACTGATAAAGTGCAGGGTGCGGCGACAGAGTTGCGCGTTGTACACGCGCTGATGCTGCTGGCTTATAATTACACGTAGTAGCCTCGAGCCACCCGTAATGTAAAGGGATACTGTATAATGTCTCGGCCCGCGCTGTTCACGTTCAAATAACGACCTCGGCCTCGTCTCAAGCTGCGTAAACGACTCGGCTACGCCTCGTCGTTTACTGCAACTTTCGACGAGGTCTCGGTCGTTATTTTCCCGTAACAGCTTGGCCTCTGACATTATACTATACAGCAAAAAATGACAGGAAATGATAGGAAACCGACCCCTGGTAATCAAAACGACGCCGCGTCTCAGCCACGTGGTTTCTATTTGTGTTTCGCACATCCCTGGATAGAGGACTCTGTCAGCTATGCGGTGCAGCTTGTAACATTAAATATTGTGCAGTGTGCTGAGTGCTATGGCGGCTCAAATCTTGACATTCAAATTCATGCCAGTTTTGCTCATGCGGGCCTCGCCGCGACCGACCGCCGCGACCGACGTGGCCCAGTAGCCTCTGCAAACAGCCAGGAACAGTCGCCGCAGTCAAAGCAATGCACATGGCACGTCAAACCGATGTAACGACGCCCCTCAACCCATGCTCGGAAGTATACAAGGCTGCTGCATTGCTTGACCGCTACGTGAGTAGTACCTACTACCTGGCCACTCGGTAAGGCCACTCAAGGTGTGTGGGCCATTGCTACGTTACCTTGCTCGATATGTTGGGTCCGATCCCTCCCGCCCGCCCTCCGCTTGCGTGTCGAGCTTGTGTCCAACTCCGCCCTGACCCCCTGCTGCTCAGCTGGAGGGGTGGGCAGCCCAGGGGAAGCACCAGCACCAGCTGCCTGCTGCTGCCAGGGGGGTGCAGCAGGAGGGGGGGGCAGGTCAGGAGCGGCACCAGCACCAGCTGCCTGCTGCTGCCAGGGGACCCCATGTTGGGACATCGGGGCAGTGAGGGGGCTGGGAGGGGGTGGGAGGGGCTGAGAGGGGGTGAGAGGGGCTGAGTAGGGGTGGGAGGGGCTGAGAGGAGGTGGGAGGGGGTGGGAGGGGCTGAGAGGGGGTGGGAGGGGATAGGAGGGGGTGGGAGGGGTGGGAGGTGGGCGGGGGGCAGGGGGGGACTGGGAAGCTTCTGCGGGGGCTGGGAGGTGGTGGGGCTGCAAGGGGGTGCGAGGGGGCAGGGTCTAGGCGGTCGGAGTAGGCTAGTCAACTCTGCAAGGCAGAGTCGGGTCACGCCAAAGTCAATTACGGCGGGCCTGATAGATGAACTGCCGTGCTTTCTTTTCCAGTAGCTGTGTCGTAGAGTTACGAACAGTTTAATAACTCGATATTCTAAAAAGTCACAGTGGTCAGCTTACAACATGCCGATTTGTGCAAGGAGGTACTTTTCTGTGTGACTGGCGTGAGAGAGGAACGCACCTCCCACATAACCCTGCGCGTTTGATGCAATGTCCAGTTATCACTGGCCCCACGACGGTCTTCCGACACCGCCTGCAGCAATGAAAGGCTCGCGGAGCAAGCCTGGCGGGCTGAATTTAGATTGTACTTCTGGCTCGATAGCAGGCGCAGCTCCATCACTGATGCCGTTACATACCACTAGAACAACCGATAGTGAGCAGCTGAGGTGTGTCCGCGCTCGCTTGCGCCGGCATGGGCTCCGATGCAAGGATTAACTCGCCGCTTGCCAGTAGATGCGGAGTAATTCGCAGGTGCCAATGCATCAAACGCTACCGAAATCGGTGCACTATGTAGCGAGAACTTGCATGAAGATTACCAACCCCATGTTGGGACATCCTGACTGCACCCCCATGGCTCAAGAGATAACTTTCTTACTCATTTCTGCACGGATGAGGCCGCCGATTTGTGCGATGAGCTAGTAATGGCCCGAATAGAGTGCAGCCAGCCCCAGCGGTTTGCCGGGTGGCTGGCCCCCAACACGCGACGTGTTCTGGAGCGTCGCAGACACATTTAGCGACGGCATTAGGCAGCCTGGACCCAGAGCGGCGTGAATGTGTTAGAATATGAGTGTTTGTAGGCAGCCAGCCTCAGACCTTCGTATGTGCAGGTAGAAACCTGACATGTGTGAAGGTTGAAGTTTGCTCTTAAACTTGCTCCTTAGCCCCTTCCTGTAATGCAAGATCTGTGATTCCTTTCAGGTTATGGGCCCTCATAGCTGTTGTGCTAGGGAGCAGGGATAGACCAGTGCGCATTCGGAGCCATGGCCGCGGAGGGTCAGCGCTCAGTTACAGTACCCTTGTTGACAGAAGCCAACTCAGAGGAGTGGTTCGTGCGACAACAAGCTTACTTAGTGGTTCATGATTTATGGGACGTCGTTGAGGACGGCGTAGAGACTGTCTCCGAGGAAGGGAGCAGCACCGTTACTGACGCCAGAGCCAAGGCGAGAAAGGACGCAAAAGCCAAGGCGATCATTTCGCTAGCTTTGTCCACGCAGTTTCTGCAACTCGCGAAGGAGAGCAGGACTGTTGGGGAGCTGTGGAAGCGCTTGCTTGAGCTGTTCAAGCGCTCTGCAGCAGCAAGTCGGATTCAGCTAGTGATGGAGATGGCTGATCTCAGCAAGGAGCCAACCGAGTCGATGCTGCAGTACGTGGGCCGTGCGGAGGCCCTGGCCGGCAAGATTGAGCTGACGGGGAAGCCTTTTCCAGATGTGCTGTCCTTCGTGCTCAAAGGGCTGTGGGTACAGTGTGGTAGCGCTGTGGAATGTTGTTACCCTGAAACAGCTCTGTGAGGGCTGTGGGTACAGTGTGGTAGTGCTGTGGAAGGTTGCTGACCCTGAGACAGCTCTGTGAGGGCTGTGAGTGTGGTGTTGCAGCTCTGTGGGAGCAGTGTGTGAGCTGAGTGAAAGCTGTGGCAGCTCTGTGGGAGCTAAGTAGGAGCTTTGCAAGAGACCTGTGTTAACTGTGGTCTTGGTTTCAAGTGTTGACTTTTATGAGTCTGGCAGGCTAAGGTGTAGAAGTCTGAAGTCTGTCTGTGTGGGAGTGTTAGAATATGAGTGTTTGTAGGCAGCCAGCCTCAGACCTTCGTATGTGCAGGTAGAAACCTGACATGTGTGAAGGTTGAAGTTTGCTCTTAAACTTGCTCCTTAGCCCCTTCCTGTAATGCAAGATCTGTGATTCCTTTCAGAATGGCGCATCCTGACTGGACATGCCAACTTTTCAGGTTAGCACGCATCAGTGCTGCAACGTCCTAGCACGAATCGAGACCCACTCCCAAGCTCACCTGCTGCTTCCCGGCCTGCTTCCTTGCCCTCCGCTCCAAAGTGTCACCTTTTGTCATCAAACGGCGCCTCTGCAGGTCGATGGCATTGTGGGTTGGGAGCGTGACCGCGATTGCGGATTGTCGCTGAAAACAGGTTTAGTCCACATGTTGCAGCCATTTTTAGGTTGCACAAGAGTTCATGATTACTGGTGCTTGTGGCTTCTGAGCAACCACGAACGGCAAGAATTAGTGAGAAACATGTAGACAATGAGCTGTGAGAAGACGATGGAGAGGGGTGGGTGGGCAAGATGGACATGAGGCAGCTGTGTTTGTGGTTAGATGGTTGTGCACCACAGTTCAAGGGGGCCAAGGCCATCAAGTTGCATTGGCACCTAGCTAATAGGTTTGGGGTGCCTGTCCAATGGTCATATGGTGCCACATCGCATTTCAAGAGCACGCATGACTCTGAGGGTGGGGTGGCTAAGAGGGAGTGGAGGGAGCAGATGTTAGTCCATCCTGAACTGGTGGGGAAAGTGTGTGGGGCTGCTGTGCTGACAGATTGGGCTAACAAGCATTTTGTTGTACCATGCCATGCACAAGACACCAGTGCCAGCCACCGGCAACGTGGACACATCATGCGTCGGCGCTACCTGGTGCTGGACAACGCTAGGCAAGCAGGTGTATGCAGTATGCCAGAGGCTGATGTGGAGCGCATGCATGATAAGGTGGAGGGGTGCAGGGCAATGCACCGCATGGTGTTCACACCTGACAAGGAGCAGCCTCAATGGGCCATGGCTGCTTGTGCATGCAGCACGTGCATGGGTGTGCCATGCCTGCCATGCATGAAGCCTGACACCACTACCCCACTTGAGCCCATGCCCATGTTTCAAGACACTGTGAAGGAGGTGTATGATGACGAAGAGTGTTATGCATTGTTGATGTGGTTCCATCCCGATTTGTTGCATGATGAGGTGTGCTTTGGCAAACTGACCAACACACACTGTGCACGATATTGCCAGCACATGGGGTTGGATAGCCCAAAGGAACGTCGGAAACTGCGTCGTTTAGTGGTGAGGGACCTAAGGAGTGAGCAGCTGGAGTTTGAATATGAGGTGAACCGTTTATATGGCTGATTTGGCTGGTTATGTAAGGTGCATGGGGGTCTACTTTGGAGCATCACAAACGGCCCAAACATGAACACAACGCGTTTATGTCCTGATCACACGATAGAAGCCCACACAAGGAGCCGCACAGAACTGGCAGTTCACATCCTGCCGCCCTGGTTGGACGGCCCTGGTTGGACGGAGTGAGAACGGCCGGAAAAGTGCCCTTTTCATGCAAATTTGTCGCACGCTTGTTGTCGCACATTGTTGTGCAGGGACAGCCCGGAAGCCACACCAGCACTATCAAGCACATGATCTGCACTAGCACTAGCACTAGAACACATGTCGGGGGGGTCCTGCGCCCGACAAGAAATTTAAAGTTTTGAAAAGCTGAGCCGCTGAGCGAGATAGCTATTCGCCGATCACAGCCCCACTAAGCAGGCCAATTCCGGCACAATGCGACCAGAATTCTCAACACCCCCGCCGGCCCCGGCACAGGTGCACATCAGCCCGAGCAGCCCGCTAGCCTCGCGCTCGTGAGCTGCACAGCCCTGCGCAAGAATCGCTGAAAAACTCTTAAAGATCAGTCGGATAGTTATCAGGGGTGCAGCCAATGGTGGGGGTGACCATGAGCAAGGCTGCGGTCTGCATGTGTGACTGCCATCATTATGCCACAGGCAGCGGCCTCTAGGCCGCTACAGAAGTGCCTAGTAGACACATCACTGTGCTACAGACTGTTGGGCCTGGGCTTTGGCCTTGGGTGCTTGGTCTCGCAGCTTTTTGTCCGGGTCACTCCTTGCCTGAAGCCAGTGCCCTTGCTCGATGTGGCCACCATCACAACTCCACTGGGCGCCATTGGGGCCTCCCCTGCCCACTGGAGGTTATGGGCTGAGTTGCAGACTGAGGTTGTTCACAGCTCGACGTGGTCCATGCGGCTGTTCACCGGCTGTTCACAGCTCGACGTGGTCCATGCTGACATCCCTCCATGAATCTCCCGGGAAACCCAAATTGCTTGAAAAGGCCACCGCCCGTCGCACTGCGCATCGCGTGATGGCTAAGAAGAAGCGGAAGGGTAGCGACAAGAAACAGAAAGGTTCGTGTCGCTGGCCGACTGTGAGCTACTGTGAGATAACCCGTCGCTCCTGTTCGCAGCGTCTCGTTCCCCTCAAGGCAAGCAACGACAGGAGCGTCGGGATGGCTGGACCACGCGCAGACGTCAGGTGACGCCCCCGCCTTATGTGTCCCCGCACTGTTTGTGTTGACCCCGCATTTTTCTTAGCCTGTCACAATGGCAACTTTGCTTGGCTGCAGGTGTGCTGCGCGGGTGCAAGAAGACGAGGCGCAAGCTGCGGGAGCACCTCCGGCTGCGGGCTGAAATCCACTCCCAGCTCCGCGTGATCGCGTCGTTGCTGGTGCTCAGAATCTTCCCAACGTGCCTGGTGGGTTACCCTACCCCGGGCTTCCCCAGCGCACCTCAGCCTCCAGCCGTGCAGCCCCCCCAACCCCCTGATGCTCCCCCCCTACCCCCCCTACCCCCCCTACCCCCACGTGCCCCTGTGCAGCCTGCCAGCATGGAGTGTGACACTGACGCTGACTCTGACACAGTCTGACTCGGAGTCAGAGCCAGAACCTGAGCCAGTCACGCAACCCCCCCAAGGCGCTGCAGCGCCCGCCTGGCAGCCCTTGCACCCGCAGCACCCACTGGCCCTCCCTTGCCCCTTGACTGCGAGGACCCTGTCATGCTGAGGCAGCTCAAGGACTTCTGCAAATTCTTCGCCAACCCCAACTTCAAGACATGCTACAACCAGCTGCAGCGACGCCTTGTACGCAACCGTCACCCCATGCTCATGCCTGTCTTTGAGGACCCCAGCAACCAGGCGCTTCTGGCCAAGCTGCAGGGTCTGGGCAGCATCAACCTGGCGGGTGACGCCAACACCATCGACGCACACTCCATGCAGCTGGCGGTGGCCATGCAGCAGCATTACTACAATCCAGGCAAGTGATGGTGGTGACTTGACCCTGGACTTGGACCTGACCTGACCTGACCTGACCTGACCTGACCTGACCTGACCTGACCTGACCTGACCTGACCTGACCTGACCTGACCTGACCTGACCTGACCTGACCTGACCTGACCTGACCTGACCTGACCTGACCTGACCTGACCTGACCTGACCTGACCTGACCTGACCTGACCTGACCTGACCTGACCTGACCTGACCTGACCTGACCTGACCTGACCTGACCTGACCTGACCTGACCTGACCTGACCTGACCTGACCTGACCTGACCTGACCTGACCTGACCTGACCTGACCTGACCTGACCTGACCTGACCTGACCTGACCTGACCTGACCTGACCTGACCTGACCTGACCTGACCTGACCTGACCTGACCTGACCTGACCTGACCTGACCTGACCTGACCTGACCTGACCTGACCTGACCTGACCTGACCTGACCTGACCTGACCTGACCTGACCTGACCTGACCTGACCTGACCTGACCTGACCTGACCTGACCTGACCTGACCTGACCTGACCTGACCTGACCTGACCTGACCTGACCTGACCTGACCTGACCTGACCTGACCTGACCTGACCTGACCTGACCTGACCTGACCTGACCTGACCTGACCTGACCTGACCTGACCTGACCTGACCTGACCTGACCTGACCTGACCTGACCTGACCTGACCTGACCTGACCTGACCTGACCTGACCTGACCTGACCTGACCTGACCTGACCTGACCTGACCTGACCTGACCTGACCTGACCTGACCTGACCTGACCTGACCTGACCTGACCTGACCTGACCTGACCTGACCTGACCTGACCTGACCTGACCTGACCTGACCTGACCTGACCTGACCTGACCTGACCTGACCTGACCTGACCTGACCTGACCTGACCTGACCTGACCTGACCTGACCTGACCTGACCTGACCTGACCTGACCTGACCTGACCTGACCTGACCTGACCTGACCTGACCTGACCTGACCTGACCTGACCTGACCTGACCTGACCTGACCTGACCTGACCTGACCTGACCTGACCTGACCTGACCTGACCTGACCTGACCTGACCTGACCTGACCTGACCTGACCTGACCTGACCTGACCTGACCTGACCTGACCTGACCTGACCTGACCTGACCTGACCTGACCTGACCTGACCTGACCTGACCTGACCTGACCTGACCTGACCTGACCTGACCTGACCTGACCTGACCTGACCTGACCTGACCTGACCTGACCTGACCTGACCTGACCTGACCTGACCTGACCTGACCTGACCTGACCTGACCTGACCTGACCTGACCTGACCTGACCTGACCTGACCTGACCTGACCTGACCTGACCTGACCTGACCTGACCTGACCTGACCTGACCTGACCTGACCTGACCTGACCTGACCTGACCTGACCTGACCTGACCTGACCTGACCTGACCTGACCTGACCTGACCTGACCTGACCTGACCTGACCTGACCTGACCTGACCTGACCTGACCTGACCTGACCTGACCTGACCTGACCTGACCTGACCTGACCTGACCTGACCTGACCTGACCTGACCTGACCTGACCTGACCTGACCTGACCTGACGACTGACCTGACCTGACCTGACCTGACCTGACCTGACCTGACCTGACCTGACCTGACCTGACCTGACCTGACCTGACCTGACCTGACCTGACCTGACCTGTACCTGACCTGACCTGACCTGTACCTGACGTGTGTGCCTTGTCTGCATGGCTGCAGTTGGAAGAGGATGTGTGAATGCAGATGTGTGAATGGCTGCAGTTGGAAGAGGACATGGCGGAGGTGTCCATGGAGCGCCATGGGCATGCCAAGCAGCTGGTGGTGTTCTTTGGTGCAGCTGGCATTGTCACAGCGGGAGGGTGGGGTGCTGGTGCGGTGTTGCGTGCTTGCCGCAAGGTGGTGTGCAGGCCCAGGGGCACAGACCAGCAGCGGGGCAGGGTGGTGCTCGTGGATGAGCACCGCACCACCCGGGTCAGGTCAGCAGTGAATGGCAAGCAGCCCTGTGAGGTGGAGCTGAACACACTCAGTGCCACAAGACCCGCAGGCTGGAAGCCACCAGCAGGGCAGGTGGAACAACGCCTGGTGCGCCCAGCATGGAGCCAGCAGCGTGACCAGCCAGTGCGGGGCCTGCTGTGGTGCCCGGTAGTGGCCCCACGCAAGCCCCCACAGGTCCCACGCAGCAGCCAGGAAGCCACACCGGCAGCAGCCTCAGAGCCTGGCCCCAGCACTCCCCCTCCAGCCAAGCGCAGCAAGCGCACCAAGGCTGAGCCGGCAGCTAAGCCCACTAAGGGCAAAGGCAAGGGCAAGGCAGCCAAAGCCAAGCCAGCACCACAGCCAGGCAGGTGGCTGGACAGGGACTGCAATGCAGCGCTCAACATGCAGCGCATTGGGGAGAGCATGTGGCGGCCGCTGGAGCTGTGCTACTGGCCAGACCAGGGAGCTCTGCCAGCCAAGGGCAAGGAATACCCTGGCCTGGGCTACAAGCGGCTGCTAGACAAGCCTCCCAAGGCCCAGCAGCAGCAGCAGCAGCAGCCTGCTGAGGCACAGTAATGTGTGCCCCCCCCCATCTGCTTACAATTAGCGCATGTTTTGCCATGCCAACTCTACACAATAGCCCTCGCGTCAGGCTGACACAGGGGCGGATAGAGCAGACCGCCATGCGCAGGCGGCGGCGGTAGGCGGTAGGCGGCTCATGTGCCATGTGCACTGGGTTTACTCCACACAGCCCAATAACACTGTTTGAGTTGGGGCACTAGTATATAGTAGTGGGTACTACTGATGCGGCTCAAATGGAGGCCCTAGTGAGGGACAAGAGGGCTGTTCACAGCTCCGGCGGAACACATTCACTGTCACCACCTTGCTGGGTAGCCTGTCTATTGGCTTGCCGCCATTAGACCTGTCCAGCGGCAGGCCTGCAGCACGGCATTGGCCCACCCTGCGTACCAACACCAGCATTGCCAAAGAAGAAGAAGAAGAAGAAGAAGAAGACTACGCCGGTATTCACCGGCGTGCATTAAGGGAGGAGCTACCGCCTGGGGCGCGGCCTGCTCCCACCGTCTGCCAAAGAACACCACCGGCTGCTGGCGTGTTCTCCACCTCCGCTGGGACAACGCCGCTGCATGGCACACAATGCGCACATTGTGCATGAGCGTCATATGGTCACATGGGAGGCATTCATAAGCCTCTGGCCCTGCCGTTCGCCCCCTGCCATTGGCACACCAACCTTCCTGAAGAAGCGTTCCAGGAACATCTCACACAGTATAGCCTGACCTTCTGCTCTAGGGGTGCAGGTATACCTCCCATCCCAGGTGACCAGGATGATGGCCACATGCCGCTGGGTGGCCACCAGGGAAGTTCTTGCTGGGCTGGCTGCTGCAGTTGGAGCTTGTTGACATTTCACCCGCTGAGTTTTACAGTGAGTCTAGCCACTGTCATGCCGCCCAACTGGAAGTGCTGTCCAGTATGCCATCCTCCACCCCCAAGGCTGTGCTCACTGCCTGGATGGCACCAGGGTCTAAACAAAATAAAAGGGTCTCATCTGGGTGGCTGAGTCAAACCCCAACGGCATACATTAGCGATCACACATAACCCACCGTGCAGCTTTGTGCCTCGTATTCGACTCCGCGTGGCAGTGTCAGACACAAACAGACATCAGCGACAGACCCTGGCATATGAGGCAACGCTACTGAAGGCCCAGCTTTTCAAAACATAATGCAAACAAACAAAACTAACAATTCCTAGTATTTGTGATGGCTTCACGTTGTTGTTTTCTATGGCTAAGAAAAAAAGACGAACCGTGCCTAGGCCTGTGCCGGAGGACCCGGACAGTGACATTGAGGACCGCGACGAGGCACTACAGCCGGACCTCACCGAGGCGCAGCAAAATAGAAAGGTTTCCGGAGAGGCCCGCACTGCCCGCGATAGGGATAACACATACCACGACAGGAAGTGTAAGATAGCCCACCTCATCGACCACCTCCCGCAAGAGCTTTGGGATGCCTTCCTGGCCGACGCTGTGCAGCCACGAGTGGAGGCCATCAGCGAGCGTGGGGTGCTCGCCAGCCTGCTGTTGGGCTTACTCGTGCGCGGCTTGTTTACCATTCGCGTAGCCGACCCGCTCGGCCTGCACGACCAGCCCGTGTACACAGACATCCCAGTCTCCCAGGCAGCCATCCCGGACCTGAGCTGCAGGGACCTGTACCTGCAGCTGTGCCGCGGCCCGCCCGGAAACGGCGCGAACACTCAGCCAAACGCGGCAGTGGCTGCCGTGCTGGCAGAGCACCCTGACCTCCGCGCCCGCCTCACATCAATCCCCCGCCACCTGTCTGACAGCAACATGGTGGACCACGTCGGCAAGCAGCTGGAGACCGCATTCAGCAACATGCTCACGCTGCTCTTCGCTGGCAGACTCAAGAAGTCTGTGTCCCTTGCCGGGGCCAAGGTCTTGCTGGGCACTAACGAGCACCAACGCAGGTTTGGATTCTGGGGGTTGGGTGGTGGGCACCTGCCAGCCTGGTCAAAGCGGGAGTGCACCTATGTGCGCCGCATGGTGTGCGGCCTGGACGTCAGCTGGCTGCTGGAGCAGGGTGGGGTGGTGCCGACTCCAGCCATGCAGGCTGAGGTGGCTTTGCAACGGGGCCTGCTGGGGCTTGAGGAGGGGGAGAGGGTGGATGACAACTGGGTGGAGGATCCAGTCAACCGGGGCCGGCTGCTGCGCCATGCAGTGCACACTACCAGAGAGATGGAGGCAGCCATGGCAGCCTGGCAGCTGGATATGGTGCCTTGGCAGCAGGCTGAGCTCACCAACCCAGGGCTGCTGCCAAGGCCCCCCCGCCCCCCCACACCCTATGCCCTCACCCCCACCAGCAAGTGCCAGGCTCGGCATGTCTTCATAGACACCAAGGGCCTATACGGCATGATGCATGACGCCGGCATGCTGGGGGTGCTGACGGAGGAGGGGGTCACCTCCTTGAAGAAGTTCAGGAACGGTGCCCTACCTGACCCAAGTCAGGGGCTTGATGAGCTCAACAAGCTACAACATCAGGTAAGCAATGACCAGACAATGCACATGTACATGGCTGCAACATATCCCACATGAGGTGACACATGACATGGCACATGACTTGACTCAATGCATTTCCCACACCATGTGCAGGTTCTATGACCGGGACGTGTCAGCCGCGCTGAACATCCGCCGCTGTGCAGTCGGCCCAGGCCCACGCCCCACCGAGCTGTGCTACTGGGATGGCCGCCCAGCCATGCCAAAGCCAGGCCGGCCAGGCCAGGAGTGGGTGTACTTGCGTGACAAGGCCCTGTTGCGTAAGTGGCGGCGCAAGTGGCGGCAATAGCCAGCTATATCAAGACAATCCAAGAAAACAAGATATCAAACCCCTCACAAAGGGGATGTGTGTGAGTGAGAGCTATAGAGTAGGGTAGAGCTCTTGCTAGTAGTAGCCTGGAGGCACACACACCAGAAGGCTGAGCTGAAGTGGGCATTAGGCACACTGTCAGTAGCCTTTACAACAGCGATCTCGCAGCCTGTGTTTGATTACAACTCATGCTTTATTTTGGTGTTGCATGAGGGCTGTAGGGAGTCTAGCCACTGTCATGCCGCCCAACGGGAAGTGCTGTCCAGTATGCCATCCTCCACCCCCAAGGCTGTGCTCACTGCCTGGATGGCACCAGGGTCTAAACAAAATGAAAGGGTCTCATCTGGGTGGCTGAGTCAAACCCGAACGGCATACGGACTTTGACGTTACATACGGCAGGGCTGTGAGCCAGGGTTGGCGAGCACATTAGCGATCACACATAACCCACCGTGCAGCTATGTGCCTCGTATACAACTCCGCGTGGCAGTGTCAAACATAATCAGATATCAGGGACAGAACCTGGCATATGAGGCACCGCTACTGAACGCAATCTACGAACATGCGGGATATTGTCGCAAACAACTCACATGCGGGAACGCTTTTGTGAACAATCTTCTGGACAATAAATAGGAAGTAAGTAGATAAGGAGGGTAGTATGTTCGATTAGTAAGCCGTCTGTTTGAGGGCCGTCGCAACACAACTCAAAGAAGCCTGCGCCTCTCAACTGGATAAGTGCGCATTGCTTAGTACACTGTCTGCGGGGTGTGTGTTTTCTCATGAGCAGCCTCGTTATTGACGACGCGCGCTCGTGTGGCCAAGGCGGCCCTATCAACATTGCATCGGGCACGCATGAGCTGGTGAATTTGCTGGCGCAGTTCGCTCATATGGTAAGTTGTCAAAAGGCGATGGTGACAAGTAAGCGACATCCTGCTGACCCGACCGCGCTGCTCTGTACAGGTACAGCACGCCAAGCAGCAGCCTTATTACTCCAGCTTGCAAACGTCCATGGTGAATGAGCCCACTAATGCAGCACATTTACTCTTGCACACTTTCATTTAGATTCATCCGGGCAAAAGCTGTGTATAGCACATGGACGCAATTGTACACGTTGGCTCTATGTGCTTGCAGATGTGCCTCCAGGCAGACGGCCCTGCAACTCCCTTGTTTAATTGCACAGGGATGCAGGGCAGCAGGGTCAGGTAAGGTGCAACCACACATCACAGGTAACACTTCCTTGTAGAGTTCTGCAATGCACCTCTGACAAGGAATGCAGCTAGGCATCTTATCTATGAAGGCACTGTCACAGCATGGCATGGCAAGGCATGGCATTGGAGAATCGTAACCGCACACTAACTCCCTGCACGCTTTGCTCTGCTCCTCCTTTCCTCTCGCAGGTCAAGTGTAGGGCAGCACCTGGAATGGTTACACTCAGGCGGTAGCTCCAGCTCACAGCCCGCCTCCATCACCTGCATGCAGCCCGCGACCAGCCTTGATGCAGTGTGGCCCCGCATGGAGCTCCATGCACCTCCATGCAGCCCGCATGCAATAAATTGGTTTGGAGCTAGCAGCACTCAGATACGGCCACTTGACGCAACTATGCCCCTGGTGTTGCCAGGGCTAGCCCAAGAAGCAATGCCAGCCGCCCTTCCCCCTCTGCCTTGCTTTCAGCCTGGGCAGCTTAACCAAGCTGGCTCACCAGGGCATCCCTCATCCCTGCCGCCGCGGTCCCAGGCAGCCCCAGCACACCCCCTCCTCTGCCAGCTGCAGCGCTTGTCGCACCCCTGCACAGGACAGCCACCGAGCATTGCAACAAGGCAGCATGCAGCCCATGTCAAACGCCACTCCCACCATCCTCACCAGACAGCAGATCTAGAGCAGTCCAAGCAATTAGAGCAAGCAAACCTGATGCTGACCCAGAAGCAGCAGCAGGGTGCGCCAGTAGGGCCTGGTCAGCAGCAGACCAACAAACTAGCCATGCATCTGCCGCAAAGGACCCAGTTCCCCACCTCCCAGCCGGGCAGCTCCTTCATGCTGGGGGCCTGGGGCCCCTCCCGGCTGCATGCCCCGCAGGAGGTCGAGCCAGACTCCTCTAGCCTTAGCCTGTTACACCTGCTGCCAGGCACCAGTGGCAGCTCCCGTGCTGTGCAGTTTGGATCCGGCGCCTCAGGGGTAGGGAGGGTGCTCCCCCTGCCTCAGCGCCCTGCCGCGGTGCTCAAGCGCCACAAAGCCGCAGCAGGGTCATCTGTGTTGAAGCTAGCACAAAGAGCTCTGGATGCTGAGGGAGGTGCAAGATGCAGGCTAGAGACTGGGTTACCAGCTCTCAGCCTGGGTGGCGAGGACACCCACCCCCTCATCTCCCACCGCTTTTCGTTCCCACCCCCCTCCCCTTCATCTCAAGAACCAAACTGGCCCCAACTGCCTGCCTTCCACCTATCTCCCTTGGCTTCACCACTAGCAGCCCCACCTCAACTGCCTGGACCTGAGGCGCTGCCTACCAGTGCGGTTACCACCACCCACATAGCTCAGGCCACAGAGCAGGCCAGCCTTGCACCAGGTGGCCTGGCAGCAGCAGACGACGACGCGAGCACAGCAGCAGCAGCAGCCGCAGTACCTGACAGCAGGACAAGGGCAGCGACAGCAGGCGCTTTCATGGGAGCACCCGCAGAAACACTGCCTCATTTCCAGCCATGCCACCCCCCTGCCCTCACAGACACCCCTGCCCCGTTTGAGTCCGGTGAAAGGCCAAGCCATGTGTCACAGCGCAGGCAGTCACAGCAACCGCACCAGCTGTCCCTCAAGCCTACAGGCAGCATTACTAGGTCAGGGCGGGCACTGGGACTTAGCATGGGCAGCATGACTGAGTCACAAGGCAGCATGACTGAGTCACAAGGCAGCGATGGAGGTGAGGTGGTAGTGCGGCCACCAGCGGCTGGTGGCACCTGCATCTGGGGGCCTAGTGGCCAGGCTGCCGGCACCAGCAGCGCTGCCACAGCCTGGGAGGCTGACCAGGGTGGTGCCAGCAGCAGCAGCAGCCATGACGTGGTGCTGCAGGTTTGGGCAGAGACCGCAGCGCTGCGATGGCTGCATGGCCTGGGTGCTGAAGGCATGCAACCAGGCACCCAGGTGCTGGTGCAGGTAGGTGGGGCTCAGTGGGAGAGGGGTGGCTGTGTTGGCTAGGAGCGTGACAGGAAGGGTGGGAATGAGCAGGGGTGGCAGGGGTGGGAGGGGTGGTGAGGGGCAGATGATGAGATATCCTGCTTTGCAATGCCAGGAGGGTGGGTCGTGTAGAACATTTGATCCATGCTGCAGCACAGGGCTGTTGCTGCCTGCTGCTACGGAGAACTGCCGCTGCATGTGTTGCTGCTGCTACTACTACTGCTGCTGCTGCTGCCAAGATGTAAAGTATGGAGGCAGCAATGGTAGAAGGGGAAGAAGACGAGGGCTATGCGAGCAGCATGTACAATGCTGGGCTCCTGCTGCAGATGGTGCTGCTGCTGCCTGCTGCTACTGATGAAGCTGCTGCTGCTGCTGCTGATGATGATGAAGCTGCTGCTGCTGCTGTGCAGAGGGAGCTGTGCCCACCACCACCACCACCACCACCACCAGGCTCTGAGGCGCCCTCCTCGCCACCCAAGCAAGCGGCCAACTCCCCGCAGGCTGCAGGCACTGCTGTAGCTGAGGCCTCAGCAAAGCCCGTCGCTGCCTGGAGCTCAGTGCTGACTTGGGAAGCCGACAAGGAAATGTTCAGCTCAGTTGCTCTGCCCCCGCTGCCCTACCCCTTCCCTCAGCTCATCTCGGTCAACCCCCCTGCTCGACTGCTGCCCCCGCCAGGCGCCCTGCTGGGCCATGGAGACTTGCACTCTCATGCTGGAGAGAGTGACGGTCAAGGGGCAGGGAGTGAGGACTTGCGGCATGTCACGTTCTCACTCCTGGTAGTGTGTCACCACTCTTCCCAGGCACCTGTCCCAGGGCCCCAGCCCCTGGCCCCAGCTTGTGATGGCAATGGCTGCTCACAACAAGGGGAGGTGGCAAGCGCCTTGGGGAGGGGAGCAGCAGCCATTGCCAGCAGGGGCAGCAAGGCTGCGGGCGCATGCACCACCACCACCACCACCACGCCCACGGCCTCCCCCATCAACCCTACATGGGTTGCTGCCACCTTGGGGTCACACTCCCTGCCCTGCCAGGTCACACTGCTGCAGTGCAGCCCCCCCACTCCCTCAAGAGGTCCCCCCTCACACCCCAGCTTGTTGCAAGAGGTGGTTGAGGTGGTTGCTCGCGTTAGCCTACCGTTCAACTGCCACAACCACCTCCCCAACACCCTGTGGCTGCAGCTGTGGCGGCAGGGGCTGCTGGTCAGCTCCTGCCCAGCCCTGCTGCTGCCCCCCAGCCCCTACCCAGCCCCCTCACCCCAACCTACTATTCCACAAATGCCAGCCAGGTCGCCCTTCGCCCCTCCTCCTGCCTCGTCCAGTCCTGCTGCTGCTGCCAGATTTGAAGCTAACATGCCACGATTCGACTTTGCTGCAGTACACGCTAAGAGTAGAGTAGCAGCAGCTGCAGTTGGAGCGAGGGCAGCAGCAGTCGAAGTGGAGGCAGCAGCAGCAGTTGAGGCCAGGGCAGGAGCAGCAGCCGCCCCTCCCTGTCAGGGTCAAAGCTGCTGGGCGCCTCTCTGCCCAGCGGCTGTTGGTCCAGCTGCTGTGAGGGAGGTGTGCAATTGGGCTCAACGCTGTGTACCAGGGTCCAACCACCTTGCCCCTGGCAGCCACCAGCAGCCACCAGCCTCCACTCCCTCTGGCGCTTCGCCCACACCAACCGCGGCGCCAGAACAAGGGCCAGGACTCTGCTGGCATTGCCCTGGTGCCGGTGCTGCGCCTGTGGCTGTGGCTGCCACCTTACCCCTACAGCCACCTTACCCCCACCCTACAGCAGGGCCTCAGCAAGGAACAAGCAGCCTGGGTCACCCTGGCCCAGGCTCAGCCTCAGGCACAGCTGCCGCCCTCCTCCCTGCCCACTCCCTTCCTCACTCTCTCACTCGTTCTCACTCTCACTCCCGGCACTCTGCCCTCTCTCTGCCCTTGCTCTGCTCCACCTCTGCAGCAGCAGGAGTAAGGAGTCGTCAGCTGGTCAGCACTGGCAGCACCACCACAGACCAGGACGCGCTTGCATGGCTGGCGGCTGTTGGCGTGGCCCCTGATGCCGACATCCTGACCCCAGTGGGCGGCCTGCACTTCACCACCACAGCCAGCATAGCACCTGAGGATGCCCAGGCAACCGCCACAGGGTCAGAGTGCAGTCAAGGTGGGATAATGTGGCATGGGCAGCAGCAGGGTAGGTGGGAGGAGGAGGGGGTGCATGAGGGTGAGCGGGAGTGGGAGGGAAAGAATCATGTAGTGGGGTGGCAGCAGCAGGGGTGTTCATCATCTTCTAGTGCCTCCCTGCTGGCTGCAGCACAACCCCAACCTCACTTTTGCCCTCACTCTTCAGGTCACTCTTCGAATCGGTCACACTCCTCCCCCTTGGACACGCAGCAGAGGGAGGACAGCCTGGAATGGCAGCCTGGTCAGGCAGCCCCTGACCGCCTGCCTAGCTCCTCGACAACGGCCTGGCAGGGAACCTGGCAGGAGAGCCCGGACCGCTCTAAGGCTGACCGTACAGCATGCAGGCGTGTGGGCGCAGGGGGAGAGGCGGGCACCATGGAGCTGACAGGCAGTGGCCACCTGGCCAGCAGCTGTTGTGGTAGCCGGGACCCACGGCACAGTGCAGGGGCTGGCCTTGCAGCAGCCCGCACCACCACCACCACCACCACCACCACCACCGCTACACTCGACTACCTGTCTGGTTGTAACTGCCCCTCTTCTGGCTGCTCTAGCTTCCCTGGGAGGGAAGCAGGGGGCGGGCCGCAGCCGCGTTTGGATGCCTGGCCAGCTGGACCTCACACCACTGTGCCAGGTCCAGCCTGCCTGGTTGCAGCGCAGCTGGGAGGGAGGGGTGGCTGGGCCTCAGAGGAAGGTGGGGAGAAGGTGGTGGTCGAGGAGGAGGAGGAGGAGGAGGGGCAGGAGGGGCAGGAGGACGTGCTGGCCATGGCCGGCCAGTGGGTTGACCCCGCAGAGACGTTGAAACTGGCCCGGGCTGCAGCTGCAGCAGGTTTGGCTGTGTCTGGTGCTGCCCCCTCCCCCGCTGCCTCCCTGCCCGCCACCCCACCCCACCTCAGCCGGCTACCCTCACCGCTCACCCGAACAAGACCAGGGCTCAACAGCTCTGCCGTTCTCTGTGACCCAGCCCTGGCACCGCACCCCACAGCCAAGGCATGCAGGCCAGGTGGTCAGCTGGCTGGGCCGCCTGGCATCCTGCCTCTGCCCACGCCACCTGCTCAGCCCCCTTCAGCTGGCAGCTGCCCAGGCACAGCCAGCATGCCAGGTGAAGCACCACCCATGCAGGTAGTGGCCGGCGCGCAGTGCCAGCCTCACCCTGCAGCAGCAGCAAGCAACGGAGCAGCCAGCCCTGCAGCTGGTGATGTGGTTATCCGGGTCCAGCTGCAGCAGCCCCACCCCCTCCTGGGCATGGCGTCGCAGGTACTGCTGTTGGACAGTGCATGCAGTGCCAGCAGCAGCGTCCAGCATGCGGGGCAGGGCCGTGGCACCACCCCCGCCGCCCTGACGAGCTTCTTGTGTGACCTGGCGTGCTGGTGCCAGTGGTGGGGTGCGCTGGCAGGCGGGCAGGGGCAAGGTGGGAGGGGGGCAGCAGGGGCAGCAGCAGCTGCTGTGGGAGCAGTAGCTGAGGGTGCCGGAAGTGCAGGAGCGGAGGCAGCTGAGGTGGCCAGGTCTGGCTGGGCGACTAGGT